>OY796888.1:38835875-39261903 GCA_963680785.1 Diplosoma virens
TAAGAACCACTAATGTAACTAATAATATCATAAAATGTTTCCAAAATCAGATACTGTCCACTTTCACAAAAACTTTATTTTTCTACAATCATCTTAGCAGTTAAGTGATTTACAAAACGTATAAAAAAATTCAAAAACAAAATTATATTATTTCTACTGGTGATGTGTTTGAAGCCAAAATCTTTCGAGTCATAATAACAAAAGGGCGCAAATGTTGAGTTAAGAATTAAAAAAACTATAATGCTAGTAAAATGTTTGAGGTGTTTGAGGTGTAACAACTGGATGTTTGAGGTGTAAAAACCACAATCTGAAAGTTGTGCCAGATGTTTAAGTTTTCAACTTTTTCAGCTGGGGTCAACAACAAGCTGTAGTGTCCTGACGAGTCCCAATAAGGACGAAACAGGTCAGTCGGCACTTGCTTGTTGATTGACTTGACCATTCTTACTATATGCTAGTAAAATTATCAAATTAGTCATTAACAAAATACGAGATTTGTTTGAAAAGTGTGTTGCGACTGTAAACGTAAAATCTTCACTGAAAGTAATGATATTTTGTCGTTGACTTCGACTTCCGAAACATCGTGGCAAGCTTGGTAAACCAACTCCAATGCTGCTGGCGCTTCGAGTTACTTGCTGGTAAAAATCTGTGGCATTTTTTTCACTAGAACTTTCAATTTGCAAAACATTTGAGAGCTTGTTAATCAATTGTTTTGCCATTGACATGCTTAAACTACGACTCTTAACGGCAACATGACGGCGTGAAAGTTACGCAACAGCAATTGCATAATTCGAAGATAAAAATACATTTTATACCTCTCCAATGATGAAAGATACGATTGGGCTTGACATTTTAATTTGGCATCTACATCTGTCGAGTTAGACATGTCGCACAGATAATCCAACAGCTTTTAGTAGTTGCTGAGAAAAGCGTCTAGAGACGCCTTTCGTAGGACCCAAAGTAAGGACAAAGTGGTCTTAAAGTTAAATTTAAATTATCTTCGGTTTCTGACATGCTAAGTTGAAACGTACGAAAGCTCTCCAACCTTTTCGGAGAAGCAGTAACAAAATTTGACACTTTATTAAGGATTTCTAGTGCGTTTTCTCCTTCCACAGTATCAGTAATGCATTCTCAGACAAGCAGACTTAAATAATGACCCATGCAGTAAACATACACAGTACTTTTATTGGATTCCTTTATGCGTGCTTGAACACCACCAAAATTTCCTTTCATATTTGATGCACCATCGTAAGCTTGTCCGCGGCAGTTCCTCAAAGGTATATTAAGTGAAAGCAGACAGGATTTTACGATGGTTGTCAACGTTTCTAAATCACATTTCGGCGCCGCATGAAGTCCCAAAAACACTTCCTTAATAGCCCAAGCTGAATCTACGTAACGAACACATACGGACAGTTGCTCCATGGTTGAAATATCCGTTGTTTCATCACAAATAATAGAAAAACATTTTGCCACCTGAACTTCTTTTACAAGATCTCCAAGAACTGCATGTGAAACCATTCCAAGAATTTCATTCATCATATCATGACTGAGCCATTTTTATGTATTTTGTCTGGTCAACCACGCTTGCATATCCCTGTCGCGTTTTGTAATTAAATTGATAATTTGTCGAAAGTTGGAGGATTCATCTGTTATTTATTTTATTTTTTTTTTTATTTTATCTCTATATTTATCCTCCTGACTCGCAGGAAAGCGACGGAATCGCTAATACATAAAGTAAGCAATTACCTCGACTTGCTTCCGGAGATACCAAGATATTGCTGTCCGCTTGTAATTTAGAGATATGACTGTAATTTAGGACTGCTTGCCACGACTACCAAACAGGGGAATGTGCCGTAAAGCGTCTTTCCCAAGGACACAACAGAATGGCGCGAGTGGGTTTTGAACCGAGAGCGTGTTGGTTACGAGTCCGGCGCTTTAACCACTCGACCACGCTGGCGATCTGTTCGACCTCTTAATGCAAGACCTTGCCTACCACATAAGAGCACAGCATTAAAAATACCTAGAAGTGCTTTTACGTTTGACATGGTTGTTGCACGATGAGCAGAAATCAATTGATCCAAAACATTTGTATTGTTGTTGCCCAATAGTGTACATCTCCCGTTCATGCATTCTTTGTGGTGCTGACTGTTTTGATGTTTTGACAAAACAGTTCTTTCACGTCGCCATGCATTAAATCCAGATATCCAAGGTTCAGACTGTCCCTCTGAAGCTAACTCAGTTGCTGGTGAAGTTTTGTTGTTTTCTACAGCCCATCAACATACTTCACAGGTAATAACAATTCTAAATGCATTGTATTCTATCCAAGGTAAGCTTTCTTTGCAATTTGGCTGAAAGCAGGGACCCGCTTGGGCAGAGCGCAAACTGCCTGAGCTTTCGCCTTGTTCATTTTCAACAGGCCTTAAAATTTCTAAATCTGACGAAGACTGTGTACTGGACGTTACATTTTGGTCAGAAACATCAGACTCTCTACTTCTGTTAATAATGCTACTTGCAGTAATAAATGCATTTAAGGTCAACTGCCATATTTTTTTTGGTGGTTCAAACATACTATTGCTAATAATTTATCTACCTAAATAACTTGAAGCAAATCGCATGTGCTGTAAAGACCTAAACTAATGCTTTTGACTTTTAGAGAATATTCATAATAAAATACAGGGTGTTTCAAAAAATTTGACATCATTTTGCAATCTAAAAACTTTGGCAGTCCCTGTTTAAATAACTTTAAATTTACACAGTATGTGAAGAAACAGGCCGAAATTTTGTGCTTAATATTTGATATGTTTTTTCTTTTCAGGAGTAGAAATTTTTACTTGATAAATTATTTGTACTGCGTTCAAACCTGTGTGTTTAAATGTGATGTTGAAATGGCCTCCATATTCACCTGACCTGACCCCCTGCGATTTTTTTCTCTGGGGATATGTGAAGAGCTTGGTTTATGTCCCCCTCTTCCTGCAAATGTAAACAAGCTCAAACAAAAAATCACTATCGCACTGAAAACAGTTACCCAAGACATACTGCATCGTGTTTGGGAGGAGCTAGACTACCGAGTTGACATGTGCCAGTAACAGGTGGCGTGCACATTGAACATTTGTGAAATCTTTTATGGTCATTAAATCTTGTTTTGGTTAACATTAAACCTGTTGAATTTCATTTGATTTGACTATGTAGTTTCTGTAATATTACATGTCAAATTTTTTGAAACACCCTGTATTTTCCACATGAAAAGGTAGTTTATTGGTGAATAGCTATGACCAAATTAAATACTGCCATGATGACTTAGTAAGGCTCAATTTAGCTTGCTTTGTTTTTGCATGTGTTGAATGTAGTAAAATGTGTGGGCATGCATGGCATGATGGGCATGGAACTATGGAGTTGGTGCCCCTGCTAACAAACATTCCAAACATCATCATTAAATTCATAGCAAACTACATAAAAGGACAAGCACGCACTCAGTAAAATGGCACACTCTCAAAACTCAAACAAATCAACACTGAAGTAGCAAAAGGTAAAAAGTTCTGTTTTTAACATTATTAAAATTTACATCTCTGACATTACACTCCCCCAAACAATGTACACATCACAACATATGCTGATGACATAACAATCACTGCATCTCAAACCAAACACTGTAAGCCCAACAACTCATTCAACCATATCTTCACAAAATCTATGAATGGGCCACCACTAATAACCTTTATATAAACACAGACAAAACTACTACCTTATTTTTTTACACCAGACCCAGCTGAATATGGCACAACTTTATCACTTAAATTGAACAACACAAACACTACCAACAACAACACTTCTAAATTCTTGGAATCACTCAAGACCCAAAACTGACATTTTCACAACATAGAAAGGTCACCATCACTTAAAGCAAAGCAAATGCTTAACATTCTGAAAGCACTCATTTCTACCAAATGGGGTAAACAAAAGAAATTAATGGTCTCTACATTCAAAGCTATAAATTGCCTCATTTTAGAATATGCAAACACCATACGAAGCCTATCATATCAAACACCAACATAACGAAACTGCAAAGGATTCAAAACACAGCTTTGCAAATGGCGACTGATAAAAACACTCAACACCTACACAATGAAACCAAGGTTCTTCAAACTTAAACAACCAACTCAAACACAAACTCATCATTTATATCTTCTCAATGCATACTCATTACTCAGATTCACCCATAAATATGAAAACCACATTCTTTTATAACAATGAACACACTAACATCATCATCTCAGATCAAAACATAACAATTAAAGAATATAAAGAAAACCTTAAACATATTCACACTACGATCACCTCACAATACCTCAGTCCTAGAAAAAACAACTAAGTCACTAACACCACACCTTATGACATTCATTTGTCAGAAAAAAGATTACCATGTCATATGTGATAAAAAACTGGCACAGCTCAGAGCCAACAAATCACCACTCTTGCAAAGTTACCCACATACAGTAAGCCACAAAACTTACATGCCACAATGCCTACTATGCTTGTCATAAACACATGAAACTAATCACCTCTTTAACTGTAGTCAAGTACCAACACAATACAACACCACTAGTCTGTGGAAAAAGCTTTTAAAAGCAGCAGAGCTAATCCAATAATGGGAATCTAGGTTGGCTTCTTTGAAGGGTTAAGAGATGGCTTCTTCAAGACATCCTTGGAGGAGGAGAAACAACAACAATAGCAAAACAAAATGTTACAAAATTTCAAACTTGTCACAAAAGCTTATGACACAAAGGTTAATTGGCACAAAAACTTGTAAAATGAGAATTCACATGACAGTAATAATATAAAAACCTTTATGTATTTTTTTCAAAACTTGAACAACTTCATCATTAGCAGGAGGAAACAATAGCGAAAAACCCAATGTACCAATACCTGAAAAAGTTTTAAAACATACACAAGTCTAAATCAACCATTTGAAAAGAAAGTAATGAAATATCATAATATATCCAGAGGTAGGTAGTGCAAACTGCAAATTTTACAAAATTTATGTGTTTTACTACCAAAAAATTAATAATTCTGTTTTAAATTTTCTTTTTGCAACACACAAATAATAATTCCTTAAAAAAGCAAAAACTGAATTTTTTTTTTAAAAACATAAATTTTAAATTTGATCATCTTTAGAACTTAAAGCAAAAGTTCTCAACTGTTGTGCCTAGCAAGTTTTTTTGGTGGGCCACAGAGAGATTTTTGCAGCACTTGAAGAAATGCGTAAATTTAATTATTTGATTAAGTTTAACAGATCAGTTGAAATAAAGCAATCTCTTGAGACTCTTTAATTTAATGGATTTTCTAAAATAATTGGCAATTAAAAATAAACCCACCAATTTTTAATTCTTTTTTAATTTTAATTTTTTTTAAAGCAATCTCTAAAAACTCTTTACCTTAATGGATTTTTCAAAACTGGCTATCAAAAGTAAACCCAACAACATAAATAAAAAAATAAGGTTGCTGATTTTGATGTTTACACTTAAATGCATGGCTGTAAAATCTTAGTCAATCAGGTGATGTTACAGTGCAACTTTACAACCACATGCTTGATTAAAGAGTTACAACCAGATGCTCTTTTGTTGTGCTTTTTTTAAAATAATGTTGATTTTTAAGAAACACAACAAAAGAGCAACAATTTTGTGACACACTAAGATTGCTTAAACATATTTATAAATATGTGCTATACCATAAGTTGCCAAAATAATTGCAGAAGTGTTTTGGCAACTTTTTGCAAGTTCACTAAATATATCTACTTTGCAAAAACAAATTAAAAAAATGACATTATTTTTTTGAGAAATCAAAATAAAAAGGCATCACAGTAATTAGATTATTGTATTGTTGTGTTTCTCAACCTTTTATAGCCTTTTGCAGTTTATGACCCCTAATAATATTTTTCTACAACTTGTCACATTCTTGCTGTTTTTTTCTGATTTTTTAGTACTTCTTGTCATGTAAAAAGTTTGTTTGTTGTACATATGTATGTCAGTGTTCTATTGTTCTGTTTTAACTTACTGCCTATGCAGGTAAATAAACTACTTTTACCCCTATTACTATGATTATAATATAAGAAAAATTGAATACAAATTTATAATACCTATTGTTAAAAAGACTCCAGGACTTTGATTGAGCTTTCCTACTCTTGTAAGATGGCCAATATAGGCAGCAACACAGAACAAAAACCCTGCTCCAACTATTTCACATTCTCGGCATACTGATTCACGTGGTTTTGGATGTTTTATACTATCCACAGAAAATGTTTTTGCAAATCCATCGATTATATCAGATAATTTTGTCATTTTGTTTTAATTATATATATAAACATCTAGATTTATTTTTGTCAACAAAAGAACAAATTATTAACAAAAATTAAAATAAAAGTGATGAAAAAAAAGGTTTCAAAACTTGACAAGGGTATAGCAACATACAGATAATTAAGTTTTAAAATTGACAGTTTTTGAGCAAAAAATAGTTAATGATTTTTTTTCACCTTAAGACTTAACAATGCTTGTTTAAAAGTTGAAGTGTTTATTTCATTCAATCAAGCAGTTCAATTTAAAACATGACATACTCAGAAAACTACTTATAATGCTAACACAATTAATATAAAAATAGGTTCATGAACCCGATAAAATAGAAAGTAAGGTTTATCACTAGACTGAACTAGACAGTGAAAAGACCATCACATAGTCAACAAAACAAAACTGCCCAAATATAATACAGGGTGTTTCAGCGAAGTGTAGACAAATTCAAACTTCGTTAATTGCATTGATTGAAAGTTATAAAAAAAACTAAACAAATCAAAGAAAAGTGCAAACTTCAAGCTTTATTTTTATACTAGAATCATTCAAAATAACCGCCTTTTTATGTGATAACTTTCCGTAGGCGCGGAATGATTTGATCACATGTGGCACGGATGGTGTTTTCGTCAATTTCTGACCATGATTTCGTCAATTTCTTTTTTAAAGCCGCGACACTCATGTGGGAACTGGTGCAGGCCTTCTGCTCAAGAATGGACCAAATACCAAAATCCATCGGATTCAAGTCGGGTGAGGATGGGGGCCAAAGTTCTTTGGTCCAGAATGACTTAAAGTTGCTCTTGCACCAGTCTTGCACTTTTTTTGCTGTGTGGGAAGTTGCCCCATCCTGCTGAAAGGTGATGCCGGTTTCTCCCATCGCTTTTTGCACCCAAGGAAATACTTTGTCTTTCAGCATGTCCAAATAAACATGTTGGTTAATTTTGACGCCAACATCAATAAAAATTAAGGGGGTTTTGAGTCCTGAAGAAGTTACTCCCGCCCAGACCATCACCGACGCAGGTTTTTGCCTTCGGAAAGATGTTCGGCACTCAACAGGGATAGAATTTCTTGATTCAATCCAATTCCGGTCATTTTGGGTGTTGTGGATGGCCTGGACAGTAAACAATTTCTCGTCGGTCCATAGAATAGGCGGTTGCGTGCCATCATGCAGAAAATTTAGGAGAATCTTTGAACGTTGGAGCCTTTTCAATTTTGAAGCTTCGGAAAGAAGCTGGCGCTTGACTTTTTTGTATGGCTTGACTTTCAGATCATCTCTCAATACTCTGTGGATGGTTGCTGAGCTAACGCTCGCTTCTCTAGCCAGTTTTCTGATGCTTCTTCCACTATTCCGCCGTAATTTCTCCCGGATCTGTTTAATCAGATTTTTGGTTCGTACGGGTCTCTTCGGTGTGCTTCTGACCCTCGGTGAGCAATTTCCAGTCTCTTTGAATCTTTTGACAGCCTTGTAAACACCTGAAAGACTGACAAATCCTTTCATTTTCTTGAAAATTTGAGCAGGTGAGAGTCCCTTTCGGCAATGCTCTTCAATCATGTCATTTAAAGTCTTTGTCATGGCACTAAACGATAATTTTTTTGGAAATATTATGACAAATTTATAATCTACAATTGTTACAGTATAATTCTGAAAGAAATTCAAATTATTAAAGGGTTGGAAAATGCAATTAAATTCAAAATAAAATCTTTTCTACACTTCGCTGAAACACCCTGTAAAATACTAACTAGAGACACAAACAAAAAACAATTTTATGGTTAACAAAACTAAGTTAATTCATGCTAACATGCTCTAGTGATTAGTTTTTCACATTCTACGAAAATTTCTTTTTTAATAAAATTCTATATTGAGCCAGATTTGTGTTTGTCAAAAAAGATATAATATCTTTACCTCTATTTATCTTTTTACCTAACTAGCTAGAAAGCATTGAGAGGCATTATGCTGAGAGCAACTATCTTGCAATCATCTTAACCTTTTTTTTAGATGCCAAAATATTGGTGTGAAGTTGAAAATTTTGTTTGTTTTTTTACTTTTAGAGATATTATTGAAATTTAAGGCTGCTTGCTGAGATGGAAAACAGAGTAAATTGTAAATGCAATAACTTCATATTAAATTGGTGTGATATTTAAACATCCTGGTAACAAAGCCAAAAACATTGAAAAATTTTCTATAAACATACTTATTCTTTTTCAATCTTTTAATTAAAAAAAGTTGAACTTTTGCATAGTGGGCAATTTTAACATTAATCTAATGCAATTTACTCTTAGCAATTCTGTAAAAAATATGTCAACTGTTGGCTTAGTTGTTGTGTTAAATGTCTTACAAATCAGCCAACTTGAATATCATCCCAAACAAAAATCCTTCTTGATCATATATATATATATATTAAAAATGAGCAAATCAATGTCAATAAAAGAATTGCTAGGCTGGAGCTAGAAGATTATTTATCCACTTTTGCCTTAGTATCAAAAATAAAAATTAAAATTCCTCCAAATTTGTTTAAACAAAATATGAAAAGTTTTTATCTGAATATATTTTTCAATGATCTTAATTTGAAATTTAATGAAACTAATTTTGAAGATTTTAGCATAGATGAAAACTTTGAAAATTTCTTAAAATATTTGCTGACATTGTTAATACTCCTGAACCCGTAAAAAAATCTACTAGAAAAGAAAAGAAATTAAAGGTTAAACCTTGGCTAAACAAAACTCTGGTCAAATCAATAAAAAGAAAAACTGTATATTTAAAGAATTGCATATAAATTTTAATCAACAATTTTTTAACAAATATAAAGCTTACCACAATGCATTGAATAGAACAATCCAAGGTTCTAAACAAATCTACTATAATAAATACTTTTTAAGCAATAAAAAGAATCCAGCAAAAATATGGGATGTGATTCATGAGGTGGCTGATTTGAAACTTAAAAGAAATGTAACCTTAAGCAAATAAATGACAGAAAATGGTGATTTTATAAAGAATCAAAGATGTTGCACAATTACTAACACAGTTTTTTGTAGACATTGGAAAAAATATGGCTAAAGCTATTGCACCAATTCACTTAACATATGAAACTGCCACTTTCTACCTATTCTAAAACTTTCTTTTTATGTCTCCTGCAACCCCAGAAGAAATAGCAAATGTAATAACTTTATTGAATAGTAAAAAAGCAATATGAAGTAAAGGTATCAAATCTATTTCATCAAAATAAGCAGTGTTATAATCGCACCCATTCTCAACAAATTGTTTAATTGATATTTGCTTGAAGGTAAATTTTCTAAATTGGGATCACTGAAGTAATCCATATTTTTAATATCCAAAATAAAATGAAATAATGAGATAATCCATATTAAAATTGCTATATATACTATATACTAAATATATACTAAAATTGCTAAGGTAATTCCTATTTTTAAAAAAGGAAGTGTAACAAATGTATCAAACCTTGACCAATCTCTCTGCTTTCATAGTTTGACAAAATTTTTTTGAAAAATTATACATTTTCTTGACAAATTTAATTTACTGAGTAATCATCAATTGGGTTTTTGACAAAATTCTTCTACCATTCATGCAGTAACTTAAACATATATGATAATTTAATCAAAAATGTTAATGAAGGTATTTTACAGCTGTTGTATTTTTTAAGATTTATCTAAAGCTTTTGTTACAGTTGATCACACATTTTGTTTTGGAGACTAAAAAAATTATTTCGGTATACAAGGAAAATCTCTTCATTTGATTAAAAGTTTTTTGACTAATAGAAGGCAATATACAAAAATTTCAAACAAATTCTTTTTTTTTTTATATTTTTTTTATTTATAATCATGATTACAGTGTAAAATCTGGTCAGATTAATTTAATTTCCAGTGTAAATATAGAATAAGGAAAAAATTTATTTTTTGTAATGCATCTTAGTTTTTAAAGTTTTTTAAAAAACAATTTGTGAAAAGAAATTTTATTTCACTATGAGCTTTACCAAAAAACTTGTGCAATATTTCAAAACACTGACTTAATCTTAGCTGCCAATTTGATCCTCAGTCAATTGCAACAACAGTTTATGTTAAAAAGTTTTACATTTTTTCACTTTTATTAACAAAATTCATCATTGTCATGCTTACAGTGATTACGGGTTGTTTTCTTGTTATTATTAAAAATTTTTAAAACGGTTTTTAAAATGACCAAAAGATTACGAGTAGCTAGAACTGAATTCATTTTAAAACAATTGAAATGTTAATATTAGAAATCAAATTCATACAGCATTAAAATAATAATTATGTTTGAATTTGGTTGGTTTACTAAATAACGAGAATAGAAAAAAACTTGAACTTTTTTATTATGAAACCTCTTTTTTTAAGATTGAACACAAATATCTTATAAATAAAAAGTGAGCTTGTCGAAAAACTTTTTAACAAATACTTTAAAATTGAATATGGATGAATAATTGAGCTAGCCTAAGACAAGACAAGAAGTTTATTTTTGTTTGTTCAACAAAAAAAAAATTTTTTTTTCAGTAAACACAGTACATGACACATTTGAAGAAGAATATTAAGAAAAAGTCTGATCGAATATAAATTTGTTTTAATTTCAGTTAAACAAACAGGACAGTGAAAGACCATTAAATGGTCATCAAGTCAAAAAACTGCCCTTTTTTTAAAAATACATATTTGAGAGTAAAAAAACTAAGTTGATACAAAAGCAATAAAAAAATAAAAAAAAAAAGGCAAAAAAAAAAAAAACACACACAAAAAAAAACTATTCACATTATATGCAAGTATTACGTATTGCATTGTTACAATAAAACAAAAAAAAATTTACATATTTGATGGTAAGTAAAATTTTTTAATCAATATGCTGACATTAAAAAAACACAAACAAACACAAAAATAAGAGATGAGAGAAAAAAAATATATATACATATATGTTTAGTGTCGAAAAAGCAATTTTAATTAACTAGAATTATATTTCACATGCTTTTATGGTGTATATAATTTTATGTAATTCACATCAGAGACTAAAATATTTAATACAATTTTAGCAAATTATTTTTAAATTGCTTACAGAAAAGAGGTTTAGATAAGTTTTTTAGCTCAAAAGGGATTTTATTCCAAGGTTTTACTCCAGTGAAATTGCAGGAAGTTTGGCTACAATGGAAGTTTAATCTTTCCAAATAGTAATTTTGATTACTAATTGATCTAGTTGTGTAGGAGTGGTGATTTTTGGCTGATTTAAAATAATGATTAAAATTTTCAGGTAGTCTATTATGATGATATAAGTACATAAATTTTGCCAATTCAAGTTGATAAATATCATTAACTTTTAGTAAACTCATTGAACTGTAATAAGTATTCATTTTAATGCAGTCATTTATGGATTTAAAGTTGATATTACGAATTATTTTATTTTGTGCTACTTGTAGTTTATGTAGTATTATTTTGTTAGTATTACCCCATGCAACTATACCATATTTTAAATGAGGATAGACAAAGCTATAATAAAGCTTAACAAGAATTGATTTATTGACAAAATGTTTCACCTTTGACAGAATTCTGGTTGCGTTAGCAAGCTTCCATAAAATGGAATTTATTTGGTTTTGCCATTTTAAATCTTGATCAAATACTACACCTAAATATTTTGTGGAGTATGAGTAGGGAATTACATGTCCTACATTGATGCTAAATTTATTTAAATTTTTCTTCTTTTGTTTTGAGGCTGTTATAAAATAGGTGGATTTTGAATAATTTAAGGATAGACGGTTGGTTTTCATCCATTCATCAATAATGCAGAGTTCTTGGTTAGCTAATTGCTGAAGAATTTCAATGTTTTTATGTCTGATTGTTAGAACCGTATCATCCGCAAATAAATTGACATGAAATTTAGTATGCAATGGTAAGTCATTGATATACAAAGAAGAGCAAGGGGCCCAAAGTAGAGCCTTGTGGCACACCACACAAGACTGTACTAGTGTTAGATTTAGCATCATTGCATGTGGTAAATTGTTTGCAGTTGTTTAGATAGTTGCTAAGAAGAGTATACATATTACCTCTAATACCATATTTTTTTATTTTCTGTAATAGAATTTTGTGGTTAACCGTATCAAAGGCCTTTGATAAATCTAAAAAGATGCAACAAGTATAATCACTTTCATCAACATTTTTTTGTAGTTTATTATGTAAATCTATTATGGCCATTTCTGTTGAATAATTTTTACGAAATCCAAACTATTGATTTGTGATAACTTTGTTAGAAAACAAAAATTTTTCTAGCCTATTGTATAACAATTTTTCAAAAATTTTAGCAATTGGAGATAAAATTGAAATTGGTCTGTAGTTATTAATTTGATCTTTGGGTCCAGATTTATAAACTGGTATTACTTTAGCTGATTTTAGTATAGAAGGGAAGATACCAACTTCATAACATTGATTAAAAATTTTATTTAAATGTTGAGATAATATTGGTGCTATTATTTTGTATAATTTATTTGGTACATTTTCAGGTCCAGAAGCTTTAGAAGTATCAAGTTTGGCAAACTCTGAAAGGATTTCCTCAGGTGTTATGTAGTCATATTGAAATGATTTGATTTTGCTAGGTATATCAAATTGTTTTGTAAAAGTTTTGGGAATTTTAGCATCCATACTTGGCCCTAAGTTTGTAAAATAATTATTTAACATGTTACAAATTACAGATTTGTCAGAAATTTGATTTTCGCTGGAATCTTTTATAACATTAATCCCATCTTGCTGATGCTTTTTGTGACTAATAATTTCGTTTATTAATTTCCATTGTTGTGTTAGATTATTTTTATGCCTAGATAATTCATTAAAATAGTATTTTTTCTTCGCTATCAGTTTTAATTTTGTCAATTTATTAAGATATGATTTATATTTTGTTAATAAATGTGTTTTTTGTTGTTTAAAACATTGATAAAATAATATGTTTTTTGTTTTTATTGATTTCAATAAACCTTTGGTAAGCCATGGTTTAGATCTTATTTTTCTTTCTTTTCTTGATAAGTGTTTTAATGGAGCATGATTCTCTACAACAGTTGAAATACCATCAAATAAATTTTTCATTGCTAAATTAGGGTCTTTAGTGAATGCTAATGATTAAAATTGAAAAAACTATTAAAATTGAACAAAGGTGTAACAAAAACCAAGGTTACCTAGAAAACTTTTAAAATCCAATAGAGGTGTCTAATATTCAAAGTTTCTTAGGAAAGAATTTAAAAATTAATCACAGGTATAACAAAAATGAAGGTTGCCTAGAAAAAAATGTTGAATATAAGTGTGTGAAAACCAAGCTTTTTGAGGAAAATTGTTGTTTCAAAAATTGAACAAAGGTTGAACAAAAATCAAGCTTGTCTAGTAAAAATTGAACATAAGTATCTAAAAATTTAGGTTGCCTAAAAAAAAAAGAAAATTGAAGATTAATATCCAAAAAACCAAGGTTGCCTAGAAAAAAAATTGAAGATAGTTTTCTAAAAATCGAGCTTGTTTAAGGGTTATTTCCATGCCAAATGAGCAAATTTTTTTAAAAAATTACACCAAATGTTTCATATTTTTATGAAATTTGGCACACTTATAGATCTCACTGAAATAATAAGAATGCAAAAAAAAGTTTTTAAAAATTCCCATTATTTTTGAAGTTACAGTCATTTAAAAAAACGCCATTTTTGTTTGTTCCACTTCAATGCACATGCTTAATTAATTTCTATTTTCTTAGCCTGTGATCATAGGAGGTTGCTGAAAATTGTTAGGCAGGTATTTTAAGACCCAAGGAGTGCAAAATAATAGCTTAAAAGTCGTAAAAAAACTACTTCATATGATAAAAGAGCTTTGAATTTGTTTTTTACATTTTCCAGAGGTCGAACTTTAAAGGCATATAAAAAAAATGGGTCTAAAATTTAAAAGCTGAAATTCACCCATTTTATTCTTATACCAATACACTTTCATGCCAAACAAAAAAGTTGAATTAATTTTGATGTTTACTACAAAAAAAATTTTTTTAAGGGTAACACATTTTTTTCCAAAAATAGCATTGAATCAATTAAGATAGGCAAAATAACACAAGCCTCGTGGGAAAAAGGAAGCAGTAAAAGACATAAAAAAGCTGATGCATGCATATCAACCAAAGTTTCATCTAAAAAATATCAAGCTACACAAAATTTGCTTCTTTTTAAGGCCAAACATGTTAATCTCACAAACGATAAGTGTATGTACTATATTCAGGCTTGTCCATGGGACATATTTTTCTGTCCCATCCCATCCCATCCCATGGGATTCTCATAGGAATACAATTCAATAAAAATAATTAAATTTATGAAAATTTAGGTTTATTGTCTACTAAATAGGACTACATGTACAAAGAAATATGCGAAATGACAAAATTTATGGACTTTGTTAACTTTAAATTTCAAAAGTATGTCTAACTATGACAATTCAGTATCATTCTGGCACTATAATTCTATTTCTGAGTCACTCTGCTCATTCAGCAAATTACCAATTTCCTGCTCATCGGTTGTTTCTAATAATTCAGTTAATCCAGGCAATTTCTGAACCTTTTCCTTAAGAAAAAAGGAGAGTAAAAAACATTTAAAAGGTAAAAAAGTATAAAAACTAAGGTTAGCTCTGACATAATCAAGTTGCTATGACATGGCTGCTCTCCCATGGGAAATACAAATGTGTGCTGTCCCATCCCATCCCATGGGAATCCCATTCTCATGGACAAGCCTGACTATATTTTGTTATAGTATTAAAGTATCACTGTAGAGCTTGATACCAATAACTACATAACATTATTTAACAAAATATAGCCAGCATTACCAGTTTGTGGAGAAAGCTTTTGGAAGCATCAGAGGTAATCCAAGAATGAAAATCTACATTGGCTTCTTTGAGAAATTAAGGGATTGCTACTACAAGATATCATTGGAGGAGGGATGACAACAACAGCAACAACAACAACAAAATATGGGACAGTCCAATGTTCAATGATTACAAATAATCATTACAACTTCAACTTAGTAATGCAACTTTAATTGGAAAAGAATAAGTTGCTACCATGGAGCACTGATACCAATAACTACATAACAAAATATAGGACAGTCCAACAATGTCTACAAATAATCGTTACAACTGCAACTTAAGTTCAGCCACTTTAATTGTAAAAAATAAGGTGTCAATGTAGAGCTTGATACCAATAACTACAGAGCACTATTTAACAAAATATAGAACAGCCAGTGTCCAATGTCTAAAAAATAATCACTACAACTCTAACTTAAGTTAATCTTAAGTTGTAACGATAATTTATGGAGACCCTGGATCATACTGAAAAGAAACAGTGTAAACATGCAGATCAAATAAACTGTTAAAAATCTATTTAAGTGCTCATGTCAAAAAACATTGACTGCATCATTTTAAAATTCTTATCTGAAATTTTGCATTGTCGTCAGCTAGAAGTTAAACACATGCCAATGCTGAGCAGAATATGATTGTATAGTATAAAGCATATGTTTTCTCTAGAAGGCCAAACAAAAAGATATTGCAAGCTCATGTGGGTGCAGAAATTGTACTTCTGCATTATTCTTAATCATTCACTGTCATCACCATATAATCAGGGTTGTGAACTCAATAGACTTTTATTTGAGTTTAAGTTCATAAAAATTACAAGTTCAAGTTCAAGTTCTTTTAATTTTTAAGTTTTTGAGTTCTGTTTGATGCTGTAAAAATTAAAATCTTGATTAAGCTTATTTACAAAATAACTTTTAAAAAAATTGGAAGGCTACCACCAAAAGATAAACAAAGTAAAGGAAATAATGAAACAGGCTATTATTTAAGCCTACCAGCCAAAAAAATGTTTGGGGGGTTGCAATACAGTTTTTCTTAAATTTTATGACTTTGCCGGAATCATTATCTTTAGTACTTTACATATATAAGAAAAAATTTTGCCTCAAATTTAGAGTGAAGATGAAAGAAAAAGATCTTCACTTGGAATCTGTTTTATATTTCTTGATTTTTATTCCAAAAAAATCTTTAAACAAAGTTTTTACCCCAAACCTTTAAAAACCTTGTCCTGCAAATGTAGTTTGTTTTCTGTGCCCAAAAATTATTTGTTGCCCAAACATTTTCCTGTTACTGCCCAAAAAATTCTGACTTTGCCCAAACATTTCCTGAGTCAAATACAACTCAACTGCATTTGAAATTAAACAATTTAATAACAGTATCAAAAGTAAAATCCTAAATGTTATTTATTCTCTTTTCAAAACTGTTCAATTAATGAATTCAAATTTAATTTCTATTTTTTGAGTTTGAGTTCAAGTTCGAGCTTAGCAATTTTAATTTTTCAAGTTTGGCAAAAAAGACCAAGTTCTTTGAGTTAAAGTTCAAGTTTGCAAGCCTGATACCAATCCACCAGTTTCTGTCATACAAACATATTCTGCTTCATATAAGACCTGTGCTTTGTGTGTTAGGCAACCATATTCTGCTCAGCATTGGCATATATTTAACTTCTAGCCAACCACAATACAAAATTTCAGATAAGAATTTTAAAATGATGCAGTCAATATTTTTTGACGTGAGCACTTAAATAGATTTTTAACAGTTTACTTGATCTGCATGTTTTAGATTGTTTCTTTTCAGTATGATCCAGGGTCTCCATAAATTATTGCTATAACTTTAAAGATTAACTTAAGTTAGAGTTGCAATGATTATTTTTAGTCATTGAGCACTGGACTGTTCTATATTTTGTTAAATAATGTTCTGTAGTTATTGGTATTAAGCTCTACATTGACACCTTATTTTTTACAATTAAAGTGGCTGAACTTAAGTTGCAGTTGTAACGATTATCTGTAGACGTTGTTGGACTGTCCTATATTTTGTTATGTAGTTATTGGTATCAGTGCGCCACAATGACAGCTTATTCTTTTCTAATTAAAGTTGCATAACTAAGTTGAAGTTGTAATGATTATTTGTAGTCTACATCAGACATTTTGTTAAAAAGTGCTTTGTAGTTATTAATATAATTGTTCCACAGTTACATCTTAATTTTTGCAGTTAAAGTCACATTTAATGTATATGAATAATATAGTACATACACTTATCATTTGTGAGATTAACATGTTTGGCCTTAAAAAGAACTACTTATTAAAGCAAATTTTGTGTAGCTTGATTTCTTTAGATGAAACTTTGGTTGATATGCATGCATCAGCTTTTTTATGTCTTTTACTGCTTCCTTTTTCCCACGAGGCTTGTGTTATTTTGCCTGTCTTAATTGATTCAATGCTATTTTTTGGAAAAAAATGTGTTACCCTTAAAAAAATTTTTTTTTGTAGTAAACATCAAAATTAATTCAACTTTTTTGTTTGGCATGAAAGTGTATTGGTATAAGAATAAAATGGGTGAATTTCAGCTTTTAAATTTTAGACCCATTTTTTTTATATGCCTTTAAAGTTCGACCTCTGGAAAATGTAAAAAACAAATTCAAAGCTCTTTTATCATATGAAGTAGTTTTTTTACGGCTTTTTAAGATATTTTTTGGACTCCTTGGGTCTTAAAATACCTGCCTAACAATTTTCAGCAACCTCCTATGATCACAGGCTAAGAAAATAGAAATTAAATAAAATCTTAAGCATGTGCATTGAAGTGGAACAAACAAAAATGGCGTTTTTTTAAATGACCGTAACTTCAAAAATAATGGGAATTTTTAAAAACTTTTTTTTGCATTCTTATTATTTCAGTGAGATCTGTAAGTGTGCCAAATTTCATAAAAATATGAAACATTTGGTGTGACCCATTTGCTCATTTGGCATGGAATGACTCTTAAGCAAATTTTTAAATTGAACAAAGGTATAACAAAAATCAAGATTGCCAAGAAAATTTTTTAAAATTTAATATAAATATAACAAAAATCAAGTTTGTTTAAAAACATTTTTGAAAAATTTAACAAAGGTATAACAAAAATAAAGCTTCAAGAAAAAAATTGAAGATAGATATCTAAAAGTTAAGGTTGTTTAGAAAAATTTATTATTTCTTTAAAAATTGAACAAAGGCATAAGAAAAAATAAAGCTTGTCTAGAAAAAAATTGAAGATAGATATCAGAGATGAGTGGAATCACTTTTTTTGGGGTTCAAATCCAGTCCAACTCCATTGATTTAAACTCCAACTCCAATTTGACTCCAAGAATTTTTTCTAAATCATGATCCAACTCCATGTTAATAAAATTTCATATATACAAACAAAAAACAAAATTTTGTAACAATAAGTAAGTTGGTCGTAACTTACTAATTAATCAGCCATGATATAGCAGCAAATGGCAAATAATTGCAGCCAATTACTGATAATTATACTTGTGCACTCTTGCATATTAAATTAAATGTTGTCATGACATAGTATGATAAATATTTATTTTTATACAAATTATAGGTATGTGTATTACATAACAGAAAATTTATTCAAAAAATGATATTAAGTGATGCTCATATGCTTCCTATTTATGCAAGAGTAAAGCTAGCATATGATTATAAGACAATGCAGTTGGCTTTAATCATTGAACTGGCTTCTAGCTGCAATTCACCAGAGAAGCCAATTATTTAAACAAAACATTTAATAATTATAGTATTTGCTGAAATAATAGAGCAATACTAAACTATAAAAATAAAGATCATACTTGCAATAATAATGGAAAAAGGTATAAAATAGAAAAATGATGCAAATACAATGATTCCTTCCAAAAACTTTTTTTTTTAACTGATTTAGGTTTATCTAACCAAAAAATGACAAAACTTTAGCATTGTTAAAAAACTTTTGTGTTTACTGAGCTAAACCTGCAAAAATTAAAGATGTAAAAAAAAATGTGCATGAAGATAAAAGAAACCTAAGAAAGATCTAATGAAAAGAAAAAAAGTATAATTTCAAGACAGTTATATTACACCTAAATTTTTTGGCTGTAGATCCATTGCAATATTGATATTTACTCTAACAGTTATTACATGCTATACCAAACAGAACAAACTCAAAAACTGCTTAACTACTACACTAGCATCAGTATAATTAAACTTTAAAAGAGCATTAAAACAAGAGCCACATTATCCTGATAGCTTTTCAGGTGATCAAAATAGCAAAATAAAAAATCAATTAACAACTTTCTAAACTGCTTTGCTAAAACCATACTACTTGTTAATATTTATCATCTGTCAAGCTGAAAGACTAAAGAAGTAGCTGTGGGTATGGTTTTTAGCATTTTATATACATAAATCATCTGTATTTAGTTTTTTTGTTTTATAATAAAAGCTGTCTTATATTACTTTTAAACTAAATTTACAACAAGCATACTAGAAGAATACATACTGTACATACCAAGACATATAAATGCTTAAAATTACATACTAATACATACATACCAAGACATATAAATGCTTAAAATCAAACAAATGAAATTCAACTAAAGAAATGAAATCCAAGTAATTTACATCATGTAGTTTTTGGTTCTCAAGTTATTATCACAGTGCTTGACAAGATCAGTTGGAATTAAATTTATAAAATAAACAGAATGTATTAAAATGTTAAATTAATAAACCATATTACTTGCATACACTTTCTCTAGTTTTATTTAAATTAAAATGATCAACATAATTTGAGCAAATTAATACAAAGACTAACAAAGTCAATCTTCAATTTCTTTTTTCATTTTACTAGCTGAATTTAAAACTGTCAAGTTATTTAATAATGATGAAGATAATAAAGAACGTTCTTTGTTTAAAGTATTTCCACAAAAACTAAATACTCTTTCACTTGATTAGCTAGAAGCTGGTATTGATAAAACACCAAAAGCAACACAACTTAACTGTGGTAGCTGTTGTGAAATTACAAGGTGAAACCAAAATTTTATAAGATCTAAATCTCTGCCATCATGAAATATATTAGAAATATCATTAAAGTAGATTCAAGCCTAGCAAGTGATATCTGACATAACAAATTTTTCTTTTAAGCATTGTAATCCTTTTTTCTTCAAAAATTGAAGCATACATGAATCAGAAAGAGATATTTCGTGTAATTTTTAAGCATATGATGGCACTGAAATACTTTCTGAATTGGGGTAACTATGGCCTTCCAATTCTTTAGTAGCAGCATTAAATGGCTGAAGAAAATTTATTAAAAGTTGAACTAAAGCCCAATCAATGCAATCCACTTTGTTGGATTTATCTTTTTTTGCCAGACTTTCAATCATTTCAACTTCATTATTTAATACTGAGCAAAGCATGGTCAACGTAGAATTCCACCTGGTGTTATTGCTTTGCTTTAAAGATTCTTTAAATAAATTGTTAAGACCTGGTTTTTTGAAATAAGCTACAACTTTTTTGACAGCTTCAATAGTTTTTGAATATCTTTAACAAGCACCATATCTGCTTCAGATGTAGAAAGTATAGTACTAAGTGAAGACAACTGCAAAACATGATTTATAACAGTAGACAACATATGGCAAGCACAAGGTATTTGATTGAAACTTGGCAATGCCAACTTGATATTACTGCCATTGTCAATAAGAACAATGATCCATAAATGTTCCAAAAGGCATTCCAAAGTCTGATAAACTTTTAAAAAGTATTTTTTAAGGTTTTCTGCTGTTTTTGCCTCATTAAATTTTTTCACACATACCACTCTTGATTGAAGAAGATAGCTGCTGATAAAATGTATGGTGATAGAATAAAATTTACGTGATCTTAGATCTGTTCATAAATCTGTGGTAATACCAACTAAACTATATTTTTTAATAGCCTTATTTACTTCCTCTATCAGCTTTTCACTTGAAGATGATGCACTTTTTTGTATGCTTCTTTTTATAGTGAATCTCAAAGGAAGTATTGCTTTTGCATCAACAATGCCATGTGTAGCTCCAAATTTTATCATTGGATTTGCAAAATTGTATTAATCCATCACCTTCCACTGCACTTAATGGTCTTACATCTGATACTATAAATACAACGGAACTATTTAACACTGTGTCTTTCATAACTTTTGACAAGCTTATGTCAGACTTACTAAAATATGCTGTTATTTTAGGAGATATTTTGGCAATATATTTTCATCGTTTTAAGTAATCATTTAAATATGTTGTTCCACTAGTCAACTTATTATGTTTTAATATTAGAATGGCCGGAAAAATTTTAAAACTTTGTTGGCGGTGGTGTCGGTTTCGACCAGGGTTGCGGAGTCGGATGATTAAGATCCGAAAGTGTTCAAGAAACTCAAGATGATACTGAAGTCGTTGGTTAAAGCACCGGACTGATGATCAGCATGGTCTAGGTTCAAAACCCACTTACGCCATTCTGTTGTGTCCTTGGGAAAGACACTTTACGGCACTTTCCCCTGCTTGGTGGTCTTGACAAGCAGTACTAAATTGCAGGAATATCTCTACTAAATTACTAGCGGACAGCAATATCTTGGCATCTCCGGAAGCAGGTCGGGGTAATTGCTTACCCTATGTATAGCGCCTCCGTCGCTTTCCTGCGAGTCAGGAGGATAAATATAGAGATTAAAATAAAAAAAAAAAATAAAAAAAAGAAGTAGAGGAATGTGTTGTCGATGACGTGTAAATCACTGTGACCGAAATTGATAGTCTTTCACAATCCGATATTCCCCTTGACGACGGATTGCATAATGATAAATTTCAATCTGTGAATGTTTCTGTCGCCGCCGGAGATATGAAGTCGAGAAGAGGTTTTATCAAAACGCAAGCGTCAAACATCGTTCCATTTCCCGGTGTTAATTTGAACTCTCTGCTTATTCTGAGTCCGATATCGGAGCTTGTGTTCGACGACGCACACAGAGACGCAAAGTCCGGCAGATATCAAGCTTTCATTAAGCTGAATAATCCCGGCGAGGAACCGGTCGCGTAAAAGATCAAGACGAACTCCCCGGAACGTTATCACGTCAAACCGAGCAACGGCTGCGTACATCCGGGTGAAACGGAAAACATCAGGATCAACTTGCTCCCGGGTCATGAAGGTTCGCTGCACAAGGATCGCTTTCTCGTTTTATATCAAGTCAAAACAGACACTTCGGATTTGTCAGACTTCTGGAAGAAACACTTGCCAAAGGAAAACCGTTACGAACACAGGGTTTGAGTCAAGTTTAGTTCGGAGTCTGTGTTGGTGCACGAAGGACCGAATGTGTCTGTCACCAAGAAACCCTCCTTTTCCACATTGGTGACCCCGACTACAACCGTGAGTACTATTTCTTCTTTTTGTGTTGTAAGCCTGGCACTTCATCAGTACAACACTCGGTCGCGCGGAAAATATTTAAAATCTAACATGATGAATGATGATCAACCTACGCACTCTGGTGATTTGAAACTCGCTGATTCTAACCAGGCTGTACTCGATGACTTACGAAATAACCAGTTAATTTTGCGCCCCGGTGAAAAGATTACTCACACTTTTACAAAAAGCAATCCCCACGCTTGGTTTTCGTATTTTGAAAAATTATGCATTAGATATAAAATTCTTAGTGATGATGAGAAGCTCCATGCTTTGATTCCTTGTTTTGACCACGACACCCTCAGCCTTGTTCAACCTTTAATTTCTCGGAATCATAGTTACGAACAAATGAAAATCTTTTTAATCGAAAAATTTACTCCATCCTTGGCAGAAAGAGTTCATACAATTATGTCTGTGGATAGCTTGGGTGACGTAAAACCTTCCGAATTTTTAAATAGATTAAGATCATCTATATCTGAACATGACATGTCTGATGCAGTTCTGTGTGAATTGGTAATGAATAAATTGCCGCAACAAGTGCAAAACCTCTTCTTCAGTTTGCGGCTGCAGCTGATGCCGCAATGCAACGATTGAGTAGGCCTATGTCATCTAGTGTTTACTCCTGTCAATTACAATCAGTTTCAGAATCTAGTGCCAATGCAAAAGCGGGTCCTTCAAACAATTCAAATTTCGAAACCTTGTTAGACAGAAAATTTTCCTCTTTTAACACTTAACTGCAGCAGCTAAACCAAGACATTAACGATTTAAAAAATGTTCAGTTAAGGTCCTCAAGCGCAGGTACATCCTTTTCTAGTACTAAACCTCGAAATAACAAAATTTTTTCTCGTCCCAACAATTTTGCTCCGATGAGAAGAAGGTTTTCTTTTCCCAGATATTTAAGTAATTTTCGACCAGATTTAGCATTTAGAGATGGTGCTAAGGATGTAGTTAAATCATCTCCTTTTTGCTTTTATCACCAGCGATTTGGGCGAGATGTCCATCGATGTGTTCAACCTTGTTCCAGGCAGGGAAACTAATAAGTCATCACACGAAGTGGGCTGCGCCTGTGATGACCAAGTCATGCAGTCCTTTGCCACATATTAAAGATAAGGAATCTGGTTTATTAATTCTTTTTGATAGCGGTGCAGAAATTAGTTTAGTGAAACCCTTACCGCGCGAACATAAATGCATCTCCTTTGATAAAGTAACGACGTTTCGTTGGATTTTTGTCATTGCCGACGTTTCCAATAATATAATAGGGGCCGATTTTTTAAAACACTTTGATTTATCTCTAGACTTTGCCTCTATGAAACTTGTTCGTGCTGGTTGTAATTCTCGTTGGAAACTTCAAACTAAAAGTATAGCTCATATTAGCGCTCCTAAAACTTTCTTGCCCAGCGACAAATATTTGAAATTGCTCGCTTCGTTTCCTGATTTAACTACTCCTCCAAATAAGCATAAACCTGTCAAGCATTCTGTAGTACATCATATTGTAACTAAAGGGTATCCTAGTTTTTCTAGGCCACGTCAGTTGTCTCCTGAGAAACTAGAATTCGTAAAAAAAGAGATTGATTATCTTCTTGAAAGCGGTATTATTAGTCGTTCAGAATCTCCTGTGTCTTCGGCTTTACATTTAGTTCCTAAAGGTCAGCCTGGTAATTTTCGTTTGGTTGGTGATTATCGCAAATTAAATCAGCAAACTGTTCCTGATCGTTATCCTACTCCGTCAGTTACCCACCTTCTTCACCGTCTTCAGGGATCTTGCATTTTTAGCAAAGTAGATTTGGTCAGAGCCTATCATCAAATTCCGGTAGCTAAGGAGTCTCGTCATAAGACTGCGATAACCACTCCAATTGGTCTTTTCGAATACAACTTTTTACCGTTTGGTTTACGTAATGCCTCAAGTACCTTTCAAAGATTTATAGATCAAGTTTGCCACGGTTTACCCTACGTCTTACCTTACATAGATGACATAATTATTTTCTCAAGATCAGAAGAAGAGCATCTCGAACATTTAAGAACATTTTTTAAAAGGCTTGATAAACACGGTATTGTTATTAATGCTACCAAATCCGAGTTCGGAAAAACAGAGTTAAAGTTTTTAGGCCATTTAGTTACTAAAGAAGGAATTTGTCCGACAAAACAGAAAATTGAAGCTATTTCTAAATTTCCAATCCCTTCTGCTACAAAGCAATTACGAAGATATATCGGCATGATCCAATATTATCACAGGTTTGTTCCTCATGCCGCAGAGTTATTAGGTCCTTTGATAGATATGCTTAAAGGAAAACCAAAAACTGATAAGAAACTAGTTTGGACTTCCGATTGCGAGGCTGTGTTTAACAAAACTAAGAGTATTCTTTCCCAAGGTTCACTATTAGTATATCCGATTATTAATGCTCGCACCAGTTTAATGGTAGACGCGAGTGATGTAGCCATTGGCGGAGTTCTGCAAATTTGCTTGAACGGTATTTGGTCTCCAATTGCTTTTTTTTCAAGAAGACTCACTCCTGCTCAGCGTAAGTATAGTGCCTTTGACAGAGAACTTCTGGCTATGTATCTTACTGTACAACATTTTTTATACTTTATTGAAGGAAAAAAATTTACTATTTTTACTGATCACAAACCTTTAATTAGAGCATTTTCTTCTTCAAAGTCTCAAACTATTCCAAGGCGTGTTCGACACATGGGTTATATTTCTGAATTTTCTACAGATATTCGTTACGTGCAAGGTTCGGAAAATTTTGTAGCAGACACATTATCTAGAGTTCAAATTAATGGTATAGAAACTTTACAAGATGGCATTAACTACGCACAAATAGCTCTTGATCAAAGAACAGATTCAGATTTAAACCAATTACTCAAAAACCCTACTGATACTGGATTGCGAATAAGTGAATACCCCGTTCCACATAGTAATTACATGCTTTGGTGTGACACTTCAACGTCTATGATTCGTCCTGTAATTCCTTCTTCATGGAGAAAAATTATTTTTAACAAACTTCATGGCATTAGCCATCCTGGAATCAAAGGTACTTCAAAATTAATTTCGCGAAGATTCGTATGGACAGGTATGAGAAAAGATATAAGTAAATGGGTTAGAGAATGTCTATCTTGCCAGCAGTGTCAAATTCACAGACATACCGTTAGTCCTTTAGAAAAATACAAATTACCTGAAGGGCGTTTTAACCACATTAATATGGATATAGTTGGTCCTTTACCAGAGTCACATGGTTTATCGTACATGTTAACAATTATAGATCGCTATACTCGCTATATTAGTGCTATTCCTATGAAAGATTCGTCTTCCATTTCTGTTATTAACGCTTTTCTTCATGGTTATGTTTCGCATTTTGGTGTACCCGCAACCGTAATAACGGATAGAGGTGCACAATTTGAATCAAATTTATGGACACAGTTAATGCAATGTATTGGTGCTAAACGAAATAGGACTACTAGTTACCATCCACAGTGCAACAGTTTAACTTTGACTCCGACTCCGACTTTAACTTTGACTCCGACTCCCGACTCCGACTCCGACTCCTTAGTATGGGCAAAGTATTTATCTTAAATTAGATTTAACTAAGCAAAAATCATGACAGTTGCACAAAATAAGTCAGGTTTTTTAAATACATAAAAAGATATTTACTTCAAAAAATTATGTATATGAGTATATATACATATATAACTGCAAATTACTGGTGCTCTTCAGAAGAGTGCTCAATGGTTTCAATAATCAGAACGATTATTCCTGATCGTCAAAACACAAATATCAAAAAAAATTTTTATTAAAATAGTCTGTAAGGCTCATCAGGGGACACAGTTAAAATAAATTTTTACGCTTCAGATGAAAACTCACATCTTAGAAAAACAACGCTACCAAAAGTTTGGGTTTAAACAATTATTTTACTAAAGTAAGTGATTGATTAGCAAATAATTACTTTTGTTACGAGATATGAAAAGAAAACATGTAAAGTTGCGCATAGATGTATTCTTGAACTTGGCCAAGCTGCCGAAAAGATTACCGGTAAAGCATGAAAAAGTTTATGGATCATTAGTTAAAAGAAAGTGTTATAAAAGAATCTTTTTATAAAAAAATGTTTTTACAACGCTCTCTCTTAACGAATAATCCATACTAATGTTTTATGCAGTATAAAAAAATTTTTGTATAACATTTGCTCTTAACTAATGATCCATAAACTTTTCTATACTTTAATCTTTTCGGCAGCTTGGCCAAGTTTAATACATCTACGAGTATGCGCAACATTACAGCATGTTTTCTTTTAATATCTCGTGACAAAAGTAATTATTTAATAATAATCAATCACTAACTTGAGTGAAATGACTGTATAAACCCAAACTTTTGGTAGCGCTTTTTTTCTAAGATGCGAGTTTTCATCTGAAGCGTAAAAATTTATTTTAACTTTTAATTTTTGCTTATTTTATTTCTTTCAACGTAAATAATATTGCTTTTTTTAACTGTTGTGAGCTGATGAGCCTCACAGGTGAAACAGTCTGTTGGGACTATTTTAATACAACATGTTTTTTTTTTTTATATTTATGTTTTGATAAATACGTTTGTACATATAATTATACAGGGTGATCAAAAAGTCCCTCTGCACCTGATTTTTAATAAATGTAGGTTGTAAAAAATGTTACTAAATAGCGTTTTATTCCATATTAATCAAAAACGTTTATTCAATTACTTTTATTTCATTCAATATTAATCAAAAACAGCATATTGTAACAGATATACGTGTTACTTGGTGAACTGTACAGTAGATGCTGGAAATGACCACCACCCGCCTCAGTACATCTTGTGGCGCGTGTCATCATCTTTCTGAAGACGTCTTTCAAGACAATGTCGTCAACTTTTTGGATATAATCGGTGATGGTTTCTTTCAATTCATTTATTGTGCGGGGATTGCTGCAGTAAATTTTGTTTTTCATAGCGCCCCATAAGTAAAAGTCTGGAGGCGTAAGATCAGGAGATCTTGGTGGCCAGAGATTTTTGGAGATAATGCGGCTACCAAAAATTGTTTGTAAAAGTGTCAGAGAAGCATTTGATATGTGGGCAGTAGCCCCATCTTGCTGAAAGTAACCTATTCTTTTGTCAGTGTCAGAAAGTTTTGTTAAAAATGGTTTCAAAACGTCATTAATGTAGCGATCACAATTAATTGTTTCACAATTTAGGTGCACAGGGACTTTTTGATCACAATGTATTATATACACAACCCATTAACTATAATTCTTACTGTGTTTGAATGAAACATTAATACCAATCACATTTAGAAAACTAACTCGAAATGGCATACATAACCCGAAACTAAATATGTATTCTATACTTAATGCTTCTTACATTTTCTGAACACCAAAGTATTTTATGGATAATGATGATGTTATCTTTAGTCTATTTTACAGTTATTATTTTTCCCATAATCAATCAAACAACGACAAAACTTAATGTTAATACAATTAATGACTTGGGTAGGGCCTGTGTGTAGGACTAGACCCTGAGTGTTGTCTCCTGCGTGTAGGACTACATCCATTCGGTTCAAAACTCAATGAGGTATGCATCACTGACGAGCTTTAATAAGAGCAAAACTCGAGTCTTGTGCTTCTTGTTTTAGGTGGCTTATTTTTGTTTTTATCAATAGGTAATGATGTTAAAACGTAAATATGAATATTTTATAATTGTAAAAATTTTTACAAATGTTAGTAATAACTATGGAATTTATTGACAATGAAAATTTAAAAACAAAAGTTTATAAAAGCAAAAGAAACAAAAAACCATATGTAAAAGAATTAAAAATTTAAAACCCACAATTATAGACTACAAGAAAAACAATAAAATGCGACTAATTTTAGAATTTTCCTGAATCACTCACTGCATATAAAGAAATTCCAGAGAAAAATGTTGACAGAGAAAAATGTTGACACCAATAATAAGCTCATCCTTATTTCTCTCAAATAAACTTCAGCCATTAGTTTGATGACATGGAGTCCATCTTCTTCACAGTAATTTATCGTTATATATTGATAGTAAGAATATATATGTAAATTTTGTCGGATTTTGTTCACAAAACAAAAGAATGTCTGTAGTTTCTATCTTATGAATATTTCAATTATTGTAATTTTGTACGCGAGTGAACATGCAGGTTCCCTGCCGTTGATTGACATTCATATTAGCAGATTATTAAAAAATTCACTTTGGTTCCAAACTTTTGGTTGATATTTTTTTGAAAGAATAGAGCAAGAAGAGTAAGTTTTAATTTTAAAAAGTTTTAATTTAATAATTTGCTCGTAAAAATAAAATTGCTTCTATGAGTTTTTCCTTCATTGCAGCCCTTGGGTCTGTTCTGATTAGTAATGAAAACAGACGTTCAACACTCACTTCTGTTGGAGGAAGTACTTATTTAAAGACACATCAAAAATAAAAAATGGAGTGGCATTTTGGAGGCTGAAACGAATTAATGGCATTTACAATAATTTTAAGGAGAAAATTCGCTTTGCATTACGAGCAAATTGAGGTACGAGCTCGGTCACGGAACAAATAAACTCGTATGTCAAGGTACCACTGTACTATGGAAGGAGGCTGCTTAGGGTAGTAATTGATTATGCACCTGGCATTTGCTTCCTGTCATTGGATTGAAGAAAGGGAAGCAACTAAATCGGCTGCCCGAGCATAGCATTACCCAAAATACTATTTCCTTACAAATTAAAATGTAAACTTTTTATGAGTCGCACGCTGTGTCGCGCGATACGCGGCAAGGTTTTCTTAATTAAAAAGATTACTGCACTGCACTCCACTGGCGCACGCGGCCGCGTAAGTTGCGTGGTTAACATCATTAATAGGTAAAGAAATTGGACATGAGGAGTCGGAGTCGGATAAAATATTCCCACTCCGACTCCGACTCCTAGTCCTCTCAACAGTCCGACTCCGACTCCTTCTTAAAACCTCCGACTCTGACTCCGACTCCGCAACCCTGGTTTCGACACCGCTTGACAAATGTGGTCTTTATTCATTAAAGCAGAAATTTTTCTACACAGTTTCAACTTGTAATGTATGCATATTGTGAAAAAAATAAAGTGAAAAAAAGAATTTTCTAAAAATAAACCCCTATAAGTCCTCTAAAAATCTTAGTCATAATTCACTTAGTGTCGATTTCAACACTGCGGCCATTCTAGTGTTACTGCTTGCTTACAAGTTTTACAAATTACGTATCCAATACAATCTTATCTTTTAATATAATTTAAATACTGTATAAAAATTTTGCCAAACTGTGCTCTTTCCAGAAGTGTTAGGTATTTCCAGCAATTTGTTATCTTCAAAAAGTTTGCAAACTTCATTAGAAGAAAAATTCATGTTCTTGTTAAAAGTAATCAAGGCTGCTCAAAATAAATACCCTAGATATATCAAATCTATTTTAACTAAATGTAATAATATTTTATCTTAGATTGAACTTAGCAGCTTAAACTTAACATTGGCAAATGTCACACAAGTATACAAGTAAATATGCACTAGCTTAAACTTAACATTAAAAAAAATCATATAGATAGGTTATGACCACGGGAAAAAAATCTTTGCATTTATACCAGTGGTTCTCAAACTTTTTTAAAAAAATACGCAACAATCCCCTAGCAATTTTTTAAATGGCTCACGATCCCTTTGAAAAATCAACTCAAATAAACACAAAGCAACACGTTGGTTCTTTCTTTTATGGTATCAATGTGACGGGTGCACTTGCTTCTGTGCTTTCAGTTCGGCTATGTTTGGTTCCGTTTTGGACAACGCAACCCTCATATCGTGAATCGCATCCAACCGGTTTCGAGCTTTTGGCTTGATGGTAAGTAGTGCCGAAAATGCAAATTCACACTCATATGTTGTTGGGAATGGAATTAGTACTTTCAAGGCCATCTTCAAAATGTCAGGGTAGGTTTTTGCCATTTCAATCCAAAAGTCGTCACTGCAAGGCTTTTCACCAAATAAGCGTCTCGCATTTCCTTCATTCACCAAATCAATAAACTGTTCTTGAAGTAAATTATCTTGTGAAGGCTTCTGTACGACACTCGTTCCAAAAGGGTTGTTTACAAAACGACAATACTTTTGAAAATCTTCCAAGTCAGGAAAGTAGTGCTGAATTTCTTCACCAAGAATGGAAATGTGGCGTTTCATGACCTTAAGAACACCTTCGTTGACGTCAAGTTTATTTTCATCAAGAAAAGCATTGAGATGTGGAAATGGAGCAAAGTTTTTGTTTTACAATTTGAAATGCCATAAGGTCAGCTTCATGTTAAATGCCGACAACTTTTCCCGACAATGAATCAAATTAGTCTTCTTTCCTTGTAGCACCAGATTGAAAAAATTAACAGATTCGAAAATGTCCACCAAAAAATGACAAAATGTCAAAATGACAAACACATCAAAAAACAATCATCAGAAAATTTCTGGTGCAATTCTGGTTTTGGCCCTTTCAAAAAATCTTTCATTTCGTGCCGCAAAATGAAAACTGGTTTAAGCACTTTACCCTTCGACAGCCATCTCACATGAAAGTGCAACAAGAGAGTTACAAATTTGTAATAACTTTCCTTGCAAAATTCTGCAAATAGACGAGAATTGAGTGCATTTGCTTTGATGAAGTTCACTGCTTTAACCACATCGTCAGGGACATTTTTCAGCTGATCAGGCAAAGCTTTTGCCATGAATGCTTGGTAATGAATAGTGCAATGTGTACCAGCAACACCAGGAGATTTTTCCTTAACCAAAGTCTAAAAACCGGAATGGCAACCAAGCATAGTTGGAGCACCGTCTGCGCAAACGCGAATAACATGTTTCCATTTCAGGTTGTGTTCGTCAAAAAACTTGTTCACAAAATTGAAAATTTCTTTAGCAGTTGTTCTTGTGGTGAGGGGACTGCAAAACAAAAATTCATCCTCCAAATGCCTTTTGTGTATGTAGCATACATAAACACATAGTTGAGCTAAATTTGCAACATCCGTTGTTTCATCAAGCTGAATTGCAAAGAAGCCAAACATTAACTTCTGTATCTTTGACACCACCTGCGACAAAATGTTTTCCGATAGATCAGATATTTTCCTACTCACAGTGTCATTTGAAAGAGACACTTGCTTCAGCTTTTAAACTTCAGATTCTCCGAAAATGCTTGATATAATAACTTGGCAACAAGGTAAGATCAGTTGTTCTCCAATGGTGTGGTCGTCGTTTGAAGGGTATCCACTCCAGGTCAGACACAAACAGAACTGGGGTCGAGGGTTTATCCTTTTACGAACCCAGACTGCTGTACTGCTGGGATCAGATGCTGGCAGTGATGTTGTTAAGCCAGCATTGGGTTTCGTCATCCAAAACCGTCAGACCTCGTGCTCCATGTGGTGCCCGATGTATAGGGCACGCTGTTAGAACATGGTCTGCAGTTTGTTCAGAGGCGCCACATTCGCAATTCGGTGAAGGAGCGAGACCCCATTTGTGCATGGACGAATGGAATCACCCAACACCAGACGATGGTGTGGTGCTTCTTAGCGATAGCTATTTTTCTTGCAACTTTGGAGGAGGCTTTTAACCCTGCAGTATTTTCCTTCCATTGACAACCGGTGCTATCAAATCTTGACCTAACTAAACTATCAGCTCGACGTTTAAAATAATCTGCATTTTTGTTTTGAAAATCTGGATGATGTGTTACCAAATGTCTTTTCAGCTTGCTAGATTTTAGAGCAGAACTTGCTAAAACTATACTGCACAGCACGCACTGCGGCTTTTCTTCTCCAGAATTTATCACAGTGAAACCAAATTGAACATAGGAATCATTGTATCCTATTTTTTTTGAGACTAAGAAATTTCCCCTTTTTGAACTAAAATTTAATAGCAAAGTCAAAAAAATTCTAAAACAAAAAATATTAAACCGGGATGCATGGTTTAAGGAAAACGAGACGCCTCTGACCCTGGCATTTTTTTAAAATTATAACTCGGACTAGGACTTCTGCTGTCTCAGATAAGCTTGCTGGTACTTTTGAAACTTTGATTCTGACTTATGACTTACTCAAATATCTTTTATCCTTGACTATCAAATTTTTTGAACTCTGACTCCAATTTCTGAAAAACTTTTGATAACTCACCTCTTAAGGCGCGTTTACAGCCGTTTACAATACTTTTTTCTTTCAGCGCGATTTTGGTTTGTTTTATTGACGCTCAAATCCACTCACGTTTTCGAGAAAAAATGACTTTCTGTGAAACCAACGCTGCTGCCGCCATCCACCAGGTTTTTACTTTAAGCCATCTGCAAAACAAACTTGATTCTTTTTGCTAAACATTCTACTTCACTCGCAGACTTCACGCTAAAAGAGCTATTGCATTAATGTGACGTCATAAAGCTTCTTGTGTTATCATAGATGTGTATGTAACCTGTAAGGTTTCATGACAAATTGTGTTTCTTAAGTTTGGTTTGGAAAAATAAGATGCCTGAAAATTTTATTTTACACAAAATTTTTTTCTTCAGGAGCGTCGTGTTGATTTTTTTGAAAGGTGCTTCGCGGTCCAAAAAAATTGTCTCGTGGACCCCAGTTTGAGAACCACTGATTTATACCATCATCTTGGTAACAAGACATTCTTTATGCGGGCTACAAATACATATACAATAAAAACTAATATAATACTAGCCACCAGTGTATTAGACAGGGTGATACGAACTCATTTCGAATAAATTCCCATTAAGCATTAAACAGATAAAATCATATAGTAAATTTCGTACAGAATTTCAAAAGCACCTTATAGCAATGTAATTTTTAATGGTAATAGACTTCACAAATTTTAAATCATCTGCTGCTGGTTTTTATTATTACAGGTAACTCCACCTAATTGGACAAAGAAATTGACGATGATAAAAGCCCGATACAACTTGAAAGGCAACATCGAGATCATTACGGCTCGTCCAGTTGGATAAAAATTTACATAATTTTCTTCTTTTGCACCTATTCTTGTTTATTATTTGTATGTTTTATTTTACGTATATAAATTTTTGTCCAGCCATATGCTTTTGAAATGGTCCTTTTGACCCGTGGCAGGATTTCTTTTGGTGGGTTTCTTTGCCTGCCTGACCCATTTTGGTCCAGACCCTTTTGGTCTTTGAGTTTGTTGTTTCTCCCACCCATGATTACACTGTGGCGATCGCCACATTGTACGCTTGACGTACTTCTAATTTTTTGTTCGTTTATTTATTTTTTTCTTTTTGGATAGAAACGAGAGAGTCTTTGTGAAGCGAAAAAAAAACATGTTGTCGTCATCCTCGTCGTTTGAAGGATATACATTCCAAGTCAGACACAAACAGGACTGGGGCGGAGGGTTATCCTTTTAGTACTTCAGACTGCTGAACTGCTTGAATCAGATGCTGGAAGTGATGTCATTAAGCCAGCATCAAGTTTCGTCATCCAAAACCGTTAGACCTCGTGCTCCATATGGTGCCCGATATATAGGGCACCTATAAGAACATGGTCTGCGGTTTGCTCTGAGGCGCCACACTCGCAATTCGGTGAAGGAGCGAGACCTCATTTGTCCATGGACGAATGGAATCGCCCAACACCAGTCCGCAGGCGGTTGAGCTTAACCCAAGCTGCTCGGGGTAAGCCCACCCCAACAGGCCTGGCACCGGTTCCGGGCACAAAAGCATGGATCCTGGAAGCATTTCCACAATACTCCGTTTTCCATTTGTGATTTGTCCATTCAGAGGCGCGGATGCCAAGACTGGCAGGTTGTTCAAAAGATTCCGCGCAGCTGGCGCAAACGGGCGTCTGGATCTTAATCTCATTTGGCGAGTATCTGAGAACCCACTTAAAAAACCATACAAGATATGATCAGGGTCCATAGATCCACGGTAAACCAAGGAGAGTGTCACTCCCAGTCGGCGAAGCTCAGCTGGCTGGATGCCTGAGAGTACAGGTAGGTGGTCCGTTGGAGTGGGACGCAGGCATCCAGTAACTATGCGCAAGGCGTCGTTCAAGACACTGTCGATGAGGCGAGCGTGAGCACTGCGACACCAGACTGGCGCACAGTACTCAGCTGTTGAGTAGACTAGAGACAAGGTGGCTATGCGTAGTGTTTTAGCACCAGCACCCCATCCCGACCCCACGAGTCGCTTCAGCAGTGTGACGCACAAGGATATTTTTTTGCGCAATGCCACTAAATGGTGAGGAAACGTGAGCAATCTGTCCAGTTTTACCCCAAAATAAGTAGGGGTTGGACAGAACGATAAAAGTCTACCGTTGTTGTAGACCTTTAGCTCACGTTTGGCCTCTCGGTTATTTGAGTGAAAGGCTGCCGTCACCGTCTTAGTGTGACTGAGCTTCAACCTCCAAGTCTGGAGATACTCTAAAAGTGTAGCCTAGACATGTTTAAAGTCACCTCCAAGTTCTTCCAGTTTCCAGAAGAGTGCAACAATGCTAAATCATCAGGATAAGCAAACTTTCTGAAAATCATGGAAGACAGATCGTACGTACAGATGTTAAATAGGAGGGGAGCAAAGACCGATCCCTGAGGAAAAGACACCTCAAAAGACGGCGTAGCCTGCTTTGCTTGCTGTCACCGGTGGTAAGGGTGAAACTTCGATTTCGGACAAGCTCCATGATCATTTTAACCATGTGCTTATCCGGAAGTAGTCTCAGCAGCTTGCAGGTAAGGCCACGGTGCCAAATAGTGTCATAAGCAGCTGTCAGATTGACAAATACGGCACCGGCCTTCTTTTTAGCCTCAAAAGAATTATCGATGTTCTGGGTTAGCAAAACAACTTGATTTACGGTTGACTTGATCCCGCGTCGGAACCCAGCCTGCTCTTTAGGGAGCAGTGGATCGATTAATGGTTCAACACGGGCGTAGATAAGCCTCTCGAGGATCTTTTAGGGGACACAGAGCAGAGATATCGATCGATAACTCTTTGGGTCCCCCACGAGCTTTGTTGGTTTTGGGATCGCGACCATAAGCGCTCTTCTCCAGATCTTGGGAATTTTGAGTCGGCGTAAACAGGAAAAAAGGAAGTCACGTAACCAGGAATTTAAGCAGCTCCAGCATGGAGTATGAGCTCGGAGCAGTTGGAATCAGGTCCCGGAGCTTTACCTGGTTTTAAATGTTGAAGGGCAGCAATAAATTCTCTCTGTGAGAAATTGTCAGAGATATTTACTGCGTCTGGTGTTGTGACCCTCCAAAGGTCAGACACTTCTTGAGAGACAAGTCGAGATGACTTGCGATCAACAGCCTCGTATTTCCCATTTCTAACCAGCTGAGATGCAATAGCATTGGCTGAAACGGGACAGTGACGAGGAGAGTGTCGTGACCTACCAGTAAGGTTGTTCAAAATACTCCACGCTTTTCGACTAGAGTGTGAGAAGTTAATGCTCCGAACTGCCTCGGACCATCGATCCCTCCGCTTTCAGTCAAGCTTGGCAAGCAAAGCTGAAGCAGCCAAATTTGAGTTGTCTCCCTGAGAAGACTGCAGGAAGGCTTTATAGAGGGATTCACACTCTGCATCCCAACACGGAATATAGTTATTTCGATACCCGCGTGGGATAGTCTTTTTGGCTGCTTTCTTAATGGTGTTACCGAAGTCCTGGTAAGCCACATCCACATCAAGTGAATAAGGCGGCAACAAAGTCTTTGGAAATTTATTCGTCAAAGCAATGTAGTGACTCCAATTGACCTTGCGGAAGTTCCATCGCTTAACAAGCATGCTTGGCACTGCCATAGCAAACCTTGGTGGTGTAATAAGCGAAGGTCGATGATCTGGAAAACTTTTCAAGGACACGTCTATCCGGTAGGCGACTGTTTGGACCTACGCTGGCGAAAGCTAGATCTGGATTGGTGCCAGTGTTCCAGCGACCGGAATAAAAACTGGCAGCGTCCTTGGCATTATACCACCCAGCCATCGGAGGCAGATTTCTGTGTTTCTTGATGCCGGTATCAAACCCGGATAAATGTAAAGGGTTGCGGCAGGAAGGGCATCGGCATAAAACTTTTTTGCCAAAACAGACAAATGCGTAATCATTATCAATTTATACCGGATCGGTCAAGGCCCGGGTTACCCACGACCGCTTCAGGTGTCGCACAGCAGGGCAGCTGTGGAAATTATGCTACTGCTAAACATAATGAAAATAAGAGCAAAAAAAGAGGAGGAAAGCGAGTGAAGAAGCAGCGAGAAGCGTGGAAAGGAAGACGCTCACTCATAAGGCTGGGTACTTTAAATATTGGAACGATGACTGGAAGGGGAAGAGAGCTGACAGATATGATGGAGCGAAGGAATGTAGACATATTGTGTCTACAGGAAACAAAGTGGAAAGGTAGTAAAGCAAGCAACATTGGCGGTGGATGCAAAATATTCTACAACGGAGCTGATGGAAGAAAAAATGAAATAGGGATAGTGCTGAGGGAGGAGCTGGCTGAAAGTGTCCTGGAGGTGAAGAGGGTGTCAGACAGACTAATGGCCATAAAGCTGGCGGTAAAAAGGTCCATCCTAAATAAAGGAAGCGCATATGCTCCACAGGTTAACAGCAGCATGAAGGAGAAAAATAATTTTTGGGAAGACCATGGATAGTTGATAGAAAGTATATCAACAGAAGAGAGGATAGTCCGTGGTGCAGATCTTAATGGACATGTGGGCGAAGGAAACATAGGGGATGAGGAAATAATGGGGAGGTACGGTGCTGGAACAAGAAATAAGGAAGGATCAATGGTTGTGGGTTTTGGGAAAAGTATGGATTTGGCAATTGTCAATACTTAATTTAAGAAGAAAGATGAACACAGGGTGACGTATAAGAGTGGAGGAAAAAGTACCCTAGTAGATTATATGATGTGCTGAAGGAGGAACTTGAAGGAAATGTGTGATTGTAAGGTAATATTGAATGAATGTGTCGCAAAGCAGCACCATATGGTGGTATGCAAAATGGTTCTTATGGTGAAAAAGAAAAAAGCAGAGAAAGTAAAGCCAAAGATACGATGGTGGAAACTGAAGGAGACAAGCTATCAAGAAGCGTTTAGACAAGAGGTGACCAGGATCTGGGGGGCAAGGATAGATTACCTAATGAGCGGGACAAAACAGCAGAAATAAGAAAAACAGCTGAAACTGTACTGAGAGTGACATTTGGGAAACGAAAAGGAGACAGGGAGACATGGTGGTGGAATGAGGAAGTTCAGGAGAGCATAAAAGAAAAGAAAGAGGCAAAGAAAGCATGGGACAAAATAAGAAATGAAAATACTAAAAAGATATACAAAGAAAAGAAGAGTAAGGCAAAGAAGGCAGTTGCGATGGCAAAGAGACGTGCGTATGACAATTGGTATGCTAGATTGGAAACAAAAGAAGTTGAAAAGGAGTTGTACAGATTGGCTAGGCATAGAGACAGAGCAGTGAAAGATGTACAGCACGTGAGGGTTATAAAGGATGAAAATGGTAATGTGATGGTAAATTCGGAAGCAGTGTTAAACAGATGGAAGGAGTACTTTGAGAAACTGATGAACGAGGAAAATATCAGAGAGCCTAGGACAGAGGAAGCAGAAGTGGTTAATGAAGAGGTAAATTGTGTCAGTAGAGAAGAAGTAAAAAATGCACTAAGAAGGACGAAAAAAGGTAAAGCAGTTGGGCCAGATGAGTTGCAAGTAGAAGTTTGGAAGTGCATGGGAAAGATGGGATAGAGTTTTTGACCAGACTGTTCAACAGACTATTAATGGGTGAACGGATGCCAGAAGAATGGAGAAGGAGTGTGCTTATCCCAATCTATAAAAACAAAGGGGACGCACAGTGCTGTGGAAACTATAGAGAAATAAAGCTAATGAACCACACAATGAAGGTATGGGAAAGAATTATTAAGGCCAGGTTAAGAGATAGAGTGGAGATCAGCAAACAGCAATATGGATTTATGCCAGGAAAGGGAACCACCGATGTCATGTTTGCTCTAAGATGTTGATGGAAAAGTACAGAGAAGGTCAAAGAGAGCTACATTGTGTATTCGTGGACCTAGAGAAGGCCTACGACAGGGTTCCACGGGAAGAGCTGTGGTACTGTATGAGAAAATCAGGAATAGTGGAAAAGTATGTACAACTAGTACAGGATATGTATGAGGGAAGCGAAACAGTGGTGAGGTGTGCAGTAGGAACTACAGAAAGTTTCAAGGTTAAGGTTGGACTGCACCAGGGATCAGCGTTAAGTCCATTCCTTTTTGCAGTGATAATGGACAGGAAAACAGATGAAGTAAGGAAAGAACCACAATGGACGATGCTGTTTGCTGATGATATTGTGATTTGCGAAGATACTAGGGAAGAAGTGGAGCGGAGATTAGAATCCTGGAAGTATGCATTGGAAAGAAGAGGGATGAAAGTAAGTAGGTCAAAGACCGAATATCTTTGCATAAATGGAGGAAATGTTAGAAATTTTTTTTATTTGTGTTTGTCGTGTATTTGTTGTTTGTATTTGTTGTTCCATTACGATGTTTATTTATTTAATTTTATTTGGCAACACTAAAAAATCGTTATAAATTCAATCGCGCTGCTTTGTTTGGTCCTTTTCACCGTTTAGAATACCTGAAATACTGTCGTCATTTGCCGGTTTGAAAATTTATTGATGAGTTAATGTTTTATTTGTTTCGATTTGGATAATCTTAAATTTAATTTGTGTCTGCCTTATAAATGTTGTGTTTTTTCGTTTAATTTATGCTGTGCCTTTAATTTAAAATAGAAAAACATTGCAAACCGTTACAAAGCATTGTACACGTGCATGTTGTTGAACCGAAGAACTTCAAGCGGCGACGTGTTTTAAATTCTACGGCAAAGCCACGACTCTTCAACGGAACGTTGAAAGAGTCCCAACAGGAAATGATGACGAAACAGTAAAGATGGAGAATGCAAAAGTGCCAAGAGTAAAGAAATTTAAGTATTTGGAATCAACGGTGCAAGAAAGCGTTGGTTGTGAGAGAGAGGTAAAGAAGAGAGTACAGGCAGGATGGAATGGATGGAGAAGAGTATCGGGAGTAATCTGCGACAGGAGGTTACTAGCTAGAGTAAAAGAAGAGTGGACAGTTCAGTGGTAAGACCAGCAATGGTGTATGGACTTGAGACAGTGGCAGTCACAAAGAAACAAGTAGAAGAGATGGAAGTCGCAGAGATGAAAATGTTGAGGTTTGCTATGGGAGTGACGAGAAAAGACAAGATTAGAAACGAGCACATCAGGAGTACCGTTAAGGTAGAACGGTTAGGAATGAAGATGAGGGAGGGCAGGCTGAGGTGGTATGGACATGTCATGAGAAAAGACCAAGAGTATGTAGGAATAAAGATGATGGAAATGGAGTTACCGGGAAAGAGGAGAAGAGGGAGACCAAAGAGAAGATTTTTAGATGTAGTAAAAGAAGATATGGGGAAGTTGGTGCGAAGGAGACGGATGTTGAAGAGAGAAAGATGTGGAGAATGATGATACGCTGTGACCACCCCTGACTAAAGGAAAAGGCCAAAAGGAGAAGAAGAAGTCCTTGGCATTATACAGGAGGGTAAGACAATTAATACTTTCCGAACCAGCCAAGCACTCACCGTCCGGACTGTTGTCATCGTAACCCCAGTCAGCATGACGACAGTTAAAATCGCCATCGTAAAGACAGGGGTGAGGAAACACTGGGAGATCCAGGGTTGGCAATCGCGTTGGCGGTGGTTTGTAGACATAGACTATTTTATAGCCATCAACGTCCACACATAGCCACTCGATCTCCGATGTTGGTGGAGATTGGTCCAAAAGCGTGTATCTCAGTCGCTCGTGGTTTAAATAATAAAAAGAAGATCTGTAAAAAGTTTGTGGAATTTATATGTAGCTAACCACTAACCGCTACATAAATGGCGACCCCGACATGATTTCGTACCCAGAAGAAGACGCTTTTATCAACATAACTTCGAAGTTTATTAACAAGTTTTACTCAACGATCAACACCGATAATAGAAGAGGATTCAGCACAACGAGACAAATAAGATTAAATATATAAACTTATAGACAAAAAGATAAGTTTTTTATTGGTTTTGCAAGCGAGACATTGTAATATGATTATAAGTGCTAATTTTATGTTCAATTTTTAACTTGTTTTGGGCGGACAGTTTTATTAATTGTATTAAAAACATAATTTAGGAAGAGAGGTGATTTTTAAAATCCACTTAAAAATTATAGCAAGCAAAATTAAACATTTCATTTATTTTGTAAAATTTTTTTAAAAAGCTGAACGTTTTCGACTATCATCAATCCTTATCAAAGCATCTAAAATTGTTTAAAATCATCTAAAAATTTTTTTTAACCATAAACGACAATTACAATCAATTAAAATATATAAAAAACAACAATTTTCTCAAGTTTATGCTGTCACTGTTATTACTAATTCAGTTTATAGGCAAAGACAATTACACGAAACAACGTCAGAATTCACAGAGAAAAAAGGAGAAAAAAGAGAAAAAAATGAGAAAAAAATAATAATTTTGCAAATCACATGACTAAAATTAGAAGAGTTGTAGTAAAAAAGACGAGCCATTTTCATACAGTTGTTTATTTAATTTAGGTTGATGTTTTTTAATTATTAACGCTTCGTGAATTTTACAGTCGTAATCTGATGAACATTTCTTTATAACACTAAAACGATGTATTAAGCTATCCATATCTTTTTTATTACACAAAGTGCATTCAATAATATGATCTTTTATTTTGCTTTTGACCGAAGAGCCTAAATTTAAGTGTTCCTTTGCTCTTGTTAACAAATGACGTGTTGACTTACCGATGTAAGTCAGACCCGCATCACACGGGCACGAAAAGCGATAAACAACATTTGATAACAAAAGCGCAGGTGTGTTAGATTTTAAATTGAAATAGTTTCCAACTTTGCAAGTTTTATATATAGGTGTTAAGTGCACGGCAGAGAATTTCCAAATAAGTTTCGAAATGTCTTTTGCGAATATGTGAGACTGTTTCCCCACATATGGAATTTCAACTGTAATGTTTTCTTTTTTATTGGTAGGTTGCGTCTGATTTAAATTTGTTTGTCTACTATTCATAAATTGGTAAAAAACTTTATCGAAAAAATAATTTGGGTATCCATTATTACAGAACATTGATCTTAATTTTTCTACTTCATTTTTGAATAGATGGCAATCGGAACAAATATTTTTGGCACGATTTAGCATACAACTAATTAAGTTTGATTTCCACTTTAACGGGCAAATTGCTTTGAAATTCAGAAAAACACCAGTATGAGTCGGTTTTCTCCAAATCCATGATTGTAAGTTATTGTTGTGTATTTTAAGTTCCATGTCTAAAAAGGGGAGAGTATTAGTAGACTTTTCCATTGTAAATTGCAAGTTTTTATGTTGTGAATTTAATCTATTTAGAAATTCCATACTGTCTGCTTCGTTGTTAAATATTGCAAAAATGTCATCTACATATCTAAAATAGACTTTTGGGGCGGAATTGAATTGCTGTTGTAAAAGGCGAGTTTCCGTTTCAGCCAGAAAGAAGTTAGCTATAGTGGGACCAAGTGGTGAACTCATCGAAACACCATCAATTTGCTGATATAATTTGTCTTTGTATAAAAATATTCCTTTGGTTGCTAAATTTAATAATTTTTTAAAGATTTTCTTTTTTATTGGTAGGCGATTAGCATTTGAGTTCTTGTCATAAATTTTATTTGAAATAAGGTCGATAGTTTCTTGTACGGGAACATTTGTAAATAAGGATTTGACATCGAAGCTTACCATTACTTGATTTGAATTCAGATTGATTTCTTGTAGCTTTTCTAAGAATTCATAAGATGAACGCAGCATGTGTTTATCTGATATATATGGCTTAATGATCGTATCCAAGAATTTTGCTAGTTTGTATTCGGGAGAGCCCACCATCGAGATAACTGGGCGTGCAGGATTATCTTCTTTGTGTGCTTTTATTAGTCCATATAACTTGCCTGGTGTAGATCCCGTTGGGAGAAGGTGCTGAATAATTTCATTTCCGTACGGCTTTAGATATTTCTGAATGTGATATTTGATTGATTGTTCCCTTGCTATCAAAGGGTGTGATTTGCTTTCTTCTTTATTATTAATTTCAACGAACTTAGTAGAATCATATATTATGGAATCTAATTTGGAAAAATAATCTACCGAATTTAGTACTGCAACTCCTCTACCTTTATCTAACTTACAAACTTTAATATCTGAATCTTTAGATAAATTTAGTAGAGAGCGATGAATAGCTTGATTATTCCGTGTTGCACATACTTGTTTGGAACGGTTCATAAATTTCTGAAAGTAGTATTTGATCTGATCTTTAAATTCTTGAGTAATCTGTGTTTTATATTTGCTTCTTAATGTATAGGTTAATTTCTCTAAGTTTGCTTTAACATTATTTTCATAGAGTTTTTTAGGAAGTATATGGTGTTGTAGACTATATCGTAGCGATTCTAATTCAGTGATAGATAATTTTCTTTTACTTAAATTTACTATAGAACTCGGACTTTTATTTCTTTGTGAAATCCAAAGCCTAAATAATTTTTGCTGGTGAACTTTTGTTGTCTCTTTCATTTCTTTGTGAAATTTGTCTGTTAGCAGTTGAAGTAGACATAATTTTTCAATCAAACTTATCTTTTTTAACACTAAAGTTTTTAAACTGGTAAATTCCAAAATAGCCTTTTTCTCATCCTTTTTTGTCAATTTTAATTTCTTGTTTAAAACGATTCTGTATAAGTCATCAGAATTACGATAAACTTGAAGGTTGGGAGGCTTAAACTTGAGAAACTTAGGGCAAAATTATTATTTTTTTCTCATTTTTTTCTCTTTTTTCTCCTTTTTTCTCTGTGAATTCTGACGTTGTTTCGTGTAATTGTCTTTGCCTATAAACTGAATTAGTAATAACAGTGACAGCATAAACTTGAGAAAATTGTTGTTTTTTATATATTTTAATTGATTGTAATTGTCGTTTATGGTTAAAAAAATTTTTAGATGATTTTAAACAATTTTAGATGCTTTGATAAGGATTGATGATAGTCGAAAACGTTCAGCTTTTTAATAAAATTTTACAAAATAAATGAAATGTTTAATTTTGCTTGCTATAATTTTTAAGTGTATTAAAAACAGTTACGAGTAAAAAAGCAGTTTTTTTTAACCTTAAGCTTGATTTAATAGTGTGACTTCATAATGTATTTCTACTATCTGGTGTTAATAAAAGCTCTGTCCCTTCGTTTGGTTGCAAAAATATTACTATTGATCTGGGAGGTCCTGTACCTTTAAACTGGGAATTTTGCATTGCTGTGACGTTAAAACCCATTATAGGAATAAATTTTTTATCGCACTTTGATATCAAGATTGATCCTAGAAAAAAAAGATTGATATTTCCCGAACACATACCGCAATCTGCAAATATTAAATCATTCTGCTGGTTTCATCGAGGTTTTGGTCCTCATGCACAAAAGTGTCATGATCCCTGCTCTTTTTTATCTAATACTGAACTTAAGCTTAGTTTGTGTAATGTCGAACCTCCGGTTTACAACTTAGGAGATTATCAATTTCCTGAAGCTGAATTTCCCGAGGTGTTCTCTGTTTCGAACTTAAGGCTTCCTCCAAAACATGACATCGTTCACTACATTGAAACAACCGGTCCACCCATCAAACAGCGGCCACGCCGTCTTTCTCCCAAAAAACTTGCTGTTTTAAGAAAGGAATTAAGTCAGCTTGCGCAATTGGGAATAATTAGATCAAGTTTCTCCCCGTGGGGATCTCCCGTTCATATAATAAAAAAATCTAACGGATCTTGGCGAGTAGTAGGAGACTATCGGCGTCTAAATCAAGTAACCGTCGAGGCTTATTCCATTTCTTTCCTTCATGACTTTACCCAAAATATATCCGGTTCCACAATATTTTCCAGCATCGATTTGTTTAAATCATATCACCAAATTCATATTCACCCAGAACATATTGCCAAAACTGCAATTTGCACACCGGCCGGAAATTGGGAATTTTTAAAGATGTCTATGGGTCTAACTAACGCTGGCCAAACATTCCAACGCTTTATGAACTCTCTATTTCAAGACTTGCCATTTGTCTGTCTATGTACGTAGATGACATTTTAATATTTTCGTCCTCCATTAAAGAACACTGAGTCCATCTTCGGCAAGTATTTGAGCGTCTACAATGCACGGATTAATCATCAATGCAGCTAAGTGCTTATTCGGCCAAAATCGGCTACGCTTTTTAGGGCATATCGTTTCGGAGAAAAGTATCGCTCTTGTTGAATGTAAGGTTGATGCCATAAATTCTTTTTCGACCCCATAGAACGCCCAGTCTTTACGGCGATTTTTGGGCATGGTCAATTTTTATAGAAAGTTTATTCCTCAATGCGCAAAAATTTTGGCCCCTTTAAATTCCTTCCTCCAGGAAATTCCTGCCGGTCGCAATGCAAATCTTTCTTGGAACGAGGAGGCATCAACTGCGTTCGAGGACATAAAAGTAGCACTGAGTAATGCAACACTACTAAATTATCCTCAGCACGACAGCCCGACAGCATTGTTTATAGACGCAAGCGAAAAATTCTGTGGTGCTGTACTCAGTCAGATTGACGGTAGTGGTTCGCACAGACCATTGGAGTACTTTTCAGCCGCCTTTTCTAATGCCCAAAAACGGTATAGTCCTTTTGATAAAGAATTGCTGGCAGCTTATCTGGCAGTACATCATTTCACGTACTTCTTAGAGGGCCGTCCGTTTACTCTTTACACGGACCACAAATCATTAGTTGGTGCTATATCTAGAAAAAACGCCATTAAGTAACAGACAAGCGCGACACCTATACTTTATTTTAGAATTCACAACTGATGTTAGACATATTGAAGGAAAAAACAACGTGGTTGCCGATTGCTTGAGCCGTCCTGAAATCATTGCTGCTCTTTCGTCTTCTTTCACGGAACTGGTTTATCGAGCTGGTTTTGGCACAGAGGGACAATCCATCGATTCGCGAGCTCTCTCAATCCATGACTTCATTAAAACTATGTGAACGTGCGATTCCTAATTCAGGCTTTTTGTTACTTGGAGACACTAGTACGGAAAAATTTCGCCCCATATTCCAAATTCATTACTAACCACAGTTTTTGAGCGCATGCACAACCTTTCCCACCCAGGCATTAAGGCTACTCAAAGACTCATCGGAGAGCGATTTGTGTGGCCGAATACGAGACGAGATATTGCTGAAAAGTGCCGTACCTGCATTTCTTGCCAACAAACGAAAATTACCCGACATCAAGTTACACCCTTACAGCATTTCAGAACTCCAGATGCCAGATTGTCACATGTAAACGTCGATATCGTCGGTTCTCTTCCCGATTCTTCTGGTTACAAATATTTACTGACAATTGTAGACAGATTTACGCGTTGGCCGGAGGCCATACCCATGAAGGATATCACTGCGCAATCTTGTGCAGATTCTTTTCTTTTACATTGAGTGGCCCGTTTTGGATCTCCTACAATAATCAATATAGATAGAGGATCCCAATTCACGTCTCTCCTTTGGACAGAAATGTACCAATTTTTGGGTTTGAAATTACTGTATGTCACACAACAGCTGGATTAAACGAGCAATTCAATCGCAGTCTGAAAGTTGCCTTGAAATGTCAATCTTCTCCCGATCTTTGGTATCGAAACTTGAGTCTTGTACTCTTAGGTTTGCGATTGGCCATAAAAGAGGATATGGGGTGTGCTGCAGTTGAAATGGCTTTAGGGACTTCTATACGATTCCCTGGGGAATATTTTGAAAATTCTACTCCTGTAGAGTTGTTCGAGGAAAACACAGTCCAACCAACTTCGCTGTATGCTAAAACACTTTGTTCCTTCATGAACTCATTACGTTACACTGTACCACGTCATCCTAAAAAACAAACAACTTATGTCGACCCACTTCTTTTTCGATGTTCCCAAGTATTCGTTTGCGTTGACAGTGTAAAATCTCCTTTGCAATGACCTTATTCAGGACCTCATTTTGTACTTGAACGACACGATAAATATTTTGTCATCGAAAAAGACTGTCACACTGACACCGTAACAATTGATCGTTTAAAACCGGCCCTTGTTGAGCCTATATCTCCCACTGACTCTACAGTCGAGGGGGAAACTTTTGGGACTCTATCTTTTTTGCCCACATCTTCGAGTGAGATTGATAACATTTTTGCGGGAGACTTAGACGAACTCCCCGCTAATCGCATTTACTCCCGCAGAGGCAGACCAATTACAAAACCTATGCGCTATCGCGACTAGTTTTTATTTTTATTTTTTTGATGTCTTGTTTGGTTCGACGTTGTAATCACGTGTTGCATTTTTGCGCGTTTGCTTGTATAGTGTGATTTTTTTGTTTCTGTCGGTGCGTGTAGAATTTTGTTTTATTTTTTATTGCAATCGCTTTATTATTATTATTATTATTTTTCTTCTTTCAGTGGTATTTGCCTCATTGCGGCCATACCACTTGGGGGGGGGGGAGATATGTGGCGATCGCCACATTTTTACGCTTGACATATTTGTATTTTTTTTGTTCGTTAATTCATTTTTTCTTTTTGAATATAAACGAGAGCGTCTTTGTGAAGCGAAAAAAAATATGTCAAAAAGTTTGAAGGATTGTTGGTTTGAATAATAAAAGGAAGATCTGTAAAAAATTTGTGAAATTTATATGTAGCTAGATATATATATATATATATATATATATAAACCACTAACCGCTATAACACAACATTCTCTGACTATGGTTCGAAGGTGTGTATTAATTATCTTCTTTCCGCTTTCCTTTTCTTATTATCATCACATCGCTTTGTTCATAGGTACAGCGACCACGCACAATTAATGTTGTGCATGTAACGACTAATGTTGTGCAACTAATGTTGTGCATATAATAACGTACATCATTTAGTCGCTGCTTCCTTATTGACAATCTATATTTCTACATGCGCTATGATTAATTTCAAGTTGATTGTGAGTAAAAATGAAATAAAAAAAAAACATGTAAAAGAACTCATGTAAAGGCAAGCGTTGCGGTTAAAGTTAGGTTAGGCCGGGATTTGCTTGAACAATAGCGTTTATTTTCATGTCAATTTTAACACTAGAATGATGGTAAAGCCAATTTGACTGCTTTTCAACATTTTAAACTTAATAAATTCGATATCTTTTATCAGATTTGTTTCATATTTCATGACTTTTATTTATTTCATGAAATAAAGGTATATGTAAGAGATCTAACCAATATTTCAATTATTTTAAGAGTTATAACACTGTTTACCTAGAATGACGGAGAAGTCAAATTGACTTCTTTCTTTGAAAAGTAGTAAAGACGCGTGCAAACACGTTGGTCCAAGCGATGTTGTATACTGCTTTCTTTCTAATTCTACTTCACCAAGCTACGTGTTTGTGACATCATTGTTAGAACAATTGCCAATAGTTTCGTAATCAAAGTCTGGATTTGAATTGCAACAAAAAACAATGGAAGGCAGTAAGTCAGTACTATCACGTGTAAAAACAGCAAATATCAATTTTATTGTTCAATTTCTTGTTTCATTTAAGTGTTGGCTTTCGAAGAGTAAAGATGGCTTTAAGAGCCCGCAAATCAGCACAGTTTACTGAGTCAGGCGATGAATCTGATGGGAACGACGACAATTATTGTGATGAATTTATAATGAGTGAGAAGCAATATTCATCGACCTCAGATGAAGACACTTTTCTTGAAGCTGACACTTTAGTCTTAGGTAAATTGATTTATCATAGTATGAAAATCTATACTTTATCTCTGATTGAAAGTATGCAATCTATTTTTTTATTTCACGTTTGAAAACTATTTCACTTACAATGTTGTGTTTGATTTCTAAATTAAGTAAATATTTGACAGATAGATTGGATATTAACTATTTATTCTTATTTTACAGATGAATTGGACTCTTCTGAAGTCACTGGTGATGCTCCAAATTTTGATTCAGCAGTCAATAAAACTGATAATATTTTTCTATCTCCGAATGGAACAATATGGGTTGAAGTAACAAATCATAACGAGGTTGCCACAGGACGCATGCCCTCTCAGAATGTTCTTAGATCCAGTCCCGGCCCCACTTCATATGCAAAGAGAAAGGTTATTGAAGGAAGTATCATATCAGCATTCACATTGTTCATTGATGACTTCATGATTCGCGAAATAGTATCATGCACTGAAACAGATGCTCGAAGCAAACTGAAAAATGACACTTGGTCAACATCCAAAGAAGAAATCTACGCCCTTCTTGGAATATTTTTTGCTCGAGGTCTCATTGCCAAAGAACAGCGAATCAATGACCTATGGTCCAAAGTTTGGGGATCTTCGTTTTTCAGACAGACCATGAGTCGTGACCCATGTAAAGAACTACTGAAATTTATCCGGTTTGGTGTTCGATCTTCCAGGATTCAACGAGTTCAAAGTGAGAGGTTTGCACTGATTTCCACTATTTGGAATAGATTCATCGAAAATTGCATTTCGTGTTACAGGCCTGGTGCTAACATCACAGTTGATGAGCAGCTGTTCCTAATAAAATCTAGGTGTCCCTTCACTCAATATATGGCAAACAAGCCCGATAAATTCGGAATAAAATTTTGGTTAGCTGTTAATGCTGAATCACATTACTTAGTGAATGGATTCCCCTATTGGGAAAAGATGCCCAACGACCAAAAAATCAATCAGTGTCAGAATATGTGGTCACGAAACTTGCAGAGCCGTTTCTCAACGAAGGACGAAATATTACTTGCGACAATTTCTTCACTTCGGTAGCGCTGGCTAAGTCACTGAAAAGCAAGAAGACAAGCATTATGTTACTCTGAACAAAATACGGAGGAAGTTGCCCAAAGCAATCAAGACTATCAAGCTACCTTTGTATTCAACAAGGATATTTAAGAATGAAGAGTTCACTTTAACGGTCTACCAAGGCAAACCTTCAAAGAATGTTCTCGTCCTAAGTTCTGTGCACAGATCAGTTGCTATTTCAGATACACCCAAGAAACTACCTGAAAGTGTCCCATACTACAATAAGGCCAAATCTGGAGTTGGTAATATTGATCAGGTGGCTCGTTTGTACACTAGACGAGGTGGTATCTATATATATAACCAAGGTGGCATTTAGACGATGGCTTCTGCAGGTTTTCTACAATATATTAGACTTTGTAGCCATCAACGCCAAAATTGTCTATAATGAGATCAATGGTACGAAGATTAGTCGTAGAAAGTTTATTTTGCCACTCATCCAAGAACTGAGCAATGTCAACGCAACGATGAATGACGGACATGGCGAAGAAGTTGTTAATGAAAAAGAGGAGTATGAAAAAGGAGAAAGACCAACAAAAAGGAAAGCTTGCCAGTTGCGTCAATGCAAAAACAATAAATCAAACGTGAAGTGTTACAAATGCAAAAGAATGGTGGCAGCGTGGTCAAGTGGTTAAAGCGCCGGGCTCGTAACCAACACGGTCTCAGTTCAAAACCCACTCGCGCCATTCTGTTGTGTCCTTGGGAAAGACACTTTATGGCACATTCCCCTGCTTGGTGGTCCTGGCAAGCAGTTCTAAATTATAGTCATATCTCTATTAAATTACAAGCGGACAACAATATCTTGGTATCTCCGGAAGCAGGTCGGGGTAATTGCTTACCCTATATATTAGCGCCTCCGTCGCTTTCCTGCGAGTCAGGAGGATAAATACAGAGATAAAATAAAAATAAAAAAAATCGTTTGTGGAAAATGTACTGGAAAAGTGGAAAGTCGAAGTGTATGTAAAATTTGTCACCCGTAAAATTCAGTGGTACTATTAGTTAAAGGAATTACGTATGTAATTGAAAAATTATAATTGATGCATGTTTTGTCTTCGAATGAATAATTAATGGTGTATGTTAAACTTTGTTTTGTTTTTTTATTGGATCACTATGAAAATAAATGTTTGTTTTTATTAAACAACGGTTTCCTAACTATTTTTATTTACCGAATAACATCCTCTGATCATATTTACTAATATTCAATTCAATATTATGTATAAACTAAGAATATTAATAAAAAATAACAGTGAAGTCAAATTGACTGTTCCATCATTCTAGCAGGTGAGACTTAACCGTCATTCTAGTGTTAAATAATAAATAAAGAACTAGCCGCAATTGTCGGGTATGAGCAATAAACTCAAAATAAATGCCAGGAATAAAACATTTTGAAGATCAAAAAAACATTTTATGATATAAAAATGTTTCTTCTAATATTTGAAATTTATTGATTTTTAAAAGATAGACTCCGACTCCATTCCGACTCCATTACAAATTAGCAAAAACCGACCCCAGCTCCAGTCCGACTCCGACAAAATATGCCATACTCCAGCTCCAGTCCGACTCCGACTCCAGTCCATGCTCATCTCTGATAGACATCTAAAAAAATCAGGGTTGTCAAGAAATTAAAAAAAATTAAATATAGTTATAGCAAAAATCAATGTTCTTAAAAAAATTTTTCAAATTTGAACAAAGGTATAAAAAAAAATGAAGTTTGTCTAGCAAACTTTTAAAATTGAAGATAGACATCTTACAAAAAAAAAGTAAGGTTGATTAGGAAATTTTTTTAAAGTAAATATTGGTATAACAAAAATCTTGATTTTTTTTTGAATTAGAAAAATAAAATATAAGATAAAAATAAAATAATAAAAATAAAGAAAATTTTTTGAAAATTAAACATAAATGTAACAACTTTTCTAGGCGTGTTCTGGCATATCTATGCTATTTTTAGTAATATCATGAATTGCACCAAAGTTTTGTAATGTACTCTCATATTATCTACACAAACAAATAAACCCTGTAAAAAATCCTAGGAATTTCCCATGGGAAAACTGAGTATTGCACAACAAACCTGACTTCTCAGGAAGCATTTTGACATACTTTTTTTATTTATGCCTAAAAACAGGAAACTGATAAATAAATGTTTTTATTGTGTACTTGCAAACAAGAAATGGTTTGACAGGTTCGTTTTGCGTCCGCTTAAAAACAGGAAATGGTTTGACAGATTTGTTTCGTGTACTTAACACGGGAAATAATTTGTCAGGCTTTTTTTTATTGTGTGCCTAAGAATAAAAAACTGGTTGACTTTAATGTTTTGAAATCTTGCACAATGCCTTGAAATAAAGTCTTGCACAACATTTTAAAATAGTCTTACGTAATGTCTTAAAATCTTGCACTTGTCTTGGTGGGAATTGAACTCGGGACCACTGTCTTTTTTAGGGTTAGAGCTTAAGTTAGGATTTACAACTTTTTAGTCAACTGCCTAAGGTGAGAATCAAACGCGTGATTATGGTATTAGCTGGGGTTAGTTAGCTTTGTTGTCAACTGTCTTGATTGAGAACTGAATTCGGGACTATGGTAACAGCTAGGGTTAGTAAACTTTATTGACAACTGTCTTGGACAGGAATCAAACTCAGGACCACTGTCTTTCTTCGGGTTAGAGCTAGGGTTAGGATTCACAGCTGTTTTGGGTGCGATTCAAACTCACAACCGCTGTTTTTTTAGAGTTGGGATTGAAATCTTGCACTTGTCTTGGGTAGGAAAAAAACTCAGAAGCACTGTTTTTCTTGGGGTTAGTGTTAAAATTTATAGCTTCGCTGTCTTGAGTATGGATTAAACTAAGGACCACTGTCTTTCTTAGGGTTAGTGTTAGGATTTAGAACTTCGCTGTCTTGGATAGGAATTGAACACAGGACCACTGTCTTTCTTATGGTTCGACTTCTCTTTAGGTTTGACAGCTTTGTTGTCTTGGGTAAGGATTGAACTCAGTACCTCTGTTTTTTATAGAGTAAGGGTTAAAATCTTATACTTGTCTTGGGCAAGAATTAAACCCGAGACCACTGTTTTTTTAGGGTTAGAGTATTCTTTAGGTTTGACAGCTGTGCTGTCTTGGGAAAGATTGAACTCATGATCACTGTCTTTCGTAGGGTTAGAGTTTTCTTTAAGTTTGACAGCTTTGCTGTCAACCATCTTGGGCAAGAATTGAACTCAGGACCACTGTCTTTCTTAGGGTTAGGGCTAGGGTAAATATTAGGGTTGTGGTTAAGGTTAGGGATAGGGTTAAGGTTAGGGTTAGAGTTAAGATTAGGGTTAGGGTTAAGGTTAGTGTTAGTGTTAGGGTTAGGGTTAGGGTTAGGGTTAGGGTTAGGGTTTGGGTTGGCTTTTGTGTCATCCTGCAGATGCTCCTGCTCCTGGTTTTGAAAGCGTTATTAAACGGATCATTTAATACTATTTACGTTGGCATAAATTAAATAAAAAAAGTTTCAGTTTAGAAGAAAAATAAATTAAAAAATGTAGTTTTAAAAGCATTTTTACGTTGAATTTTGTTTTAAAATGTAAAATATTGAATGTAAAATATGTAAAATACTGACTAAAAATCGAGCTAAAATTAAGTCAGTCAGAAAGAAATCTTACCTTTTTTGGTTTTTTTACAACAAGTGTTTTTAAAAGCAAATGTTTTATTTAAAGCTCTTTTGTTAATTGAGTAGCCTTTAAAAAGGCTGTTTTGAAAAACTCGAACGTTTTCGTCTAGCTCTCTTCAAAAGATTTCGCTAGAATGAATTAAAGAACTGAATGTAGTATTTTAAAAGTTTTAAGACTGATTCTGATTGGCTAAAAATTAAGGTTAGTAACAGTTATCATAATAATTGAATGAATAAAACCATGTTTCGTCAACGTAAAAAATTTTTTGCCAAAAAAAAAAGGAACAAAATTATGCAAGTTTTGCGTTAAAATTTTGAACTAAAAAGAAAATTTTTACAATTATACTAACAATTTATGTTTATAAAGAAACTGTTTCTGTCTACACAAACTAGGTTTTCGAAGAGTGATGAAAATAGATTCTAAGACTGATAAATAGAAATCTGGTCGTGCTTTAAAAAGAATAAAAAATTGATTGTCCTTATAGTGAGATGCACATTTTTGGTTATGTTATGGCTCAAAACTTTCCAATGTTTTCTAACTTTAGCCGAAACGACGAGAAGGAATGCTGACTATAAGCCGCAGCTTAATAAACTATCCCTTTTATTTAACTATGTTTCACATCGAATTTACTTATACATTGAAGATAGTACCATTTACGAAGATGCAAAACAAGTGCTAGATCGAATTTACCTTAAGCCGAAAAATGAAATATTTGCCCGTCATCTCTTAATGATAACTAAGCAAAAAAACAATGAATCCCTCGCTGAATTTGCTAGAACACTTAAAGAACGATCAAAAGATTGCAATTTCCAAGCAGTTACAGCCGAACAACACCGTGACAAAATGATGCGAGACGCCTTTATAGAAGGGCTGTCTAATTCTTCTATTAGACAAAGATTATTGGAAAAAGAAGAAAAACTACATTTTCAAGAAGCCCTTACCAAGGCCGAGGTATTGGACCGAGCTCAACGACAATCTCATAGTTTCTTTGACAGCAACCTTGTCGACAATGGGGAAACTAAAGTATTCTGTGCTTCTACTTCTCGAAGTCTCAAGTCTATTCGACAAAAATGTTATTTTTGCGGAGAAGAGTCTCACCCTAAAGGAAGAAGATTTTGCCTTGCGAAAGACCAAACTTGTTTTAAATGCGGAAAAGCTGGTCATTTTAGGCGTGTCTGCCGAAGCTCACCACTTAAAAGAATGGCGGCTGTACTCCCACATGAGGACTACTTGAACACTAAAGAAGTTCGCGATCATCCAGAAGAATGCTCGTCGTCCTCAACCCCTCAATTGTTTTCCATTATTGCTAGTGCCCCTGATTCTCTTAAACATTGCATCATTCCATGCATGTTGAGAGGACACCCAGTGGATAGTCTTCTCGACACAGGTCCCTCCGAAAATTTTATCAGCGATAGAATTGTGAATACAGTCGGGCTAATACCGAGCGGGAAAAGTTCCAAAGTCAACATGGCTTCAAGTGAAATGAGTGCGACCGTTCTTGGTCGAGTTACAAGTGACCTTGACGTTCAAGGACGAACATATAAAAACCTTTCGTTTGGAATCATCTCTAACCTGTGTGCCGATGTAGTCCTGGGACAATCATTTTCAAACAAACATTCCGAAGTCCTACTCAAACTTGAAGGAACACAAAAGCGTTTAGTAATAGATAATAAACCCTATTGCGGAGTATTAGCTTCAAATTTTGGAGGGCGCCGATTATTTCAAAATCTTCAACCCGACAACAAGCCAATCGCAACGAAGTCAAGAAAGTTTAACGACTCCGACAAAACCTTCATCAAAAATGAGGTAAGCCACTTGCTAAAAGAAGGAATTATTGAACCCTCACTTTCACCTTTTGGAGAGCTCAAGTTTTAGTTACGAAAGACGAGCGCCATAAGCAAAGAATGATTGTGGATTACTCGCAGACCATAAACCGATACACTTTACTCGACGCCTACCCTCTACCAAAAATAGATGAAATAATCGCTCAAATAGCAAAAGGTTCCGTTTATAACACCCTAGATTTAAAATCTCTGAATGCGTTTCACTTGCTTTGAAAAGAACTTTGCTCAGCTTGTTTAACTTGCATCAAAGAAGGAGTACCATTCGTCGTCGAATGTGATGCTTCGAACCATACGTTAAGCGCGACACTCAATCAAGGAGGACAACCTATAGCTTTCCATTCGCGAACATTTACACCGACAGAGTTTCGGTACTCTACAGTAGAAAAAGAAGCGGTCGCAATAATTGATGCTGTAAGGAAATGGAGCCACTTTCTATACGGGAAGCGTTTTACCCTATTGATTGATCAACAAGCAGTCTCTTATATGTTTAACCCTTCCAAAATAAGAAAAAAAAAAACAATAAGATTCAGCTTTGGCGCTCTGAACTAGGAAATTTTAACTACGAAATAAAGCATCGACCGGGGGCTCAAAACCTTACAGCCGATGCTCTTTCAAGACTGTGCTCTATGTCGCCCCATCCTCTTAATTTTCGTGATATTCACAATCGATTAGGGCACCCCGGTGTCACTCGTCTTTCGCATTTTATCCGATCGAAGAACCTTCCCTTATCAGTTGAAAACGTTAAAAGAATATGTGCTAGCTGTCGGTTTGCGCCGAATTAAACCTCAATTTTTCGACAAACCAACCGAGAATTTGATAAAGTTGATGCGTCCATGGGAAAGAATCAGCATAGATTTCAAAGGCCCTATGCAAAGTAAGAGACCTTATGTGCTTTTTGTCGTCGATGAATTTAGCCGATTTCCGTTTGCTTTCCCTTGTAACGATATGAAAACGGAAACTGTACTTAAGTGCTTGAGCACCTTGTTTTGTTTGTTTGGTCAACCGCTCTACGTCCACAGTGACAGAGGTGCTTCCTTCATATCTAAAGAATTCAAGCGATTTCTAACCGAAAGAGGAATCGCTTCGAGTAAAAGCACCCCCTATCACCCAACCGGCAACTCGCAATGCGAGACAATAAATCAGACTGTATGGAAGACAGTACGTTTGTTACTTCGAACTTATCAACAACCGGAATCTACGTGGGAAGCAGTACTTCCCGAAGCCCTGCACTCGGTTCGATCCTTACTTTGCACGGCAACAAACGCTACACCGCACGAACGTTTTCTGGGATTCGATAGACGCAGCATGGTTGGTCGCACCCTTCCCAACTGGTTAGTACAGCCAGGACCGGTGTTGCTTCGGCGCTTTGTCAGGAATAAACACGATCCTTTGGTTGATGAAGTTGAGCTGCTTGATGCTAACCCGAGTTTTGCAAACGTTCGACTGAGAAGCGGTAATGAAGTAACAGTTTCTGTTTCAGACCTGCCTCCTTGCCCGTCAAATTCAATTCAGACATCAGAAGACCGTGAAAACAACCCAACCGAATCATTTCCAAATGAAAAGACACCAGTTTCTGACGTCTCCAAAACCAAAACTCCTTTGCTTCCTGCGCAAACCACGCTAAACCCTTCTGCCGAATTATCCACGCCAAAAATTACACCTTCCATTTCACCTGTTTCTGAAGATGTCTCGCTAAGACGATCTTCAAGAATCAGAAAGGCACCAGACCGGCTCGGAAACAATATTTACGACACCTAACAAAATTTCGTTTATTGTTTTTACCGTATTATCCTGTTTGATCGATTTCAAATTTTAGGTGGGAAGATTGTGATGAAATTCTAATTCATCATTGATTGAAGTTGTGAAACCCGCCGCACTGCAGCGCGCGCTAATTAATTGAAGTCTTCTGTTTGTCGTTTTATTTTCAGTTCATTATCAGTCTTGTTTGGAAGAAGCTTGCTGCGTTTTAGTTAACCTGATTTCATGTTTAATTGTTTATTATTTGTATTCGTTTTTTCGTTTCAGATTTTTAAGTGAATAAAAACCACCTGTTTGGTTTTCTTTGTAAACTCACGACATACGTGTGCCATTGTGATAGTCGGTACGTGGGTCGAACGTCTCAACGTTTGCAGGACAGAATCCGCCAGCATGTGCCGAAGTCTATTCGGAACAGAACCAGTAAAGAACGTAAACAACCAGAACGTCCAGGAAAACTAGCTAATTCAATACCGCACTGTGACTCAGCGATTTGAAACCATTTGTTACATAAACAAAAATGTGCATCTCATTATAAGGACAATCAATTTTTTATTCTTTCTAAAGCACGATCCGATTTCTATTTATCAGTCTTAAAATCGATTTTCATCACTCTTCGAAAACCTAGTTTGTGTAGACAGAAACAGTTTCTTTACAAACATAAATTGTTTTGTAAAAATTTTCTTTTTAGTTCAAAATTTTAACACAAAACTTGCATAATTTTGTTCCTTTTTTTTTTTTGGCAAAAAATTTTTTACGCTGACGAAACGTGGTTTTATTCATTAAATACTTTTTAATTATTATGATAGCTGTTACTAACCTTAATTTTTAGCCAATCAGAATCAGTCTTAAAACTTTTAAAATACTACATTCAGTTCTTTAATTCATTCTAGCGAAATCTCCTGAAGAGAGCTAGACGAAAACGTTCGAGTTTTTCAAAACAGCCTTTTTAAAGGCTACTCAATCAACAAAAGAGCTTTAAATGAAACAATTGCTTTTAAAAGCTATTTTAAAGTTTTGTACCAATAAAAAACTTTTTAATCTAGTGTTTTGCAAAAACTTTTAAGACTTTTGGGAGAATTGTCAAAAAAATTGACGTTAAAGATAAAATGCTTTATTTGTGTTTGTCACTCCGGGAAAAGCGTGTTTTGGGAGTGAAGTTTTTAACTATTTTTAAAAATCCTGCTTTTTCAAAGGTTTAGTTTTATATTTGAAGCTAGTCAAAAAGATAGAAAGCGTCACAATTTTAAAGATTTCAGTTTGGTTTGTTTCCATTTGGATACGACAAATAACTGTGATAGGACTTGATAGAGTAAATACATTATTAATTATTAATACATTAATACATTATTAATTATATTAATACAATAGAGTAAATAGTAAATTATTACATTTTCAAAAAACAATCGACTTTTCTTGGAAGTGATCTATAAATAGTTGTATAAGACTTTTCTTTTGGCAACTTACGTTGACCTTGTTTGACTTAAAATTTTAAAGAAATGCTAATTTTAGAAGAAAATTTAGTTGATAAAATTAATAAATGCATTAAAATATACAGTTTAATGGTGAATTTTGATAGAAAAAGTTAAAAAAGTTAATCTTTAAAAAAATGTAAAACTTTTTTAACATAAATGGGTTGTTAGGTTTGACTGGGGATCAAACTAGCAACCAAGATTAAGTTAGTGCTTTGAAATCCTACACAAATTTTTGTTCTTGTAATGAAATAAATTTTCTTTTTACATATTGGTTTTAAAAGGGAAAACTAAAAAATTTATGGTGCATTACAAAAATAAAATTTGTTCTTTTACTCTATTTTTACATTTGACTGGGACTTAAATTAATATCACCAGATTTTTACAATGCAATCATGAATACGTTACAATTTTTAAAAGGAAACGCGATACGCCAAGAACAGCAAGCTTTTTAGTGAAATCTTGACACAATTATCAAAAGCACATTGTCACACTTACAACGAATACGAGTACTTTTCCTATTATGTTTATAAAATAACTTTTAAAATCATCAAAAGATTGGAAATAGTTAGAAGTTAGAACTGAAGTCATTTTTGAAACAAATCACTTTTAAAATATTTACACTAGAAAGCGCATTATTCAACATAAAATAAAGTAAGTATAAAGTTACTAACTATGTTTAAAATTGGATGGTCTACTAAATAACAAAAATGGAAAAAAATCAAACTTTTTAAAATATATATAAAAATCTGTTTAAGATTGAACATAAATATTCTATAAATAAAAATTAAGCTTGTTTAGAAAAAAACTTTTTAACAAACACGGTACCTGCTTTAAAGTTGAATAAGGTATAGTATGAGTAAAAATCAAGCTTGCCTAAAAAAAAACTTTTTGAAAAATTAAACATAGGTATAACAAAAATGCAATTTGTATAGAGAAAAAATTTTTAAATTGAACATAGTTATCTAAAAATTAAGCTTGTTTAGGAAAATTTTTCAAAAATTGAACAAAGCTATAACAAAAATCAAGTTTGTCTTAAAAACTTTAAAAAATTGACTACAGATATCTTACAAATAAAAATCAAAAATAATTAGAAAATTTTATTAAAAATTAAACATAGGTATAACAAAGATCAAGTTTACCTAGAAAAAAGTTTTTGAAATTTGTTTATAGGTATCTAAAATTCAAGCTTGTTTAGGCAAATATTTGAAAAATCGAACTTTTTCAGATGTGTCCTGGCGTGTGTACGTTATTTTTAGTAGTATCGTGGGTTGCATCAGATTTTCGCATGCAATATTTTATGGTTGAAATTTTTTCTTTGACTAAGGCCATGAAGTCAAAAAAAGGGGTTCTTGAAAACCAAAAATATTTTTTAGCTGTCCAGAAAGTTTAAGAACCCCTGATTTAGATGCAAATAAAGGGTTATTTTAGTAAATGGCAAAGGATTGCAAAAATTACAAAGGAAAAAACTACAAAAGATTCGGAACAAAGGTATTTAGAAGCAATGTTAAAAAATCTTATTTTAAACATAAAGCAGAAACAGAAACAAGTTTAAACAGCGTAATTTTTAATTGCTTATTGCCAGCATCCTTATTCTTTGTGATTGCAACCGGCGCAAATATAAAAAGATTTTTAACCGAAGTAATAATATTCTCAATCAAGACAGTATGAGCGATTAATTTAATTTGCTAAGTTTTCAGTAAGCGTGATCCAGTTTGGAACTTATTTGATTCGATAAGTACTGAAAGCGTTTCCGTTATGTTAGACGACACTAATATTTTGCTGTTCATAACAAAGTTAAACGATTACTTTTTAGAGTCCAATTAATGAAATAAATTTTAAAAGTTTAAGAAGTAACAATTATTTTTGAAACATCGAAACTCTGCAATCTTACGAAGAGTAATTTTCAGAGTCCTAATATTAACACGAATTAGTTTTTTAAGTTTTAAAAACAACAAGTTATTTTTACCAAATCGAAATGCTGCAAGCGAAACTTAACTACTAATCTAAGATAAAATTAACACGATTTGTTAACCATTGCAAAATTATGAGTTGATTTTCTATCTTAAAACCTGTCAACCAGGGGTGTCCAAACTTTTTTCTAGGAGGGCCAGATTGATAATGTGAAAGTGACCGAGGGCCAAGAACGATCTCTAAAAAAAAAGGTCTTCACTTTGATTTCATTTCAAATTTCGCTATATTTCTCCCAGAATCGTTGTGATCTCTAAAAAAAAAAAAGGTCTTTACTTCGATTTGATCTCTAGTTTGATTGTTATTCCCCCAAAATTGTGGTGATCTTTAAAAAGAAGTAATTAACATGGTAAAATCGGTTATTTTCAACATAATTCTATCCAACTATGGTTCAAAGTGAGTGTATATTACCACATCTATACCGCGGGCCGTAGTCTGCCCACCCCTAGATAAGTATATGAGTCTGCGGGCCAAAAAAACCCCATTGTGCAATCACAGGACCGGGCCGTATGAAAAATCATCGCGGGCCGGACTTTGGACACCCCTGCTGTAAACTAATGTGGTAAACAGTGTTTTTTTAAGGTTTGGCTTGAGGAACCTCTAAGCAATTTTGAAAGACCGCTAATTTTTTCCCTAATGTTCCTGAGCGTACTTAGTTTTGTTTACACTATTGTAGAAGCAGATTTTGAGAGACCGCTGGACAATTTTGAGAGACCGTTTCGGTTCCTCAAAACGCCTTAAAAAAACACTGGTGGTAAATATTGTGTGGTCTATATTGTCGCTGTTAGGTATCATCAAAGCTAGTCGTTTTCGACCTTTTTCAATCCTCTTTAAACCCTTTCAACTTTTTAATTTTTAACTGAGAAGAATTGAATGTTGAGCTTCCGTATAACAAGCCAACAAAACTATTTTTAAAAATTGTTAGTTTTTTGTCAAGCAAGAAATTTACTATAGAAAGATGAAAAGCAAATCACTCTTAACTCTGCCTGTAGAAAAGTACGGACGCACGTGTTTGTTTTATTTCTTTTGCTTTCCTTATCATTATTTCTTTCCTTATGATTACCTTATCGTTAGCTTTCCTTATCAGCGTGCACTCGCTGTCAGCGCCTTTTCGCTTTACACTTTAGTTATTTTCTTCCCCGAGCATAATTCATTTCTGCAGATCGTTCATTTAGTGCTGGCTCCATTGCATTTGCTTTCACTTCTCAATCTGCGAGGCGACTGGCAGCAATATTGTGGGCTTAGTGCTGTTTATTGTTATTCTGTTTGGATTGTCACTTCGCTATTGTGAGGCGACCAACTGCAGTGTTTGTGGGCGCCTGGTTGAAGTCTGAGTAGACTTAGTGCAATTTGTGTGTTTCCCGTTTCCCCGTAAGTCAGCACCGATGTGAATTGCCCGGTGAAGCAACTATGTGTTTTTTCTTTATGTTTGATTTTTAATTCATTTTATTTATTTACAGATTACCCTTCTTATCGCTTCACTTCCATATTTATTTTCATTTAAATTGAATTCCTTGGTTATTTTGGCTTTTCCTTTTATCGAAGTAAGAAGAGCGTTATTCGAAAATTTACTTTGCGGCAATCGGCCAACTTCAGCGCCATTTACTGTTACACTGTCACTGCTTCAGTAAATATAACGAAAATCGCTTTTGGCCTGTAATATATTTAATTGATCAAAAAAATTCACACACAGGGTTAATTTAATTTCCTGCCATCAAGGCAAATGACACATTACTGTGCAAAAGTACAAAGACTTATTTGATTTCGATCAATATCACATTGGCACTTCGCTGTTTACAACTGCTTTGCGCTAATTTTCAACAGCCACAGGACAATTACTGGTGAAAATTGACTTGGTAAAGTGCAAACAATAATCAAGCTAGCTAATTTAAAAAAAAACGTTTATCTAAACATAAACATTAGAAAATTAAAGACATAATTTAGGGACCTCAAATTGTTAAAAGAAAAGGTAATCTTTTAATAAAACATTATAAAAAATCAAAGATAGGCCTATATAGCTTAGCTTGGCGCATATAGCCTAATAAATAATACAAAAATACTATTGGGGAGCAAAATCCTCCGCCAGACAGCTGCAATAAAAACTTTTGCACCCTAATGTGTCATTTGCCTCGATGTCAAGAAGTCATATTGCCCCTATGTGTGGATTTTCTCAATCAATTGAATATACAGTATTACAGGCTAAAAGCGATTTTGGTTTTATTCATTAAAACAACGACAGAGTTAGAAGTGATTCCTACTCATTTTTTTGTAATAAATTATTTTTATTTCTTTCATCCTCTGCTACCAGATATGAAGTGTACATTTTGTACCGGTGAGTTCAAATTTTGTATTAATAAAGACAAATTTTGTACCAGTGAGGTCAAATTGACCCCAGTCATGAATTTTGATTTGAAAAGTTGTTTTCGTTTGATTTTTTTTTCTTGTTTAGAACAAAGAATTTAATAAAAAATGATTATTTTAAGAATAATAAACTTTTAAAACCAAAAACAATTCATAATTAGATTTTTGTCAACAACTTACTGCAATATCAAATAATCATGATTTTGCTGTACGCTATATAGCTAAGTTGATTGGAATAATTTTATTCAATAACAACTATTTCATTTCAAACAAAATTAACAAATTTAATTTCATTTTTGCCAAATAGACTTGTAAATGGTATAGATTAAATTAACTAGATTGTATGGGGTGGTGGTGATGACATTGAGCAAAAATGACAAGAGTTGTTATCCTCTCGAAACTGACAAAGATAGTGTTAAAAAGAGTGTTTTAGCAAATTTGTAGTCGATTAAAATGCGCACCAACAAAAAGAGGAAAACGGTTTCATTAAATATAATGTCAATGCGATGTGATCCAAATTATGCGATTTAAATAATGCGATTTTAAATTGTTTTACCCAAAATAAATAAAGTGGTTTCCTGTTCAAAAGCTAAATCGTATTGTTTAAGTAACCATTTCCACAAAAAAAAAAAAAAAAATCAATTCACTATGTATTTTTGCTAACTCTTAATCTCAAGTTTTGTCAAAACTTTGGTCTAAATCCTTTTTCTAATCGGAAGACGTCTTCATTTCGGTTCTAGAAAACGATTTTATAAAGTTTATCATGAGGTAGATATCCAGTGATTTTTTTAAGGCGTTTTGAGGAACCGAAACGGTCTCTCGAAATTGTCCAGCGGTTTCTGAAAATCTGCTTCTGCAATAGTGTAAACAAAACTAAATACGCTCAGAAACAATAAAAAAAAAATTAGCGGTCTTTCAAAATTGCTTAGAGGTTCCTCAAGCCAAACCTTAAAAAAAAACACTGTAGATAACTACCAAGACAGCGTAGCCTATTTCCTGTATTTTTGCAGAGAAGCGTGAACGTCGTTTTCTGTTCAAAAGCTGAATCGTATTGACGGTAGCAAGAATTTGACTTTAAGTAACCATCTCCAAAAAAAGAATAAATTTAAATATGTATTTTTCGCTGACTTTTTATCAACATTTATGCACATACAAAAAGGACTACCGTCAAGTTTAAAGCAAGGAAAAGTCCTATGAAACAATACTTTAACGATTGTTTAAAGATTTTAGAATTTTTACCAATACGTCAAAAGAAAAATATGTTATATAGTGAGAAAATTATCTCTACAGACTTCCAAAAAAAAAAATGCTTTCTGAAAGCGGCTTTTAAGCTAGACATGGCCATGGGTATTTTACGGCCGCGGGTCGCATGCGGTTTTTTGTTTGGCTCTGATGATCCCGTAAAAGGATCATAAAAAATTACAAAATAAATGACTTTACTATTTTTGGCGATGACTAGATTGAACATGTATAGTTTTTATTTTGAAGTTGTGTTTTTTATATGGCGCAAGCGCGCTATTCAAGTGACGTTGTTGTAAGCACGTTACAAGTATTGAGACAACTTTCATCCGTAAAATGTCGACTAAAAAATAAAGGTAAACAGGGCTTATACTCCATACGTGTGGAATGTAGGGTGCACACCCTGTAATTTTCTACAGCAAAGTGTAAAAAATATTTTTCTAAACTTTCAATCAATTAATAATCAATGTTTTTTTTAAGGTTTGGCTTGAGGAACCTCTAAGCAGTTTTGAAAGACCGCTAATTTTTTTTCTAATGTTCCTGAGCGTACTTAGTTTTGTTTACACTATTGTAGAAGCAGATTTTGAGAGACCGCTGGACAATTTTGAGAGACCGCTGGACAATTTTGAGAGACCGTTTCGGTTCCTCAAAACGCCTTAAAAAAAACACTGATTATAATAATATTTTTATCAACGCAATAAATTAAATCTAGTTTATTTCACTCATAAACGAGAAAATTATGATGTAACAATAAATTTTTTATTATATTTTGAAATTTTAAGCTCCGATTCGACACACGCAGACAAGTCCATTTCTACTCTGTATTTTCAAAGCAGCCTTTAGTGGACGTTGCGCCGCTTTTGTAAAAAAATGCATTCATTTTATATTCGCTCTTGGTGCCCTGAGAAAGCTAAACGCGATGTAAACCGTACATTGACTTTCTTCTTTTTTTATGTAAAAAGAGTCAATATTAAATGACTGTTGGGTTGTGTTTCAGCGCTATAAAGCTTGACCATAAATTCTGATTTTCGTAAAGATCATGCTTCATTTTTTCTTATGAATCTTTTGGCACCGCTATCATTTTTTATGATATTATTCATTAAAATTGCAACAGTGTATATTTCAGGTATAATTATAAAAAAAGCTAATTATAATAGCTAGCTTCTAAAATAAATTTAAAAGCTATTAAAAGTGAAAAATTACATCTAAGAAATAGGAAAAAAATTATCGAATAGAGAATCCGGTGCAAGAAAAGTAAGGGGGCCACTTTTTAGTGTTCCGAAGCAAAGCGATCTCTAAAAAGGGTCATTGTCTTACGGGAGCTAATTTTGTAGTGTATCAAAACAAAAATATCTCTAAAAAAAATTTTTATTTTTGGGGAAGCCACTGTTTAGTCTTCTAAAACAGTGTGATCTCTAGAAAAAGGTAATGGTTTAAGGAAGGGCCACTTTTTAGTGTATTAAAACAAAGCAATCTCTAAAAAGAAAGCGCTTTTATTTTAGAGATGCCACCATCCTGATGCTACTATGAAGAAATACTGCAATATCTTGCGTAGGATGGGGGCAATTTTCGATGTTATTTAGGGGGTGCCCAGTGCGGCCGGTCCGTTTGCATTTTATTAAAGCTATCACTGCTTACAAATGGGTTGAAGACTTCGGTCTCTCGATAAATACGGCTTAGCTATTTAGTGTCTAGTTTTAAATTAATTTTCTGCAAAACTTAAATCAATAAAATTATTTCATCGGTTGAATAAAGCTTGTTCATTTTTCTCAGAGAAATTATAAACTTTTAAAAGCTATTGTTTGGTCATAATGAAGTTGTTAAAGTTAATTGTGTTGCTATTTGTGCGTTCTGCTTTGAGTCGAATATTGGATCGGACTGGTTTGTGTAAGTAGACTTGTAAATACTATTAATTTGTGTAAGTACAGCTGGCGCAAAATGACTTAGGACCTTTAACAAAATTTCCATTTTATTATATGCTATAAAACCTTACATCACATTAATCTCACAACTCTGCTTTTATGATTGTGATTCGTTAATACATTAACAAAGGGTCAGTGTGGAAATTAACAAAGGGTCAGTGTGGAAATAGAATAACACAATAATATTGTTTTTGCTTCACAATAATATTAGGAGGTTGATTTATTTAGAGAATATTAGATATTAAAGTTTTTAGAATGCCTGGAAAGTATACTAGCAGTGAGGAAAAGGCTAGAATTTTTGCCTGGAGACAAGAGAAAATTTCCATTAAAGAAATATGTGCTCGTAGTAGAAGAGCCAAGTCGACAGTAATGAAGCTTCTAGCCTCAGCCAAAGGGCTTCCTCCCAATAAAGTCCCCAAGCACAGATTTGGAGGTGGACGAAAAAAGAAGACATCAAACGCGACGGACACTTTAATAAAAAGGGAGGTGCAAAAAAATCCACGACTGACAGCCCTGGAGCTAAAAAATTTGCATCCAGAACTGCTGGAAAATGTTGCCGTGCGCACCATACAGCATCGCCTGCAAAAAGGCTTGGGCTTGCCTAGTCGCAAAGCTGCTAAGAAGCCTCTCTTAACAGAACGAATGAAAAAGCAGCGCATTGCATTTGCAAAAAAATACATTCACTGGACGTCTGCGCAGTGGAAAAGAGTTATATTTTCGGATGAGAGTAATTTTCAAGTGTTCCGAGTGGGATCCCCTATGGTTCGACGCCCTCATGATGTAAAAGTGCTGATAGCGATCAGTATGTAAAAGTGCTGGAGGAGCACATGCTCAGCATGTTTCACATTTACAGCTGTGAAGTCTTCAAGCAAGACAATGCTCCATGCCATAAGTCCAAAAAAGTTACGAATTTTCTCCAACAGCAAAAAATAAGAGTGCTTGATTGGCCTGGTAATAGCCCGGACTTAAATCCAATAGAGAATTGCTGGCAAAAAATGAAGAACATCATGAAACAAAAGAAAACACCAAACTTGGAGACCCTAAAACTTGAGCTCATGAGAGTCTGGTGCCAAAAGATGTCACTGGATTATTTTCAAAATTTGAGCAATTCCATGCCCAAACGCCTGCAGATGGTCATCAAAAAGAAAGGAAATATGACAAAATATTAAACACCGTATTTTTGTTTAATAAAAATTGATAAATATAATAAAAATTGTGTTTTAACTTGAAAAACGGTTATGTCCTAAGTCATTTTGCTCCAGCTGTACATGTTTATGTGTAAGTAAGTATAAGTGTAAGTAAAAATAAAGTATTAACCCATTAACGCCCAAATTTTTTTTTCCGGGCGGATTTCATTATTACTATTTCCACATTTTGCATAGAATGCCATGTTAATTCAGATTCTTTTCACATTTCTGTAAAATTCGCAGTAGTTTCTTCGTAATCAACTATTCTATTTATAGTACGCTGGGCGGATTCAGTAGCGTTTTAATGAATGCTTTACAGTGCGATCAACATATTACGCATCAAAACCATGTGAATAATGATAACTAAAAACAGTTTAAATGAAACAGCACATGATCAAATTATGTTCTTGATGATTTCTTAGAGTAGTTTGCCAAGGCACAAGCATTTGATTTTTAAGTTTGTTACTCTCAAACTTTCTAGTGGTAGCTGAGGAAACAACCGGTAAACAAAGTGATGTTACGTTTCATGCACTAAATTAGTGGTGTTGTGTTACAGCCCTTTAGTTGGCATCGTCTTTGTTTTTCTCTTTTGGCTATGACATGGTCTTGTCTATCGTGCCGAATATCGGAGTTTATGGGGGTTTTGGAAGTGAATATGCTTATTCAAAAATTTTACGAGGCAATAAAAAGGTTTCAATTTCATTTTGCAAGGAGAATTGTTTATGGTGAAGAAATCAGTAAATCATCATAACCACATCAAATAACAAAATATCAAAAAATGTCCGGTCTCGAGACCAATTTAAAAAGTACGAGACCAAGACCAGGTCGTTACGAGACCAAGACCGAGACCGCTAGCAAAAGGTCGAGACCGAGACCGAGACCTCCATCACTGGTAACTAAGTGGTCGGCCTTGCATGACACGCTTTCCATGACCTTTCTGCTAATAGCTTACAGCCACAGCTCTTCGAAAATCCTTTGTTAAAATAGAATTAGGTCTGTGAATCACCCGGTAAATGATGCAAGCATTCACTACAGCCATATCAATCATTCTCGTCACCAAGCACCAATACCACTGACCTACCAAAACGGAAGGATATCAACCCATTCCGATGTTCAGTGTGGGTCTGCTAATCGGCAAACGTCTTTTTCAGGACGGGGCAATGTTAAGATAAAACTGCCCTTTTCAGGGCACATTGCCAACAAGTTCCGAAGACCCACTATTCTTCAGCTGAACATCGAAGGCCTCACTGCAAGCAAGATGAACGTTCTTCATCACCTCGCTATGCAGTCTGAGGCACTCGTCATCCTACTGCAGGAGACCCACTGCACTGATGCAGAGAAGTTGGTACTTCCAAACTACCAACTAGCTGGGTCTTCTTTAAGCAGGAAATCTAATGATACCAAATCTAATGATAAATTCATCACTTCAGTCTATCGAAAGCCCACTTTTACAGGTCAATATATTCATTGGAATTCCTTTGGACCAAAACAACGTAAAACAAACGTAAAACAAACAGAACCAGTCAAGAACGTAAACAACCAGAACGCCCAGGAAAACTAGCTAATTCAATACCGCACTGTGACTCAGCGATCGGAAACCGTTTATTACATAACCAAAAATGTGCATCTCATTATAAGGACAATCAATTTTTTATTCTTTTTAAAGCACGATCCGATTTCTATTTATCAGTCTTAGAATCAATTTTCATCACTCTTCAAAAACCTAATTTGTATAGATAGAAAGAGTTTCTTTACAAACATAAATTGTCAGTATAAATGTAAAAATTTTCTTTTCTAGTTCCCAATTTTAACACAAAACTTGCATAATTTTGTTCTTTTTTACCAAAAAAATTTTTACGCTGACGAAACGTGGTTTTATTTAAAAATACTTTCCAATTATTATGATAACTGTTACTAACCTTAATTTTTAGCCAATCAGAGTCAGTCTTAAAACTTTTAAAATACTACATTCAGTTCTTCAATTTATTCTAGCGAAATCTCCTGAAGAGAGCTAAACGAAAACGTTTGAGTTTTTCGAAACAGCCTTTTTTAAGACTACTCAATTAACAAAAGAGCTTTAAATGAAACTTTTGCTTTTAAGAGAAATCTTTACTTGTTTTGCTCTGTAGGTTTGTTTTCAAAGGAAGAAATGCAGACCAATAGAGAGCAGACAATTAAGGCCGCAGTAAAATAAAAAAATTTTTTTGCCACTTATTGCATGTTCGGGCACAATGTGCCTGAGAGATTTCTGATGCTTTATCTGCCTTTCACGTTGTCAAATACGAAACTGATTGTGACGTTTCTCATAAGAATGGGATGGTGGCGAGAGGTTCAGAGGCGTGTTTGACTTAGCCCTCCAGAACCCGATATATAAAAAAATTCCGTCATTCATGTGTTTGATCGATCTGGTGCGCCCGACGGAGGGTTAATTTTCTTGAGTGAGAAACTAAAATTTAGAAGTCAATATAAAGCAAAAACGTTTTTTAGTTTTCACTTCAAAACTTTAAATTAAAATTCAAAAAGTGGCCCTGCCTCTGATTGAGGTATTTTCGCTTGCTATTTGTTGGGTCATTTTGGTAAAAAATCTGTCTGATGGTGACATGTAAGTGACTATTCTACTCAGAGACAAGGTTGAGGAGATTTACATGCAAACTAGCATACGCTTCGGTGTTTAAAGCGTTAATATTCACATTAATTTTCTAAATAGATTATTTACTAGATATCATTTTTATATTTTTTAATACGTAACACAATAATACAATTATTATATTAGTACGTTTGCAAAAAATTTTGTATTTTCTACTTTCCCGTTGAACATGTGTTTTGTGATTGAAAAACTTTTTTTACTTGAGCAATGATTTAAAATTGTTTTTGTAGATAATTGCCACCGTTTTCGTTGCTCCGGCAAGTTTAACTGCAACTGCGAGGATCCAGAATGGCATCTGTTTAAGTAAATAACTTAACAATTTTGTAATTTTGTTACCACCAGCAAAATATTGGCAATCGCAACGCCCATTTTTAAATAAATATTATACGCGTGTTGTCAAAATAAACACGCGCGTGTTATTAATAAACCAATGCAAATTCAGTTTAAACCAACTTGCACGTTAGCGTGATCTTAAAAATTTTTATTTTTACCTGTCTGACCCTCCAAAAATATTTCTTTAAAAAATTTTATTGAAATATATTAGGATTTAGAGCAGTGATTCTCAACAAATTGGCCGCGAAGCTTTTTTACTTTTTACCGTGTATTTCAATTGGGTAGATGCAAGTAGCAGCAGTTTTATTTCGATAAATTTTTATCAAAAATTAAAACTGACGCAAGTAATGGAAAGCTATCGAAACACAAATAACTTTGCAATGCATATTTTATATTACGTCATTATTGCGGTCATCAATGACCAATTTTATTGACCAATTTCAGCAAACCAGTAAGAGTAGCAATGTTAAACATATATGATACAAATAGCGCATTTAATTGCTTGAAATATTGTCTGGTAACAACCTGTTTTTATCGTATGAATGCACAACAATTGATTTGTTATACAACAATGTAAATACCAGGTTGAGCGGCTTACATTTTCTTTTTATTAAACCAGCATTTAGATTAAAACGAACAAAAATTTTTGATTTAAGCTCTCATCAGGTTTCTAAAATTTTTGCTATGTTTACTTTAACTACAGTAATTCTTTTTTAATTTTAAATCTCAATGGACGCACACAAGATTATTTTTAGAAACACAAACAATACTTGCAACTATCTGGCTCATTTTAAATTAAACCACTAAATTTTTAAAAACTTCTTAACAAAAAATCCCAGCTAAATACCATTATAAGCTTTTGTTTATTCAACTTCTTCAGATAACTTATTTAAATAGAATGATTAGAATTCAATATTTAAATAGAATTAATAAGTTATTTGAAGAACTTGAATAAATGAAAGTTTACATACCCTCTGACAAAACTTTAAGATCACGTTCTAATTTTTACTAATTTTGTCGTATGAGCAACCTAGTTTTACTTTTATTTATAAAAAGTTACACAACTCACTTTTGTGAACAAGTTTATTCATCACATGTTTAAACTAAAAACAAGTTTCAATTACGAACAACAAGAAAATTATGTTTTCAGTATTTAGTGTGACCACTCTCGTTTGTTATCATTGCTTGCATGCGGCGTGACGTACTGCTAACGAGGTTGTAGCAGTATTCTGGGGACAATTTTTAATTTAAAGTTTTTTGATTACTAGCTGAAGTTCAGTAAAGTTGGAAGGATACTTTCCATCAACTTTGGCCTTCATCAAATTCCACATATTTTTGATAGGGTTAAGTTCTAGGCTGTTGCCTGGCCAATTCAGCACTTACACTTTTTTGCTCCAGGAACTGCTTCACACTCCTGCTCCGATGACACAGAACCCATTGTGCGTAAATATTGAGCAATTATGCACAGACATGTAAAGCTGCACCTTGTTTTTAAGCAATGCTACTTATTTGGTGCCATTCACTGTTGTTTTGGGAGAGAAAAAGTACAGACTTGCTGTTCCCATAGCTAACATATCACCCCACACCATTTGAATTTAAATCATTTGAATGTCGGTAGCTTGGTCGAGTGGTTAAAGTACGGGGCTGATGATCAACATGGCTTCAGTTCAAAACCCACTTGCACCATTCTGTTGTGTTCTTGGGAAAGACACTTTACGACACTTTCCCCTGCTTGGTAGTCTGGGCAAGCAGTTCTAAATTACAGTAATATCTCTATTAAATTACTAGCGGACAGCAATATACTGGCATCTCCGGAAGCAGGTCGGGATAATTGCTTATCTTATGTATTAGCGCCTCCATCGCTTTCCTGCGAGTCAGGAGATAAATATAGAGTTAAAAAAAATCGGGGAGGTGTTTGACAGTTGGAATGGTGTACTTTTCTTCATATGTCTTTTTTGCAGGCCTCCACACTCTGTTTTTCCGCACAGAAAACTGTTTTATCAAAAATTCATTAGAAAAGAGTACTTTCTTCCACATAACAGTAGTCCAGTCGGCATGTGCTTTGGCAAAACGTAGGCGTTTCTTCTTCATGTCTTCAATCAGGCGTGGCTTTCTAGCCGGCTTGTGCAACTTCAGTCCAAATTCAGTAAACAGGCGACGTTGGACAGTCCTTGTACTCACTTTACGTCCTCTTTCTTGAAGCTGAGATCAAATTTTTTCTCCAGAAGTCATAGGTGAGCAAGTTACTATCTTCTTCACTAAGCGCTTATCTCGGTGGCTGAAAATCTCGGGACGTCCTGTTCTTTTTCTATTTGCAAAATTTCCTTCATTTTTGAATTTTTTGATGGCATTATCAACAGCTGTCTTGCTTACTTTCAACTTTTTACCATTTTGACGCTCAGACAATTTCTTTTTGTTGAGTGCAACGATTTGAGCTCTTTGTTTTATATTTAGAGATACTTTTTAACCCATATTTTTTTTTATTTATCTCTATATTTATCCTCCTGACTCACAGGAAAGCGACGGAGGCACTAATATATGGGGTAGGCAATTACCCCGACCTGCTTCCGGAGATGTCAAGATATTGCTGTCCGCTTGAAACTTAATAAAGATATGAGTGAAATTCAAAAGTGCTTGCCCAGACCACCAAGCAGGGGAAAGTGCCGTAAAGTGTCTTTCTCAAGGGCACAACATAATGGCGCGAGTGGGTTTTGAACCAAGATCATGTTGATCATAAGCACGATACTCTAACCACTCGACCACGCTGCCGACCTTTGAGATGGTGAAGATGTCTTTAGACGTTTGTTACGTCATGTTATGTTATTTGAGTTTAAAAATTTGTTTAATTTATTATGTTTCTTCTTGGGAATGTTTTGGTTTTTCAATGTCACACAATTTCCCGTTTCGAAATGAGAAAGATAAAGACAAACTGTCAGTAGGCCCAATTCAATTTAGTTTGAAATTACATGTGTTGACAAATTTGAAGACAAAAGTCACTCAGCTTAAAAAAATCAATTTCTAAACAAATACTTTGTAGTAAATAATTATTATTATGGATTGTATTAATAAATACAGAGAAGAGTTCAACGTACAGTACAATAATTAAAATTTCATGATTTTTAAGAATTTCTTAATTCATTATAATAAATTTGTCAACTATAGACCGAAAAAGTGCATTCTCACAAAATACATGTGCGACGGAGTTAAAGATTGCGAAGATGGTTCCGATGAAATTGAATGTTCTTGTTCCGAGGATGAATTTCAATGCAGTCGTCGCATTGAAGGTGGAACTGTGTATAACAATCTTTATCAATGTATTCCGAAGAAGTCCACCACTGATACAGAAACCGATTGCCTAAGTACAAAAGATGTAGAAAGGTAACAGTTGTGTTTTGTCGTTTGCAAAAAATTATCAACAAATAAAGTAAATCGTTGAAATCAAGAGTGCCAATCAAAATATCGACTACAAAATATCAGCAACCAAAATTTCAACTTTCATTACTATACAAAAAATATTGAATAAGTTGAAACTTAAGGGTTGAAAAAAAGTTGTAAGGTTTTACTTCTCGCGCTGTGCTTGAAAATCCTCAAAGTTTACCAAGAACCATAAAATGTCTGCAGAGATGAATAATACAATAAGTAATGAATACACTTGAATGAACCCCACTGTACAAGAGAAAACAAAATTGATATTGCAGTGATAGCAAGTAAATAAACGTTGCATTTTATTCGATAGCTAATAAAAATATAGCTTTAGGAAAGAGGTTACTTTTTTATACCATAAAATTGCTATGGAAAGCAGCCATATTCGATTTAGCAATTCTGAATTTATTTATTTACATTATAAGCGCAAAAAAACAAGACAGAAAAAAACAAAGGTTTTCGGCTAAGTCAAGATCTCATCAGGTCTCATAATAAATAGTCTTTCATGACTTTAGTTTAAAATAAACAAAGATTTTTCTTGTTTTAATAATGAAAAAATTAAATTTGAAATGACAAATCCAATATGGCTGCTTTGCATAGCAATTTTATGCTAATAAAAATACTTTTATAAATTTATTTGTTTAATAATGGCGACAAATGGATCAATTATTATACTAGAAATCATTATATATTACAGTTGATTGGTACAGTACATTCATAGACAAAAGTGAAAAATTAAGTTTCGCAGGCACTATAGGATCGGCAATGATTTTATTGATTGGCTGAGAATTCTCCTTAGGGTTGTTGAATTATTTGAAATCATCAAAAGTTTGCAGTTAATGTATGAATTTCATTTCCATTATCAAAAAAATGCAATGTTTACACACATGCTCTCACTGCAATGTCAACTTTGTTTTTTCTTATAAAGTGGGATTCATTAATTTAGGGAGGTTCATTCAGTGCAATCATTTTACTATATTCATGCATGCATTACTTACGGTATTATTCAACTCTGCAAACATTTTACGATCCGTTGTAAATTTCGAGCATTTTTGAAAACAGCGTGAAAAGTAAAAGCTTACAACTTTTTTTTCATTCCTCAGTTTTTAAGTTAATCGATATTTTTTGTACAATATTGAAAACTGATATTTTAATAGCAATGATATGATAGTCAGTTGATATTTTGGTCAATTGATATTTTTTGTTTGTTGATATTTTTTGTTTGTTGATATTTTGTAGTTGATATTTTGAAACTAAACCGAATCAAGTGAAAAAAATATTTCCGAATGAAATTGATTTTGTTCTTCAAGCTTAAACATTTGTTAAGAAATAAAACTGTCGCAAACATTTCTTTATGGTATTTATAATTTTCAGTTCCAACTTTTGCTTTATCAGGAGAGCTAAGTTTTGGCACAATAAAATTATTGAAATATATCAAGCTCTCTAAAGATTTTCGATTGTCAAATCAATTGAAAATCTTTAGAGAGCATGACATATTTCAATAATTTTATTAAAAAAGCATAAAAATTAATCCAACTTAGAATATTTCTTTCAGAAAATTAATAATGAAAACAAATTCAATTTAATTTTACACCATTAACAGGCCGCATGGGTTCAATTGCACCTTCAAAAGTTTTTTACATAAAATTTTCAGTTTATTTGCTCTTTCTGTAACTCTATTTAGGCAGTCAGCTTTTGTGATCCATTTGTACAAAATAAACGTATATATAATATATATAAATAAACGTAATACAAAATAACGTATATATATATAAATAAACGTAAAAAATAAAACAAAGAACAATAAACTAACGTAAACGTTTTTGGCTTACTTCAGCTCTCAACAGATAAACAGTGACGGTGCAATTAAATAAAAGTGAAGCAAAATATAAAGTTCGAGTTCGAACTTTTTTTGTCTGTTAGTTTGAAGCTTTCTCACGTCAATTCCGATAAAAAGTTTTATTGCCCTGGTCCATTTGTAACTTGCTAAAACGATTATAAAAAAATTTATTTTTGTTTTACCTTTCGGCGAGAGAGAAGTCTAGTAATACTTTAAAAGTTTGTCCTCAGACATCCTTTCTCACTCACAGAATCACACTAAATTATTCCAGCATTTCTTAACCTGGGATAGCAACTCTTGTGAGGGCTGCTAAGTTTTTTCAGAAGGGCCGCGCTGATACGTTATACAAGCGGCTGCCAACCTCTATCATTTCATGAACCAATAAATGTATAATTTTTTATTTCGCAAACCACTAATAAGAATTTTCAAAAAAAGGTACTGTGAATATATTTCAAAAGAAATATTTAGAAAACATTTTGTTTATTAATACCAAATATAGGTCTATACAATAAAAGTTAAAAAGTAATATATAGCAACAGTCTGCGAAATGTAACAAATTAGGCCGTATCTTTTAAGAAGTCATGGATACAGCAGTACAGCTGCTAAAGTAGTTTAAAATAACTTATTCAGAAGGAATTTTACTAATAAAGTGGCAAAAATTTATAAAAAGTATAACCATAATAAGCTTTTTTAATTGTAATTTTTTGTTTTTCATGTCTTGAAATATATTATGGCCCATTTTTTCACGGACCATCAGAAATTGTTTACGGACCACCTGTTGCCAACCCCTGCTTTATGCAATATTTTTAAAAATCCATCGGCACAAGAGAGAAAAGAAACAAGGTTGTGGGTTAGAGCAGGCATAGATTTAAAAATTTTAATTTTTACTAACGCTTATTAATTTGCGTTAAAAATAAATTAAAATGTTTATTTGTAGGCTTGATTTAGATGTAAGATATCATTGTCAATATACTGTATTTTACATTTAAAGAAAACTAACGGTCGTAAAGAATAACTAAAAATTTTTTAAATTCGTGTGAATTGGGGGGAACCGGAGTCCTTAATGCATTTGAATACTTTGATTTAATCTAAATTATTTTACATTTTTATATTTTATCTTTATATGCAATATAAATGCATTATATGCATAAATGCATTATATGCATTTATATTGCTAAATTGTTGTACATTCTTTATATTACATTTTATTTTTATCTTCTGATTCGCAGGAAAGCGACGGAAATCCCAAGAAATTGCTATCCCATAGAAAATTTTTATTTCGTCATTCAGTTTTATAGAGATATAACTACAATTTAGAACTGCTTGCCAAGACCGCAAAGCAGGGGGAAGTGCCGTAAAAGAGGCTTTTCTAAAAATACAGCAGAATGGCTCGAGTAGGTTTTAAACCGATACCATGTCGATCACATTTAACCCACTTCAATCACTTGACAGTTAGGCCTCCAAGGTTGTGAAATTTGTTAGGGTAAAGTGGTTATAAGTCGCACATAGAAATCAAGGAGAATCGAGCAAATAAGGAGCGACAGCCCTTAGAATTTTCAAAAATACAACATTAAAAAGAGCTTTTCGCAATTGTAAATGCCTTTTCTTGTCTACAATTAAGGGTAGACTAAAATTCAAAAAATTTTTATTTTTACTCTTTGATACACTTAACTGCTGACCAAAGCACTGTTTTTTGTTAAATTAATGCATATTATAAGTATTGGGAATGATAAGAGATTACAAGCAATAGTTTAAACAAGTGTCCACAATTCTTAAAGAATCCCAACTTTTTAGGGAGGGCTGAATCTGAAAAAAGACTTTTTATGGATTTGTCACTTGATTTTCAAAAGCTAAAAGCAATTAAGTACGTTTCCACCCATTTTCTCTAATAAAATCATTTTTTAATCTTTGGTCAAATTTTTATAAATAATTATTCAAATTATTTAAATTATTCAATTTATTCTTATCAAATTGTTCAAAGCGAAACTTAATTTTAATTTTGTAAATAAAAAGTCAAAATTTGGCCCTCAATATAAAGCCAAATTTGTTTTTTAGTTTGCATTTCAAATTATAGTCCAAAATGTGACCGGTCCAAGAACTCGCCGTATTTTCGCTTGCTTATTTTTGAATAATTCCCTTTGACTGCCAAATATTTTTTTTCTTCGTTTCTGGGTGTGTGTAATTTTTTTATGAAAAATTAAAATTTCAATAAACAAGTTGAAATGCCAGTTTTAGGAAAGCTTGGATATTATATTTTTTGAATATAAGTTAGAAATAAAGCAAAAACAATACTAAACATTAATTTTTAATTAATTTCACCAAGAATATCAAGTAAAAGCAGATCATAGTTCATAATGGATATAACATTTTTTGTTGTTCTAATTATAAATATAAACATTGTTTGTACTAGAATAACTGAATATATTTATAATAAACAAATACAAGAATAAATAACTGCACTTGAGAATCAATAAAAATGACAAAGAACAATAAAAAAGCAAAATTGAAGTAAAACCACTTGCCTCTTGCTAACCCCTTTATGTGCACTGGCACTTTTTTTTGTAGACCTGGCGAGTATGAAAAACTTTAAAACACGGCAAAATGCAAAGGGGTGGGTCGTTAGGGCAGGAGGGGCAGTAATATGTTGTTTTCTTTCGTTTGCATTGTCCTTTTCCTTTTTTTGTGCAGGCCGATGGCAGGACAGTGCAAACAATGCAATTTGGCTTGTGCGACTTATCAGCAAACTGTCCCGGGAAATGCTTTTCTGTCAAGCGAGCCTCAAGGGGTGTTGTGAATGGCCTTCCCACTTTTGATGATCTTTTTCTTTCATAGCCTTGCAACAATCCATCAATCACCCTTTCTAGAAAGGCTGTTTGACTTAAGGCGGCCCCTGAATTTGCTGCGTTGTAACAAATTCTTCCGTTGACAAGTGCCACTTCAATAACAAATTGCCAAAGAATTTGGTACCACTTTTTGCTTCGCCGATTGAAGTTGTACAATCCACACAGTTGATCAAATTTATCCACCCCACCCATGTGCTTATTGTAAAGCACTTGTATGGATGGCTTTGGCACTACCGTCGGTCCCGTTCTTTTCTTCACGGTCACATCAGTGACGCTGGAATCCCCAATCGTTGAAAGCATGTTGAATTTGCCGGTGTCTTGCCAAGTACAGGCAAGCAGTGCTTTATCTTCTGTCAGCCACATTTTTGGGAGGTCACCTTTCTTCAGTTTTGTTTGTTTCATAACTTTAGGGAAGCCCTTTCTGTTAGGACGCACTGTACCACAAGCCCCAGTGTCTTGCTGTATCAAGTCTTCAAACAATTGGACGCTTGAATAAAAATTATCCATGTAAATGACATGACCTTTCTTTTGAAATTCTTCAAGCAATTCCTTTGTTATTCGGTGACTTAAATCAATACCCCGCTCAGGTATAACTTTTCCCGTGTAAACGCGAAATTTCAACAAAAATCCAGTTGTTGAGTCACATAGGGAAAACACCTTTACGCCCCATTTTGACGAAGGTTTAGAGGGCAGATATTGTTTGAAAAACAGCCGACCCTTGAACTTCACCATGGTTTCATCAACCGAGAGTTCTTTATGCGGATGGTAACAAGACGTGTACGTCTTTTTGACAAGCTCCAAAACTTTTCTAATTTTGAAAAGTCTATCGTTACCGTCGTCATCAGAATTGTTAGAAAAATGCAAGAAGGATCTCATCAGCTGGTATTGATTTCTTGACATAAGGGATCCAAATCCGGGTGTCCGCGTCAGCCAAAACAAATTTTGAAAATAGTATGATAAGCTGGGCTTTCGCACTAGTCCCATTCCCATCTCCACAGCAACAAGAGCCATAATATCTTTTGCACATAAGTCCTTCCATTGCCGATATCTTGACCGTGGTGCCAATTCTATTGAGGCTAAAATCGCCTGCGCATATCTATTGGTCTCCGCAGCCACCAAATCATAAATTGCACTGAGGAAAAACTTTTCAAAACATTCGTACGGACTGAGATTATCAAAACCAATAACACAATGTTTGCCACTAAACGATGGTACACTTCCTATGCGTACACTTTCTTGAAGGTCAATAGTTTGCCAGCTTAGCCCTTTGCTGATCCGGGGAGCATGAGTAGCTTTCTCTTCCCGCTCATCTGAAGAATCATATTCTGGATCTGAAGATTCTAATTCAGAGTCACTAAAATCATCTTCTAAGGCATTCAAAAGCTCATAAATTTCACTGTCATCCAATGGTCTCTTTCTCTTAGTCATTATATAGGATATAAATATCTAAATAATAAAAAATAAAGAATATAATATTATATAGGATTTCACGGTGGCGTATTTATTGAAGCAACATAAACAATAGCCTAGCTTTTAATTACAAGTTACAGGTGTGGGTCACATGCTCAGTGCCTCTGCTTTTCACACTTCATGGGAACGGTACCTCATACATAAAATAAAGTTAATACAGTATCCTTAGACCTAGCTATGTTTATTAGACCTACTTATATTTTTTTTTACAATCGTTTTTTTTCGGTCCTGGCATCAACCGTTTTGCTCTTGTTTTATTTATTGTTTTTTTCGGAATAAAGAGCCACTATATTTTGTATGAGTTGTGTCAAGAATATAGAGAACAATAACACAACCACCTGTAACCTATCAAATATAAACAAACACGAAAAAAAAACATAAGAATAGCACTGAATATTTAATGCTCTAAAACTTAAATTATTATCATTTTGCCCACATGTAACACCATGACACTAACTGCAATGCACGAACAAGCACTTTGGTATTAATCTGTTAAAAACTTCCTTCCCCTTCCCAAGGATGTTTTTAATCAAAACACGTCTGCGCCTCTTTTTCACGCAACGCTTCCGAGAAATTAAAAGAGATACGTGACATATGACTGATGCAGGAGCAGAGGTTTTTAAACTTTAAAGAGACGCACATTCAAAACGCCATAACTCGTGCGGTAAGAGAGATAACGCGAAAATTTTTTCATATTTGGATAGATGTCAGGAGTGTGCAGTCATACAGAAACTCCAATTTTTTATTACTACTTGTGGACTAAAGTCGCTTATGGCAACCAATGGTATACAATGGGAAAGCGACTGTAGTCGCTTACGGCAATCAAAGGGTTAGATGATAAATATGACTACAGTAGAGTTTTCAGCAATTAACCGAAAAGCGGAACCGGAGTGGACAAAGAAAAATACGAATTCGATACCAACTACAGCACATGTAAAAAAGCGACTCCGACTTTAACATATTAAAAAAAATACTTCGACTCCACCCAAAAACATGCGACTCCGACTTCCGACTCTAACTCTACAACCCTGGTTTAAACTATAACAACTTATGTAAAGTCTCGTGTCTCGTCTGGATTTCGTTACTCCAAAGTCTCATCTCGTCCCGGTCTCAAAGCACCGTGTCTCGACTCCACCTGTGGTATGTTTTTGAAGCGTTTATTCTGTTAGACAGAATTGTAACTTTTGTGTAAAATCATCATTTCTAAAAAAAGTAAACAAATGACTTAAAATTCATGTTTTCAACGGTGCTTCAAAAACATTACCCTTTCAATAAAAAAAAACTAAAAAATATTTTTCGGATATGGTTTATTTAAAGCTACGCGTCTGACTTAAAACTCATGTTCTTATTTTGGATACGTTGACGTGTAGAAACACCAGAAAGACGGGAATTTTTTTACTTTGAAAAATGTCTGCTTTCAATTTTGATCACTTTGGTATTTTGTGATAAAGTTTAGTTTAAACAACAATTTATGAGATCTTTTCTAAAGAATAAAGTTGAAAAAATTTTTTCAAACCAGATCAACTGCTGTCTTGGCTTTATCTTGATGCTGCTTTTTCAAGTAAATTCTTTCGTATTAAATTATACATATTTTTATTGTGTTTAGCAAAAATTTCGCAAAATTTAGAAATTCTCGTCGGTAAATTAAATACAAACAGAACCCACTGGAAAGTTATTATCTACAAAATTATTTCATGGAAAAATTACTACACAACTTATAAGTTGCACATAAAACAAAATAAAACTTTGTGACTTAAACTAAAGCAAAGATTCACTATTGCTAAAAATTCTTCCAACTCCTTTCATAAAATTTCGCTTCACCAATGCAGTATTTATCTGAATTTTGATTTCACTATAAAGACCAGCTGAACACCAATTTGCAATTTATCTATGTATCATTGCGTTTCTTAATTTATAAAACTACTCATTAATTTATAAAAAATCAATGGGTTTAACTAAAAGTTAATGTTTAAGTAAAAAAACGCGGTGCAGGTTTTCAGCAGAACGAAATTAAATTTGTTTGATTAATAACATTTACGCAATCTTTATTAAAAGAAATTTTCTGAAATTGTCCGTATTTAGCCAATTAAGTAATATTTGACACCAACAGTTTAAAGTACCAAAGACTAGCTTTTATTGTTTCTTGAAATAAATTCCAAACTTCTAAATGTTGCTGGATTACGTGATATTGTATAATACTAAACTGTTTATAAATTTTATAAGCAATATTTAAAATTTTTATTTCTAACCTGACTTAAGGATTTTTTTTAGTAAAAAGGTTAAATTTGATGTTGACATCATAAAATTACGTAAAAAAATTATCGCGTTTAACGAAACTTTTAAACATTACTATTGTATAAGATTACGCTTATCAGGTTGTAGATGCTTTAATTGTTTTAAAAAAAATCCGTGCTCATTATGGAGTATTGTGGTTTTTTCTACAACAGAAATGATCAAACTTTTCAATAAAGCGCAAATAATACAGGGTGTTTTAAAAAATTTGACATCATTTGACATGTAAATATTACAAAAACTACATAGTCAAATTAAATAAAATTCAATAGGTTTAATGTTGACTAAAACAAGATTTAATGACCATAAAAGATTTCACCAATTTTCAATGTGTGCTGCGCTTGTTACCTGGCACACGTCAAGTCGATAGTCTAGCTCCTCCCAAACACGATGCTGCTGCTGCTGTTCGTCCAGATCCTTTTGCTCTGCATAGACAGCCTTCGTCTTCGAATTTCTTTCTCCAGCTCCAAATTTGCTTTGCTGTTGGTGACTTCTTAGAGAAATTTTTCACAAACGCCTTTTCTCTGCTAGTGAATACCATTTAAACACATAGGTTTGAACGCAGTACAAATAATTTATCAATTAAAAATTTCTACACCTGAGAAGATAAACATATCAAATATTAAGCACAAAATTTTGGCCTGTTTTTACACATGCTGTGTAAATTTAAAGTTGTTTAAGCAGGAACCGCCAATGTTATTAGATTGCAAAATGATGTCAAAGTTTTCGAAACACCCTGTATTGAAACACACTGGAACTCAGCGTCATATTTCATAGATACATAGCTACACTATTTTATAATAAGTAGTGCCGACTAAAATTAATAACGTGAACATTTTTCTGGCTTTGTTACATAATAAAACTTACAGGAGCGTTAGTTTTGATTGTTCATGAGTCCTTTTCATGAGTTTTAAAGGTAAAAAAAGTCAGAATTAAGTATGAAATCAAAATATTTTAAAATTTTTACAACTTTTTAATTTATATTTTATATTTTAATATATAAAATTTTTAATATTATTACTATTATTTATAATTTTTATTATCTAAAATTATTAAAAATAAAATCAGACTTTTGAATGAGGTCAAAATTTTCCAAATTTTTATCTCACCAAATCTTACTTTCAAAAGCTTATTCCTTGTTTATTTTTGTATATTTCTAAACAGCTATGTAAATTTTGAATATTTTCTTTTAAAAATTTACATTAGGGTTTCTTTAAATTGTATAATCAATCAACTGTAGTCCCCTCAATTTTACACAGCAAATTGAGATTTTTCTCTTACTTCGGGAATGCAATTGAAGTTTCAATAAACTAATAGTTCTCAAACTTCCATATTTCGTGGGCTCTTTTTAGAGACTTTCAACACCCGTGGCCTCCTGCTTTGAAGCTGTCTCTGAATTCTTCATTTTCGTTTCAAAAAACTAGTAAAGACTAAAAAAAATTTTGCTCTCAGCCATGCTCTAAACTAATGTAAATTTCTGTTTTTGCCACAGTTTAACTAAAACCTATCTATAAAACTTTACGATAAGCCAAAATTGTTCAATCTAAATAAAGTTAAAATTTAACAAATATAATATCAAACAAATTTTTTTTGAAGTCAAAATAAAAACTGAGGGCTTACAGTACTATGCAAATTAATTGGGACACTTGCGGTAAATTAAAAAAAACACAATTTTTTCGTTATTCGACTTTATTAGCATAGAAATAAACAATAAATTAACCAATTAATATTTGATATATCCTCCCTTCGATTTTATATTCATTGAAACTCTTTTTCGCATTGAATGAACAAGATTACAGCACATCTTCTTCAGTTCTTCATCATGACACCAGATCCTTATTTTAGCTTCAGTCAGCAATGTTTTCGTAGAACAATCATATTTAGAAAGTTTTCTTTTGATTATTGCCTAAAGATTTTCAATTGGGTTTAAGTCTGGAGAATCCCGGGCCAATCTAACAGGGTTATACATGTCTGCGCAAAAAAGTTTGCATTTTCGTTGAGGTATGGCAAGGTGCGAGATCCTGCTGATAAAACTCTTCCTGCTCGGGAATCACTATCAGATAAGATAGGGAGCAAATAATTCGCCAAAATGTCCTTGTATCTATCCAAATTCATCATTCCTTTAATGGGTATAAGGCTTCCTGGTCCAAACACAGTGAAGAAACCCCAAAGCATCTTCTTTGGTGGATGCTTAGGAGCTTGCTGAATGTGTGCTTCTCTAAGTGGCTCAGCAAGGCTTCTCCTAACATACCATGAAGCGTAGCCACAAATTTTAAAATTGGTTTCATTCAAAAATATTACTTTTTCCCACTGGTCTGTACCCAAGCTTCTATATTTCTTTGACCACTAAAGTCTTTTCTTCTTCATTTTAGTAGTTAACAATTGCTTTTTGGTGGGTTTCCTTGCAATCCTCCCTGAAGCAAGAAGTCTTCCGCAGATGATTGAGGGATCAACAAGCACTCCTGATGTTGCTAGATCATTTTGCAACTCTTCACTTGTTTTCCAAGAACTTTTGACGGTATTTCTGATAATTATCTTATCATCATAGGATGTAGTTTTCCTTTTTCTCTCACATCTTCAACGACGGTGGGTGCTGATGTCACCATCCTCTTCTGCTGCTTTCACTATCCTCTCTACAGTTGATTTGGCTATGCCCAATCGATCCGCTATTTGTCTTATCAATAAGCACTATGCTGCCTTAGTGCAACAACTTGAGATTGTTTACTTGGAGTGACATCTATTGCATAAATAACACTAAAACTTTTAAAAATTCTAAAATATTCAAGCTCAAACTCAAGCTTACTACACTCAAGCGGATTTACAAAAGTATTTGAGGCATGAATAGCCACAACAAAGCATGTGATTTACAATTATGACGTGACTTATTATTTCCACGGGACAAACACAACATTTCATCGGAAATTTCCACCCTCTTTCAAGATATGAAGAATCTATTCTAAAAAACGCCTGAAAAACCGCCTGCTCAAATTAATTTGCACAGTGCTGTATTAGTAAGCCAACGAAATATCTTAAGAAAGTTTTTACTTCAATTTAATAAATATTGTATTCAACAATTCTGTTGAATACTCAAAATTAAGTCTTTGCTTTAAATCTATGAATAATTCTTGATAAAACTTTTCTATAAATCAAAAAGATTTTTTCAAAAAGTGTTTTATTTTTGAACATTTGGTCAGCCGTATCATGATGATTACTGGTTTATACTTTTCTATATTTTGGTTTATTTGCGTCAGATTTTGAAGAGCCTGATAAATTTTGAATCCAAACCGCAGGCCGTACTTTGGTGACCACACTTCAAGAAAATTACTAAATTTAAGTTATTGTTTTAAAAGAAGTTAAATCTGATAGAACCTTTCCAACCAAATTGTTTAACGTCATTTTTTAACATCAATGTTCTTGTAAATTTAAACAGATGAAGGGCTTTGTCAATGATCCGTAAATATAAAATATAAAACAAAAAGCATCTACATTTTGATTAGTTTTGTTCCTATATTAAAAAAAGACATGTATGTCTGGCATCAAACTGCCTAGAGAAATAATTTAACATTTTCATAAGTAGCATTGATAAGATTCATGCCATCAATGTTCATGCCATCAAATGAAGTATAATAAACAAAACTTACAGTTGCTAATATTTTTTATTACAAACAAGTAAATTTATTCTTTTAAGAAAAAACTTCCAAAAAATAATCTCTTACTCAATTGTTAATTTAGAACATATTTATTTTTCTGAAAGTCGGATTATTACTTTTTTAAACTGTCTGGCTCCTTTAATATCACAAGAAAAGCTTCTTATCCCAAAATTCACAGATTTATTTCTTTTTTTTTTATTATTTATTTTACTGGTTTTTTATTGTTGGGTCCCAATGAAACGACATTGAAATTTTGACTGTAAAGCGGAATAAAAACCAGGTGAAGCAAATAATAAAAATAAAACCGTAATCGACTTGTTTAAATCAACAACCCAACACTGATTTAAACTTCACTGCTGACTAGGAAATCTACTTATATCTTGTATCAGATTATGACGTCGGTTATTGGCTTTATGACGTCGCTATTGTTTTGTAGCTCATGTCCGAAATGCAATGGAAGAATAGACTGTCCCTGGCTCAATCCTCACGATGAAGCAAACTGTCCACAACAATGTTTATCATCATGGTACGGATCCATCCCTTGTGATTGTAACAAACCAGGAAATATGACGTGCGAAGGAGAGAATCGGGTTTGCATCCGTGAACATTGTAAGTTTCTTGTTTTGTTTTATTTTTGTAAACGTCACAGTGATTAATTTTATAAATGTCACAATTGTTGTAAAATTAAAGAAATTCAATTAGTTTTGAAATATTGCTTTATTGTAACCTAACAATTATTTCTTTAAAGCAATTTATTCATCAAGTTAAATGCAATTAAACTAATAAAATTTGTTTTAAATTTTTTAAAAAATTGCAATTTTTTTAATTGAAACTAATAATTGTGAAACAAAAATTTAAAAAAATTTAATTTCTGCTACGCAATATAAAAAAAGTTAAACTATTTACTATTAAACACCAAGCTGCTTGTATTCAAGATTATTTTGTCAATTTCTTTTTATCATTCTGACTCGCAGCAGCGCATAAGTAGTCAGCTTGAAATAATCAAATATTTCACGTATCTGTGCAAACTTTATAGGCAGTGATAGCTTTAATACGGAGCAAACGGAGCAGACGCACCGAGCCCATTTTAAAAAGCGTCAAAAAGCGGTCCCTCTAAGTAAAACCACTCTCTACTTGCATTAGCAGCACGGCAGTGGCTCTCCTCGTCTGCAATTTAACTTTTAGACGAAGTAGAGATAATGAACTCGATCAATAGTGATGACTCTTTTTTTTGTGGAGAACACTACATTGTTGGGACAAAAATGAAGACTTTATACATTGGTCAAAGCTTTTTTTTTAGAGAACACTTTATTTTGGGATAAAAAAACACTTGTGAAAAAGGCAAACGATCGCGGTCGTTTGCCTTTTTCACAGCTTCTTCAGCTTTGGCTTCCCTGTACTGTCTACATTCCTTTGGGTGCTTACAAGACAGATGAGCCTCCCAGTTGGACAAGAAATTTTTGAAACCCTTATACTTGGAGTTTTTTGCCTTCTTCTTCACACAAAGAAGACACTGCGCCACTGCGCAATAGGATGTTCTGGATCTTTATCGACAAGCTCAAAGTAAAGGCGAAGTAATTCTGGGAGTTGGTTCTCATTTTCTGGCTTCTTTTCATCTTTGGCTAAATGACTTGAATCAAGGTTAAACTCCATTTCTTGTGAAAATTCATTCATGTTAATATTTAGCTCCATATTATAATAGTGAGTATTTATTTACTATTTCTGTGCGGCATAAATTAGCCGATTTCGGGGCACAGAAACCCTTACGCGGTGTTAAACTTGTTCAATTAGAAACAAATAAAAAGACATCATTTATGCTACTTAAACTATCCAAATTCTTATTCAAACAGAATTCAATCAAAATTATCGAACTTATTCAAATAGAAACAAAAAAAGAATAAAAATTAATTGATAAACATAGGTTTCGCAAACAAATTACTTATTACAAAACATACCTAACCCTACTCTAGCTGAATTAACACATAAACGAGTAAAACGCTGACCTAACCCTAAGCTAGCTAAGCTAAATGACACGTTTAAAAACGAATGAAAAGTCAGAATATATGGATTATTACGTCACTATAACTGTTTTCAAATACTAAACGAAAGAAAACGAAAAGGCGGAAAAAAAGAAAATAAGAACAGTTTAACAACGAATTGTTGCCATCGGTTGTGGTATCGGAACGGCAATTTAATTAGGCCACCGCGCCTGGATGATCTGGCTGGTCCGTCTGCCGCTGGAACATTTTCGATTGTCTCTGCGGCCAATTACCTACTAGAGCATAGAAATTAGATTAGACTTAAAATTAGAGCATAGAAACATTTCACAAATTAGATTAAAATTAGATTACCGGCATTTCGCTCTAATTAGTCTAATTAGACAATTAGAATTATTTAGTTGTCCAAGTCTGAGTAAAAGACACGAACAGCTTTACAGCTTACAAGAGGATTATTTGGTTTAGTTCTTAACCCTAAATGAAATGAGTGAAGCAGTACTGTTAATGTTTTTCAATATGAAATCAGATGAAAGATCAGTGAATATTTATCGTTTAGAAATCGAAACCTTTGAAATTCATTTAAATTGCCATCAAAAAGATTTCTTATCTACTTATCCTTCTCCAAGTTATCAGAAAATTGTATCTCATAATTTGAGTTAAGAACTTTCAAACCTGAAAACAACACATTGCTTATATTATACCTCACATTTCATATACTTTTATTTATATTTACATCAGTGTCAACCTGCCTTTTCTAAGATAAAGTAAACATAACAAAGCTTACTTTTATACAAAATCTAAACTCTATTTCAGTAAAAATGTTACAGTATAAGTCAATGGTTCTCAAACGTGTTTAGTAAGAGGACCTTCAATGATTTTTATTGCAAAAAAATCTAAAAGTGCACCACAAAATTTAAACAAATAAAAAATGTCAATGTTATATTGTGAAAAAAGCTTGGGTATAGTCCTACTTGCAACTTTTTACATTTTTAAATGTGTAAATTTAAAAAGAAAAAAAAAATTACTCCTAACAGTTTATTATAACTGGTGCGATCATCTAAACCTGTCTCGTGCAAAATTGTATTTTGTGATCTGCAGCCGTTTTATTGCACATAATAAACCTTTTTCTTATAAGACATATTTATATGAAGTGTAAATGTGTGTTTTTGGACAAATTACTCTTTTGACATTGTAATTTGTTTTACGTTTAAGTGGATGCGGGTAAAACAGTAACTGCAACACTCCTTAGCAATTTAGAAATCGCGTGGTATCATTGGCAAAGTCTTGCGGAGTTTCAGGCTGCGCAGGGCTCAGTTTGGAAATCGCTGACGTACTGTATTTGATATAAGGGCACTTTAAGTTTGAAAGCGCCTAGAAGTAATAACTGGATGTTTTAAGTTGGGAATTTAAAGCTAAATAATTGATTTTTACTCCAGCTAAATTTTAAACTATAATTTAAGTAGATTTTAAGTTATAAATTGCCAAGCTTGGGTAAATTTTTGAAGTCCACGTTAAGTAGTTGATAGCTTAATAAAAATTGAGGAGAATAAACTGAAACAATTAAACTTCCACGTGTTTAAATGAAAATACTCCATGGGTTTGATGAAAAAACTGGCAAAAATTTGATCGCTATTGAAATTGAAAACTTGTTACATACCCTGAATAAAATAAAGAGTTACGGAACGAAAATTCCAAAAATTCCTTTTTCTTTTACTTTGTGTCAAAATTGATTCTTTGTAAGGAATAAAATACAGCAAAAATTTTAAGCAAAATTTGAATATCAACTCAGTTTTTGTTTAAAAGGAAGGCGCCAAACATTTGATGTTGTCCATGAGGTAGAAGACACAAACTGCTTTACCATATTTCATAATTACTCTTTACATTGTTCTTCAAAGTTATGGCATTTGAAACATACATATACATTATAAAATTAATAACATTAAATACAAAAGTGAGTTTTTCTTAATATTTAAATAAAACATATATTAACATACATAAAATTATTTTATTGATTTAAAATATTTTAACAAAGATTTTTTATTTTAAAGGGAAATGTACTCAAAGTTATGATTGCACTGACAATTCAGATGAATTGAATTGTACTTGCAATGAAAGTGAATTTCAATGCCAGTGTTACAAAAATAATCCTGTTGATTGCAAGATGAATGGTCTAGACACATTCACTGGATGCATTCCAATTGAGCAACAGAATAATGGAATTGGACAATGCCCAGATGCAAGCGATGAAAATTATCAAGTTAAAAAAATTGTAAATTGTGGTCAGTGTGATGTTAAAATCACCAGGTTAAATAACGTATCACAATGTAATCTTAATCCTCTTATTTCTTGTGATACATCAACTTGTTACAATGTTTCTTCTCTTTTCTGTTATTCTAATGATTGCAATGAAACTGATCTTATTTGTGTCTCAAATTGTTTTTCTGATTTCACAAAAAAATGTAATCGTGCTTTTCAATGCGATGACGGTAGATTAGGGCTAACATATCAGTTGTGTGACAATAAATTCGATTGTCAAGACAAAAGTGATGAAATTCAGCATCAACACGGCTTTAAATGTGTTGCTGTTGATTCAGATAAAAAATGTGTTTTGCCTCAACGAAATTTGCATGATGATGTTGCTCAGTGCACAGACGAATCTGATCTTTGCAACAATAATTCGTGTTTTCAATGTTTTGATCGACGTTTGTTGATTTCTTCAAAGCAAGTGTGTGATGGTTTATTCGATTGTTATGACTGGTCTGATGAGTGTTTGTGTGAACAATATTTGGATTTTGATGTTTGTAACACGAGATTTTCTTCTTGCACTTTGTCTTCTGTTAATCATAATTTAAATTCAAATGCGAATCTTGATTATAAAACCATTTTTAACGTAAATGATGACATTGCAAGATTAACTACAATATGTCAAACTAGAATGGAAGATCGTCATCTAGCAACATTATGTAACGGTCGACCAGAATGTAGTGATCTTAGTGATGAATGCAATTGTGAAAACCCACCTGAGTTTTGTAATTACACTTGCCACAACAATTATTATATCGGTGATCGTTATTGTGACGGTATAGAAGACAATTTTTATAGGATCACAAACAAACCAAAATGTTTTAAAGGATTTGATGAGTTGAACTGTCCGAAACGATTTGTTTGCAAAACAGGAAACAAAGTCAGTATTGATATTGGTCAGGTATGTGATGGTAAGCAAGATTGTGATGATAATAGAGATGAGAAAGATTGCAAACATATTGACAAGAGTGTCTTTTCATCAAAGCAAGAAATGATAGCGAGTCCTGCATTAAAAAGTTGTTTTTGGATTATGTGTGTTGCAGTCATCAGTGGTAATTTTTACGTGATTACATCAACAATTTTATTTCTTAAAACAAAAAAACTAAATACAGCTTCTAAATATCAGCATTTGATTATTCTTAACATTTCTATTGCTGACATGATAATGGGAATTTATTTGCTTAGCATTGCAGCTTACACCGTTTATTATTCTGGTTATTATGGTCAAATCGACTTACAATGGCGATCAAGTTTACGTTGTTCATTAATTGGTAGTCTCGCAGTTTTATCCAGTGAAGCTTCTTGTTTTTTTATGGTTTTGTTAACAAGTTGTCGCTTAAATGCAATCTACAAACCATTTTCTGCTCTCTCAACATCTACTTGTAAATATAAGTTGGCAATCATTTCAATTTGGCTGATAGCTCTTATTATTGCTGTTTTGCCAATTCCACACCAAATCTTTAGTTACTTCATGCAAAACAAAGTTGAGTTTTCAAATCGATTCACTTATTCAAAGATTTGGAATAAAGAAAAAGTTATTAAGTTTGCTTGTCGTTTGGCAATACTGAAGAATAAATCAATGGAATATAACTGCAACGATTGGAATTCTATAAAATCATTTCTCAAAAACAACAATCCAAAATATTCTACAGGAACAGAATTTGGTTATTATGGCCAAACAAGTGTGTGCATGCCGAGGTTTTATGTTTATCGAGGAGAATCTGCATGGGAATATAGTTTTGTCATTATTACAGTCAATTTTTTGTGTTTCTTTTTTGTGGCAGTAAGTTACATTTGCATAATTATAAAGGTGAAAAAAAATAAACTTGAAATAAAAAACAATCAAAGAGACAAACAACAATCAAGGATGCAAAAACGTATTTCAAGAATTATCATTACCGACTTTTTATGCTGGATTCCCATCTGTATCATGGCATTTGTCAAACTCAGCGGATTTTATGTAGATGATGTTGCTTATATTGTCAGTGCTGGCTTGTTGCTTCCAATTAACAGTGCTTTTAATCCATTACTGTACTCATCACTCCTTGATAAATTGAAAGAAACTTTTGAAAAGCTGAGAAAAAACAGGGTAAGCCGACAAAAAGTAGTTAGTTAAACAATATAAACAAAAATTAACAAACGATAAAATTTGTAAACCGATTTATTTTGTTTAGCAAGCAAAATCTTCATTATTTAATTATATTTTTTGATTTTTTTTATTCAAATGGATTTAATGATACCATGATGATACCATGCAGATTTAAAACAAAGTAGTAATCCCTGGTTTTATGTTTTGTTCATGTAATGTAAGCCTAGTATGTTGTAGTTAGATCTTTTTTATTTGTTTATTTGTACTGATTAATGTTGTTTCCAAAGCTTAATATTAGTCACCAAAGCATCATTCGAAATAATCAAATTACATATATTAACATTTAAAAACAGTTAAACGCTTGTTTATTTTAAGCAAAAAGAAAGTTGAATATCAGCATAAAAATAAAACCAACTTGACTTAACTTTTATGTGACCTGCTGGCAAATTGAAAACAAAGAAATCAAGTTAATAATCGCAACGAGTAATACGTAAAAAACAGTCTCAAATCAGACTTAGTAACTTTAAAAAGAAAGGTTATTTCACGCAAGTTTCAACCTTCTACAGCTTCTGACCAGGAACAAAAAAATGTTTGAAGCCCAAGCAATTATCAGCGAAATAACCGAATCTTTGCCCGACTCTAATGACTTCGTCAGGTGAATCGATCTCAGAACAATCAAGTTTTACTGAGCTTTGAGAGACACTGTCGCTTGGATGACTTTCATTTAAATTCTTTGACATTCTAAATAAATGATGAACACAAAGTTTTATTAAAGAAAGCTTAAAATTAAAAAAAACTTGTTTTTAAAAGTCAATAGAAAAGCTGAATCGTTAAATTGATTGTGATAAAAGACAAGGACAGGGTTGCAAAGTATTTACAGTTAACTGTAAATTTTATTCTTGTCGCTTTGCTAATTTATTGTATATTTTTCTTTATCGTAATATTCTTTCATAAATTATTTAAATAATATAATGTAATGTATCTTCCTATAAATATTTTTATTTTAGAAGTCTGTATTTTCCATCTAATATTGTGTTCTCTTGTGTAAACTACTTATATCATAAGGTGTTTTTTTACGTAAGTCATAAAGAAAGAAATTAATGAGAAATGCCATATAAGTTTAAACAATGTATAACAAAATTCGTAGAGACAGTCTAAGGTACGATGAGTCATTACAAAGTCGTTGTCCTCATAATCAAACTGTAAATTATTTTCAAAGAAGATAGTGGCAGCTAAATTAATGGCAGACTAATTCAACATATAAGATAAGCATATACCGGCAGCTCATATTTTTAATATTTGTATTTATTAAGCTGTAGAAGAATAACTGTTTCTAATGCTTCTTTCTTGTACGATAAAAAATGTTCTCTTGCATTAGAACTACTTTTAAATTGATCTGCTTTATTAAAAACCACAAATGAGTTTTGACGGGATTTGAAAAAAAATTTTTAAAAACTTTGTAAATTTTCATAATTTTTCTTGATTAACAAAGCTTGTAACTGTATTGTGGCATTAAAAAAAGTTATGTTCTTGCTTTATTTTGTTTTATGGTGATTTCGTTTCATGGTGGGAATGTAACCGAATCACGATCGCAGTTCATAATCTCGTTCTGTTGTGTTCTTGAAAAAGACAATTTCCCTGACTGACAACTTTGCCGAAATTCTCCATTTTAGTCATATTTCTAAATAAAATACAGAAAAAAATAGAAGTTTCGACCTGACAGCAATATATAGTCGTATGCAAAAGCTTGAGACCACTTAGCAATATACAAGGGTGTTTCCAAAAATTTGATATCATTTGACATGTAAATATTACAAAAACTACATAGTCAAATCAAATAAAATTTAACAGGTTTAATGTTGACCAAAACAAGATTTAATGACCATAAAAGATTTCACAAATGTTTAATGTGTGCGCCGCCTTTTACCCGGCATACGTCAAGTCGGTAGTCTAGCTCCTCCCAAACACGATGCTGGTGTTGCTGGTCGTTCAGATCCTTTTGCTCTGCACAGACAGCCTTCGTCTTCGAATTTCTTTCTGCAGCTCTAACTCTGCTTTGCTGTTGCTGACTTCTTAGAGAAATTTCTCACAAACGCACGCTTCACAGTCTTGTTTGAGTTTGTTCGAGCATACTCCACGAAACGCCTTTTCTCTGCTAGTAAATACCATTTAAACACACAGGTTTGAATGCAGTACGAATAACTTATCAATTATAAATTTCTACATCTGTACTGCAATAAAATAGCCATAAATTAAAAATAACACTGTATTTCAATGAAAATAATGCACTACCAGCGTAACTGCGATAACCATCGCTAAGCCGCAAGGCATACTGACGGTGGTTCCGATATGCTGACCACATCATCGAGTCAGCTAACACGGATCGGGTAAAGTCAAGCTATCCTGCAGTTCCATTGCAAACATTAAGTAAGAATGGTCAAGTCAATCAACAAACAAGTGCCGACAGACCTGTTTTGTCCTTGTTAGGACTCGTTAGGACACTACAGCTTGTTGTTGACCCCAGCTGAAAAAGTTTTTCAGCTCTCAAATTTGCCTCATAGACAGTGTCCTGAATGATGCCTTGCTCATAGTCACTGGATTCCTGCGTCCCACTCCAACAGACCACTCACTCATACTTTCAGGCATCCAGCCAGCTGAGCTTGGCCGACTAGGAGCGACACTCTCCTTGGCTTACCGTAGATCGCTGGTCATATCCTGTATGGTCTCTCAAGTGGGTTCTCAGATGTTCACCAAGATAAACTAAGATCTAGACGCCTGTTCGTGCCAGCTGAGCGGTATCTATTAAACAATATTGCCGTACTCGGCATCCGCGCTTCTGAGTGGACGAATTATGGATAGAACCCGAAGTACTGCGAGAATACATCCAAGCTCCCTGTTTTCATGCCGAGGACCCGTGCCACGCCTGTAAGAATAATCTTATTCCGAATAGCTTGGGTTAAGCTCAATTGCCTGCAAACTGGTGTTGGGCGATTCCATTTATCCATGCACAAGTGGGGTCTCACTCCTTCACCGAATTGCGAGTGCGGTACCTCTCAACAAACCGCAAACTACGTTCTAATAACGTTCCCCATGCGTCGGGCATCACACGGAGCACGAGGTCTGATGGTCTTGGATGACGAAACTTGATGCTGGCTTCGCACCATCACTACCAGCATTTGATCCGGGCAGTACAACAGCCTGGGGTAGTAAAAGGAAAAACCTTTGGCCCCAGTCCTGTTTGTGTCAAACCTGGAGTGGGCGCTCTTCCAAACGACGTCAATCAATTTAAAAGTTAAAAACTAGAAACACAGCATAGGTTACAAACTCTAGCAGAAATAAATGATCATGCATTTCATTTGTGCAGAAATCATTTGAATAACTTTTTTTTTTAATAAAAAATATTTCAGTAAAATATAGTCAAAAACATTGAAAATATTTAAAAAAAATACTTTTTGTTTTATTTACATACCGATGTTTTGGTTTAATGGGTCCAAAGGACGTAATTTTTGTGGGTAGCTTAACTATTCTAAACATTTTAATTTTCTTTTTAGCTATCATTTATTTCATCTGACAGTTTTAAATTGCTTTCTTTAAAATATGATATTTTCTGGTTTATCAATGACCTTAATTGAGCATTGATGAGCAAAATTTGCACACGATTTTTTTTGTTATTTTTGATTTTTCGTATTTTGTCTAGCATAAGTAAATAACTCAGACTAAATAACATCGAATGTGTGATATTATTCTATAAATTTATGTGAATTTATATTTCCATCGAATGTTTTGTTGTAATTTAAAATGTTATGTAAAAGATAATTGTGTTTCTGCTTGCGTGAGGAAAATATAATCAAGAATAAAGTTTGTTTTGTTGTGTATTTTAATCTAACTACTAACTATTTATCTTTACACCAAAACCTGTCACAAGTTCGCCATCTCCATAGCAATACATCTAAGTGCAAAATATTAATTTGTAAAAACTTGCAGGTTATAAGTTTCGTATTTGAAATTAGTTAACTTTCAAGCTGGCCACTTAATAGTAAATTTAACTTTAAAACCATTTCTCGTCTTCGTCGTCGTCGTCGTCGTTTGAAGGGCATCCACAAAAAAGCGACTGAGATACACGCTTTTGGACCAATCTCTACCGACATCGGAGATCGAGTGGTTGTGTGTGGACGTTGATAGCTATAAAATAGTCAACGTCTACAAACCACCGCCAACGCGATTGCGAACTCTGGATCTCCCAGTGTTTCCTCACCCCTGTCTGTACGCTGGCGATTTTAACTGTCGTCATGCTGACTGGGGTTATGACGACAACAGTCCGGACGGTGAGTGCTTGGCTGGCTGGGCAAGTATTAATTGTCTTGCCCTCCTATATAATGCCAAGGACGCTGCCAGTTTTTATTCCGGCCGCTGGAACACTGGCACCAATCCAGATCTAGCTTTCGCTAGCGTAAATCCAAACAGTCGCTTGCCGGATAGACGTGTCCTTGACAAGTTCCCCAGGTCACAATATCGACTCTCGCTTATTACACCACCAAGGTTTGCTATGGCAGTGCCAAGCATGCCTGTTAAGCGATGGAACTTCCGCAAGGCCAAATGGAGTCACTACATTGCTTTGACAAATAAATTCGCAAAGACTTTGTTGCCACCTGATTCACTTGATGTAGATGCGGGTTACCAGGACTTCTGTAACACCATTAAGAAAGCAGCCAAAAAGACTATCCCACGCGGGTATCGAAATAACTATATTCCATGTTGGAATGCAGAGTGTGAATCCCTCTATAAAATCTTTCTGCAGTCTCCTTAGGGAGACGACACAAGTTTGGCTGCTACAACTCTGCTTGCCAAGCTTGACAGAAAGAGGAGGGATCGATGGTCCGAAGCAGTTCGGAGCATTGACTTCTCACACTCTAGTCGAAAAGCGTGGAGTATTTTGAACAACCTTACTGGTAGGTCACGACACTCTCCTCGTCACTGTCCCGTTTCAGCCAATGCTATTGCATCTCAGCTGATTAGAAATGGGAAATACGAGACTGTTGATCGCAAGTCATCTCGACTTGTCTTTCAAGAAGTGTCTGACCTTTGGAGGGCTACAACACCAGACGCAGTAAATATCTCTGACAATTTTTCACAGAGAGAATTTGCTGCTGCCCTCCAATACTTAAAACCAGGTAAAGCTCCGGGACCTGATTCCATCTGCCCCGAGCTTATACTCCATGCCGGAGCTGTTTTGAAGTCCTGGTTACGTGACTTCCTTTTTTCCTGTTTGCGCCGACTCAAAATTCCCAAGATCTGGAGAAGAGCGCTTGTGGTCGCGACCCCAAAACCAGGAAAACCCGTGGGGGACCCAAAGAGTTATCGACCAATATCTCTGCTCTGTGTCCCCTACAAGATCCTCGAGAGGCTTATCTACGCCCGCGTTGAACCGTTAATCAATCCACTGCTCCCTAAAGAGCAGGCTGGGTTCCGACGCGGGATCAATTCAACCGTAGATCAAGTGGTTCTGCTAAACCAAAACATCGATGATTCTTTCGAGGCTAAAAAGAAGGCCGGTGCCGTATTTATCGATCTGACAGCTGTTTATGACACTGTCTGGCACCGTGGCCTTACCTGCAAGCTGCTGAGACTTCTTCCGGATAAGCACATGGTCAAAATGATTATGGAGCTTGTCCGAAATCGAAGTTTCACCCTTACCACCGGTGACAGCAAGCAAAGCAGGCTACGCCGTCTTAAAAACGGCGTTCCTCAGTGATCGGTCTTGGCTCCTCTTCTATTTAACATCTATACGTACGATCTGCCTTCCATGATTTCCAGAAAGTTTGCTTATGCTGATGATTTAGCATTGTTGCACTCTTCTGGAAACTGGAAAGACTTGGAGGGGACTTTAAGCTAAGACATGTCCACACTGTCAGCGTATCTCTAGACTTGGAGGTTGAAGCTCAGTCACACTAAGACGGTGACGGCAGCCTGTTCAGTTCAGTTCACTTAAATAACCGAGAGGCCAAACGTGAGCTAAAGGTCTACAACAATGGTAGACTTTTACCGTTCTGTCCAACCCCTACTTATCTTGGGGTAAAACCGGACAGATCGCTCACGTTTCGTCACCATTTAGTGGCATTGCTCAAAAAACTATCCTCGCGCGTCACACTGCTGAGGCGACTCGTGGGCTCGGGATGGTGTGCTGGTGCTAAAACACTACGCATAGCCACCTTGTCTCTAGTCTACTTAGCAGCTGAGTACTGTGCGCCAGTCTGGTGTCGCAGTGCTCACACTCGCCTCATTGACAGTGTCTTGAATGACGCCTTGCGCATAGTTACTGGATGCCTGCGTCCCACTCCAACGGACCACCTACCTGTACTCTCAGACATCCAGCCAGCTGAGCTTCGCCGACTAGGAGCGACACTCTCCTTGGCTTACCGTGGATCTCTGGACCCCGATCATATTTTGCATGGTCTTTTAAGTGGGTCCTCAGATACTGGCCAAGTGAGACTAAGATCCAGACGCCCGTTTGTGCCAGGTGCGCGGAATCGTTTGGACAACTTGGCATCCGCGCTTCTGAATAGACAAATCACAAATGGAAAACAGAGTACTGTGAAAATGCTTCCAGGCTACGTGCTTTTGTGCCCGAGACCAGTGCCAGGCCTGTTGGGATGGGCTTACCCCGAGCAGCTTGGGTCAAGCTCAACCGCCTGCGGACTGGTGTTGGGCGATTCCATTCGTCCATGCACAAATGGGGTCTCGCTCCTTCACCGAATTGCGAGTGTGGCGCCTCTGAGCAAACCGCAGACCATGTACTAACAGCGTGCCCTATACATCGAGCACCACATGGAGCACGAGGTCTGACGGTTTTGGATGACGATACTCGATGCTGGCTTAATGACAAAACCATTTCTGTTGCAACAGAAAGAAAAACATTTACTAAAAATAAAAAAAAGCAGAAAAATAGTTTTTATTAGTTTATCTATAAACGATAGACAACCTTTACTTTAAATCAAATTTTCAAAAACCGAGTTTTTCTGAATTTTTTCAAAATGATTATTTCTGCCAAGAACGCTATATTTCTATTAAAACTATACAACTCATAATTTTTAAAAATGTATAGGTTTATAAATATCCAGTCAGGGGCGAAATAGAACACTCGGACGCTCACACGTAAGACCAACTCAAATAATCTCTATAGTGAAACGCCCTCCTCCAGTTCGGCATCTAATCTGGCTTTTTCATCATTAATCTTTAATGTATTTTATGAGGAGCTTATTACATGCATTTCTTCTCACGCTGCGTCAGGCACTGCTTGCTTCATTTTTTCACCGGAATGTTGGAGCCGAGATTTTTTTAAAACAGCAACTGTGTTTCCAAGTTACAAGATATCTTCCATCTCTTGTTAGACAGCATTGTTTTGATTCTCCACGCCTCGCCAACGTTAATCATTTTCTCTCCCTATTTTGGACCTTTGGTTCCGTCATTGGTAGTTTACTCGATTAATGAGACTCAACGTAATTGATCTACACCTCCATTCCAAGAAATAAGTCGGTTAAATGAACAATCATTTTAGAAGGGTATGAGGGGTAATTTTAAAGTTTTACTAAGGCCACGAAGTCAGCATACAAATGATACTCTGGTGACATCTTCATCTATGGGAAAAACACTTTTTTCGTGATGCGATTTAAAAAGTATTTGTGCCTTAAAATCGACACATAAATTAATTAAGAAATCTACTTTTTTAATGAGGTATGGTAAAAATGCTATGAAAAAATCATTTTAATTTATTTATTTATTTTATCTCTATATTTATCTTCCTGACTCGCAGAAAAGCGACGTAGACGCTAATACATAGGGTAGGCACTTATCCCGACCTGCTTCCGGAGATGCCAAGATATTGCTGTCCGCTTGTAATTTAATAAAGATATGACTGTAATTTAAAATTGCTTGCCAAGACCACCAAGCAGGGGAAAGTGCTGTAAAGTGTCTTTCCCAAGGACACAACAGAATGCGCGAGTGGGTTTTGAACCGAGACTATGTTGATCATATGCACGGCGCTCTAACCACTCGACCACACTGCCGACTACTTCTACTTCTATTTTTCATCTATTTGCTATTTTTAATTACACTACTTAATCTGCGTTAAAACGGTTACTATACCATTTACAAGTCTATTTTGCAAAAATGAAATTCAATTTAGAAGAAATAAAATTCAATTTGATACAAATGAAATTAAATCTGGCAGAAATGAAATTCAATTTGATATAAATGAAACTCAATTGAGCATTAATGAAATTTATATCCTGTTTCTTACTTGTTGTTTTCATACGTATTTTGGCATAATTTCAAAAAAATTTTTTTTTTAATTCTTGCAATAGTTTTATTAGTAACAAATAATATCAATGATCTGTTTGCCTTACTTCTCTGGTACAGAGCTCAATAACCAAACAGCTAGAGCAGTATTTATTCTATAAACATATACTCGTATATATAACATGGTGATCGAAAAGTAGGTAGACAGTAAATGATAACATTTACTTAGAGATTACGTATACATATAACTACGTATATGTACTAACACAAATATTACATTTAGAATTAAATTTTAAATAATTGTATTTATAAAATTGTGATAATATAGCACAAATAAAATATATAGTTAAATTCTTCATCCGCTTGGCAAGTTCTAAGAGAGTAAGCACTTGCTTAACCACTTGTCGAATTATTCTTGGTCATGAGATGCGCCTTGAGCTGCAAAATCCGAGAACTAGTTATAGCTGCTTTGAGTTGAATTATTTTATGGCTTGTGTGGTCTAATGGTGATGTTTCCTGCCTGGAAGACCACAGATAGTCGGTTCAATTCGCAGTGAGATAAGCGTCATTGACGAGCTCTATCAAGAGCGAAACTGGAGTCTGGTGCTTCTCGTTTTCAAAGCAGCTCGATTTGTAAACAAATAAAATAGTTATAATGAACACAATAGTAATAAATATAACTGATACATAAACCTATTTCACATACGGACTACCTTTTTGGTTCACCCTTTCAACAGTTCAAAATATACATAGAAGAGTCAATATATACATAGAAGATTTAGCAGTTGCAAAGATTAACAAAGAAGCTAAAGCAATAGTCAGCAAACTCAAACTTGACGACCGCATTGAACGTTTTCCAACTCGAAAAGCATTTTCACTCTCAAAGACCTCAAACATAATTTTGTTAACAACCCAAAATGCCGCCTTATCAACACCGCAAAATCGGAAATCGGAATGGTCAGAAAAAATGTTTAGACAAAATAAATAAGGTAATTCTCTCCAAAACAAACCTTCATCAATGGAGAAATACTTCTGAAGTAATATCTTGGTTCAAAAACATAACAAACAAATACAACTACAAATTTATAAAGTTTGACATTATTGAATTTTACCCATCCATAACCGAAAATTTACTGAAAAAATCTATTAACTTTGCAAAAGAATACGTCAATATTGATGATGAAACAATCAACCTCATTATGTACTGCAGAAAATCTGTAGTATTTGGCGATGAAAGCACGTGGACAAAGAAAAACTGAATCAAATAATCCACCTCTACACTGCACGCTTATTAAACTAACAATATCCTTAAATTATACCCTGTAAAATATTTTTACTGTTTTAATTTTAGTTCGTACCCTGTTAATTGTCATGTTTAAACGCATCTCTTACGCACCTTTTGCCGTAGTTTCTTCCAGTGCACTCTATTTAATTGAAATTTTAACGAATTTTTAATGCTAACTTTTCAAATGCACCCATTATTTTCAAACAATAGAGCAAGCTACGTAAAAAAAATTTTCTTTGGCAATAAACTTAATTTATCGATCAATATTACAACCGTAGTTTTTCTCTTGTTGTTTTACCTTTTACGCCGGCATTCAAGCGCTTTGTTTAAACTGTATTTTTATCCATTTGTTTTTTCAAATGTCTAACCGCCCCCTGACGAGCTTAAGCAGGCGAAACGGTCTATTGGAGCAAATAAAATAAATTTAATGTTGAATTAAAAATTTTGTGCTCTGAAATTAATTATTTAATTATTTAACCGTTCTGACTCGACGTCATTTTTTTTTGAGTCATTGAGCCCTTTCCTGATGAACACTGACCAACAGTGCCTCGCACGGCTAGAGCACTTTCTATTTCGATTGCTGATGAGCTTATGCGAAACAGCTGAAGACCGGCCTGCCACGCTGTTCGGTTAATACGTACACATGACGATTCAATTTGCTTTTCCCTAGATTTCCAGTTTATAGTGTATAAATATTACTGCTGTACTGAACATTTCGATGAACTTGCTGAGGATTTTAATGCTGCATTTATGTTCGTATCTATAGACACCAATGATTGCAATGTGTTCAATTCTATATCTTGAGCCATTGCTGCATGATTGTATCTGGTTCTCTATCCGGTTTTACTAATGTATTATTGTGTATTTAACTTACCTTTTGCGTCCCACGTATGTAAATACTGCAATTGTACTCAGGGGCGCCGGAGTTTTTTTCCAGGGGGGACAAATTTCAAAAAAAGGGCACTTTTTTGTTAAAAAGGCACTCCAACAAAAGTCGATTATAGCAACCATGTCGCAATCAAATTAGCGTATTCTCTAAAAAAAAAAGGTCTTCACTTGTAGTCGATCTCCAATTTTCCTGTTTTCGTGCCAAAATCATATTGTTCTCTAAAAAAAAAAAAGGTCTTCACTTGTAGTCGATCTCTGATTTTCCTATTTTCGTCACAAAATCAAAGGTCTTAACTCAAAATCGTTCTTTCACTTTAAACAAACATCTACCTCATTCGCCTCATCCAAAATCCATCACTACCTATTACCTACAATTTTCGCGACTTTCATTACTGTACCATGATTTACGGATGTCTTTAATTTTAGAAACATCGTTGCATTTGATGGTGATTGAGATTACATAGGTTAAATGTAGAGCAGATCTAAAAATATTTCTGTAAGACAAATTTCAAAAGGCACAATCTGCCCCCTGTGCCCCCGTGTTTTCAGAATATTAAAAGGCAGGGGGGAATTGCCCCCCCTGCCCCCCGCTTCCGGCGCCCCTGCTTGTACTTTATTGTCGTGTCAGTTACCTGATGAGCTCATTTGTGCCAAATTGAATTTCATTTTTACAAAATAGACTTGTAAATTGTATAGAACAAAATCTATAAAAGGGTTTATTGAGTTTTGTTAGTGATATTTGCATCAAGGAACTACTTTATTACAAAGTTGTGTGGCGCTTTTTTAGCCTTTTTAGGTCTTGAGCGTTTTGGTCACGGATTTTATAGCATCTCCCACCTATGTTTATGCAACTTTCTCTTTATATGGTTTGTAGATGCATATCTTTTTGTTAAATTATTACTAATTTTTGCACTCAAAAGCAATATGTAGACATCTTTTTTCTAATTTGGATTACGGTTAAGGTTAGGGTTGGGGTTAATTGTATTAATGGACCAGTGATGTGTAATCTTTTTACTTATTTACTAGCAGGTCAAATTATTCTGTTATTTACTGCAGCCGTTTAATGAGCAGTAATGTGGATACCAAAAAAGTTTATTACCTTTATCATTCGCTTTTTTTAAAATTATTTAGTAAATCAGTAATTGCTCTTTTGGATGATAATTTAATGACATCTGCTTGTAAGATTTACCTTGGTTTACAGCAAGATATAATATATAATTTGTTGTTTGGGCTACAGCTGATAAAACATCTCTTCAAGTTGTTAAACTTAAATTAAATAAAACTTTAAAAATTTTTTTATCTTGCAGTGAATTCACCCTAATACCGACTCTTAAGAAAACACTTAGTTTTTTACAACTGGAAGACATACTCGTATACTTATTAGAATTAGCTATATTTTTGTGTCAACTGTATCACAGCAAATTGCCTCAAAAATTTTATAGTTCATTTAGTAAATTTATTAAAATTTATGATTACAGTACAAGAAATACAAAACTTCTTACATGTTTTGTACCTCGTATTAATAAAAATTTTAGTAAAAATTTTCTTTCTTATAGGCTAACGGTTCTATATTATGGGGTCAATTAAATGCTGAATTTAAGAGTATGCAGTAGGTTTCATTAAAAAAAAAATTATAAAAAATATTTACTGAGCAAGTATAATTTTATAAGAAATTGTTTCTTGTATCTCGCAAATGATCTCGCTTATTTCTTGTTGCTATATTTTTGTTTTATGTTTTGCTTCTCTTTGTATAATAGTTAATGTATTTTCTCAGTTATTATACGCTTTGGAATGATTGTTCTATATCTTTGTTGGATTTCGTTTTTTTTTTAATTTTTATTTGTCGGTGGTGATAATTGATCATTTCTTTCATCAGAAAGCATCTTGATTTAATAACCTTGAAGGATGTTAGATGCATCCTAACTTTTGCGCGGAGAATAGCTTGTAATTTTCTGTATTTGTCCAAAAATTGTTTTTCAAACGTGGGCAAGGTGAAAAATTAAATGTCTCCTTCTCTCTCTCTCTCAATTTAAGTTTTTTATTTTATTGCACGAGAATCAGAAAAACATTTGTTAAATATTTTTATTAATATAATTTAAATCGATTTAAAATAAGTAATTAGTTCATTTCAGTTTTCTTTCATTTCTGCTCCGCCGTATAATAAAAGTACAACTACATTAAAGTTAATATTAAAAATAATTAATGCTGCGAATTAGACAAAGGAAGAAGCAATATAACAAGTGTACGTTGTAGCTTGCAAAGATGGATATTACTTATTTCTAGAAGGTTGTATAACCAGAAGCGAGGCTGCTTCACGTAGATATGAATTTATTTATATAAAAAGAAAAAAAAGGCACAAAAAAAATAAAAAAGTTACGTTAAGGTCAATAGAGAAAAAATCTGTCAGCGTTAAATTTTATTTAAATAAGATTTGTTAGCATTACTGCTGATTAAAGTAAAATTTGGCGCAATGTGGCGAAACCAACAAAACTTGATTAGGATGAAAAATAGCGTAGCTGTGGCTATGCCTGTTAACACGCAATAAGATTTGGTATTTTTGTTTTTTTGAGAATCACCAATTATAGTAATGTTATCATATACAACTAGAAGAAACGAATTACGTTTATCAACAAAATTAATTTTTTTGAAAACTCATTGCTTGGTTTTATTCTTTTTTAAATTTCACTACAAGTCAAACTAACATTAGTTTTGCACATGAAAACTTTGAATTTTTTAACAATTTATTTGCTGCTGTTATTATACGACATATTTTTCCTAATTGAAAAAAAAATCGTTTAATAGATGCTAAGGTCTCAAGCAAGCTTTTAAGCCTTTATGATTTAAGAACTTGTGCATTGCACGTAAATAAATGGCGACTGTTTGTTCAGTTTCATGGTCCACAACCTGAAGCATAATTTAAGGGCGTATTAAAAGTCGGATGCGGCTTTAAATGATAATTATGCGGCGGTGCACATGTATCACCCACTTAATTAATTACAAATTTAACCCAATAAAACTTTTCTTTTTATCGTAGGCCATAACATAATAGATCAGTAAATTTTTATCGAGCATGGTTTTAACAATTTCAGACAATAATTTGCAAACAAGTTGGAAGGTTTCAGCTATAAATAGCCAGGAAAGAACTAAAAAATCATAATTTTCAATTAAAGGCTCTATTGCCAAGTTTCTGCTTTGTAAACGTGCTGGCATTTCTTAGTCAAAACTACTTCTGCAATATGTTCGGCAACAACAAAACGACTGTGTATCTATGGACTAGTATAACATGATACCAAAAGCGATACATAAAAAATTTTGGGACATAAAAAATTTTGGGACAAAATGGTTAACCAGACGAGACACCGGGATAAGGACTGAAAATCAAAACTGTCTCGGGACCTGGACGTATTGCAAGCCTAGGATTAAATGTTTGTTTAAATTTGAACGATAGAAATTTATTTTACAAATATAGAGCTGATAAACAAAAACTACCCAAGAGTCATTTAGTGTGACAAGAGTGTTTTTGTCTACTCTTTTTACTTTTGTCAATTGTTATCGTAGTTATTTATCGAATGTTCTAACTGGAAATTGTATTTACGACTTTCCTAAATGCAAATTAAAGTTACAGCGTTTGAGTAAGTTACTTTGAAAATAAAGGTACAGTAGAACTCGTTAATCCGGATTCTGTTAATGCTGAATTTCGCTTAATTCGGATAAAAATGAAAGTTCAAATGATTTTCTATACATTATACTATAATTCTTAAAAAAGCTTCGGATTATCCGGATCTTCGCCGAGTTTGGATACAAATCGAACCCGGATTAACCAAGGTCTACTGTAGTTGAAAACAGGCAAGTCACTCAAAACAGGACTTGATTACTTTTTGAAATCACTTTTTTAATCAAACTTGGGTCTAATGAAAAATGACCTTTTTTTTAGTTTGTTATTGGAGTTAAAATCAAAATTATAGCTTGTAATTTCAAATTAGATTTTTTTCAAGCTTTCAAACTTGGTTTTGTTTTTTTATATCTTGTTGTCTTGTGTGCTGAACATAGCGTCATCAATACTGATATAAATTTGTGAAACAATGAGTTTTACAGACTCTAACGAAATTACTAAACAAAATAAATTAGTTTCGGATTTTCGTCAAATTACACTCGACAATAATAGAAAGATGAGTGTCCAAGGTGAAAAAGAAAATACGGGCAGCTTTGGTCTCAAAGGAAATAAAGAAGAACCTGGTGTTGTCAACAAGATTGTTATCTATAAACTAAGAAAACAAGTTAAATTCAGTAAAAGTTTTAAACCCTTCAAATTTGGGTACAAACGATATATTTGAATTTTACAACATTTTAAAAATTATATTGTTAAAAATTATTGAATTTTTAAAAATAAGCTTTTGTATGTTAATGTTTTGAAGTTTGAATTTATACCTGATTGCATAAATTGATTCTAAAAACATGTCTCGAGACACGTTTTTCAAAGTCTTGGTCTCTTCTCGGTCTTGTGACCCCAAAGTCTCGTCTTGTTCTCGGTCTCGGACCACTGTGTCTCGAATCCAGATCGAGACATTGCAGCGATGTGGACAAAACTCACAGGAGTTGTAAACTTGTCTTTTGGTAAAAATTGATTATTTGTACGTTTTTTAGCCATTTGGATGCTATGCCCTCTTTAAATTTGCCATATCAGCCCATCTATCGACTATCTGCCCACAACTTGATATATTTCTAACATCTGTCATCGGCGTGTGTGATGAACAATGCCCTTCTATCACAGTAGTAATGTATCTGCTAAAAGCTCCCAAGTCTTAAAAAAATGATTAAAAGTTTTAATTGGACAGTAAAATTGTTTTATTTCCAGAAGCAAGTGGATGAATTGCTTGCTGTAGATGGGATCCAGAATTTCACAGTTAGACAAGGAGAATTCCACTTTTAGTTGGCAAAGTGCAGTTAGTTTGATGCCTGAAAGAGTTGGTAAGTGTTTTGTTGGAGTGGGATGCAGGCATTCAAACGTTTAAGCGTCATTTAAGACACTATTCACGAGGCAAAATTGTGCGCTGCAAAGTACTCAGCTGTCAAATGGACCGAATGTAGGGCAATAGTGTAACGCGGGAAGATAATTTTTGCGCAATGCTACAAGATGGTGACAAAACGTGAGTGATTTTTCCAGTTTTACCCCAAGGTATGTAGGGATTGAACAAAAATGTTGGCGTTAAAAAAGTTCTGGTAAGTCGCTTCCACATTAGGTAAATTCAGCAGCAAAAAAGTCTTTTCAAATTTTTTCGTTAAAGCAATGTAATCTTTCCACTTAACACTGCATAAATTTTATCGTTCAACTGGCAGGCCTAACACTGGCAAAGCAAAACTCGGTAATGTGAGGCTAATAGGTGAGTTTCAATGTTTTAACTTAGGAACTTTTTCGCGATTTATGTTGAAGATTTTTGATGTGGAAAAAGTCCTTAAAATTCATGTATTTTTTGTACTTATTAGTTAAACCACAGTTGCGGAGTGGAAGAAATTATTTTTTAACTACACCAGTTCAAAGTTTGCGACTCCACAAAATCTATACAACTCCAACCTTAGCACATGCAAGAAAGGAGTCCTACTTTACTCTACACTGTGGGAACTCCGACTTAACGATATCGAGTCCGAATCCCCTGAGTCTCATGTTTTAGAGCGGAGTCGGAGTACTTTTTTTAGAGTTAATGAAGTTGGACTTGCGAGAAGGAGTCGGTTTTTTTAGATTTGGTGGAATTGGGAATCGGAGTTCTTATTGCTTTTAGAGACTTCGATTTAGATTAAATTATTTTACATTTTATCTCTATATTCATCGTTCTAACTCGCAGGAAAGCGACGGAGGCGCTGTACATAGGGCAAGAAATTACCCCGACCTGTTTCCGGAGATGACAAAATATTGCTGTCCAATAGAAATTTTTTATTTCGTATTTTAGTTTTATAGAGATGTGGGTAAATTTAAGAACTGCTTGCCAAGATCGCCAAGCAGGGAAAAGTGCCGTAAAAATGTCTTTCTTAAGGACACAACAGAATGACTCGAGTTGGTTTTGAACCAAGACCATGTCAATCACAACCACTGCGCTTTAATACAATTTAATCACTCGGCTATTAGGCCTCCAAAATTATAAAATTGGAATTACTTGAGTTGCACGTTTTAGGATGACGTCGGAGTCGTTTTTCAGATGTTCTAGAGTCAAAGTTTGAATCGTAAAATCTTAAAGAACTGGAGCCAGAGTCGGAAAAAATTTCTCCGATTCCACAACCCTGGTTATAAGCCTCACTTAACAACCAGGGAGGATCCAGCAGATAAGGAGCGAGACTTCCTTAGAAATTACAAAAGTGCAACATTAAAAATAGTTTTAGCAATTGTAATTACTATTGCAGAGGTATCATTTCAAAATGCCTTTTCTTGACTGTAATGAAAAGTAGATTAAAATTGAAAATTTTGTATTCTTACTTTTACACTAAATCGCTGACCAATACGCTTTTTTTCTGTTAAGTTAATGCATAATATAAACAGTGTTGTCTTTAATAGGGTGCGAAAAGAGTGGCCGCACCAGGCCCCCCTTAAAAATATCAAAAAGTGTTCCCCCTACACAAGATATTGCTCTATTTCTTCATAGTAGCAACAGGACGGTGGAGTCTCTACAATAAAGGCCTTTTTTTAGAGATCACTTTGTTTTGATGCACTAAAAAGTGGCCTCTCCTGGAACGATGACTTTTTTAGAGATTACACTGTTTTGAAACACTATACAGTGGCGCCCCTTAAATGAAGACCTTTTTTGTTTAGAGATCACTTTGTTTTGATACACTTAAAAGTGGCTCCCCCTAAAACAATGACCTTTTTTTAGATATCGCTTTGCTTCAAAACACTAAAAAGTAACCCCATTACTTTTCTTGGACCGGGCCCCCTTTTTTTGTAAGGCCATCACTGTATATAAGTATTGGAAATGATAAGAGATTACAAGCTCTAGCTTTAGACAAATACCTACAATTATTAAAGAATCCCGATATTTTAGGGAGGGCTAAATTCGAATACAGATTTTTTGTTTATTTGTCACTTGACTTTCACAAGCTAAACACAATTAAGTATACTTTGACGCATTTTTTCCAACAAAAACTATTTTTTAATCTTTGGTTAAATTTTTCAAAACAACCTCCAAACTATAACATAAGTTTAATTTTGCAAATAAAAAGCCAAATTTCGCCGTCAGTATAAAGCCAAAAATCGTTTTTAGTTTGCACTTCATACTAAAGTCCAAAATATGATCTGTCTAAGTACTCGCCGTATTTCGCTTGCTTGTTTTTAAATCATTCAGATGATAAATATAACCATAACTTCCAGAAATTAACTAAAAATCTGACTATGGAGTAGCCAAAAAAGAATACGAATCCGATACCAACTCCAGCACATCTAAAAAAGTAACTCCGGCTTCAGCATATTTAAAAAAAACTTCGTTTCCGACTTCAACCGAAACTCTGCGACTCCAATTTCCGATTCTGACTCCACAAATCTGGCTTAAACTAAAAAACTTGGGTAAAGTCTCCTGCTTGTCTCGATCTTGTACTCTACAGTCTCGTCTCGTCTCGGTCTCGAAGCATCGTGTCTCGACCTAACGCTATGTTTAAGTCTTTAATTTCAATTATAATTTTTTTGTGCAGAATTTAACCGAACAAAATCTAAAATGAATGAGTTGAAACAAAATCTGAACGAAATAAAAAAATAGTTTAAAATAGTGTGATAAAAAAGTAAAAAGATGGCAGTAAAAAATTAAAAAAAAAGTTTTAAATTTAATTTTACCATCATCGCATAATTGGAGTTGCCAAAAGAGAAAACTAGAACAAAACTAGAAATTTAATTTGCCTTTTTAATAATAAGCCCTAGTAATTGCCGAACCCAACAGTTTGCATTAGCAAACGGACAAATTTTTTGAAAGCTGAAATTACACACAAACAGTGTTTTTTTTAAGGTTTGGCTTGAGAAACCTCTAAGCAATTTTGAAAGACCGCTAATTTTTTCCTATTGTTCCTGAGCGTACTTAGCTTTGTTTAGACTATTGTAGAACCAGATTTCGAGAGACCGCTGGACAAACTTAAGAGACCGTTTCGGTTTCTCAAAACGCCTTAAAAAAACACTGCATACAAATATTAAATTTTGGGTACAGATGTGTCGCACTTCATTCATTAATTTTAATCACTTTACAATCACATATTGATAAAAATTTAAAATATATTTATATATAATATATAACAATTTAAAACATATCATCGTTTTTATTAAATATATCTTAAATTGCCATTTTTTTTGTTTGGATTTTACGTGGTGCATTGTCTTTACGGTTGTTGTTTTACGTTTGCACTTTTACAGTAAATCTATTTTCAATAATTCTTTTTATGAAAACCTCGTGCGACAAATTTAGAAAACAACGACGTAATCAAATCATTGACCTTGATCCTTAAATTACATGATAAAATTTCTAAACATTTTATTTTTATTCATCTGAAGAAGGCTAATGTAAGCCGAAAACGTTTATGATTTTTTTGTTTTATTTTAGCATGAATACATGTGTATTGCTGTATGTAATTGCAATATTGTTGAAAAAAGTATACTCTTTCCCTAAATTGTAATTTTAATTTAAACCTTATAACTTGTAGATGATTTTCAGTCTTTTAAGCTTTTGATTATGACGAAATCTTTTTCATTATTACATAGTGATAGCGTAGTCGGTACACCCCTGAACTTAATTTATTTTGTTTGCAAGTTATTTTGATAACTGTATTACAGTATAAAGATTTGTTTGACAAATTTTCTTCATAGGCTTGAATGTACTGTAGCTATATAGCATTATGAAGTTTGCTACAGACCTACGCATTTTTTTTGTTTTTTTCTTCTGTTCATTTTTTTTCTCGAACGTTCAAGAAACGTTTGATTAGAATCTTCCACAATTTTACAGTTGATTTAGCGTTACAAGTTCCGTGACATGTTTAATACGTGTTTTATGGTTGTGTTGTGACGTCATGGACTGCTTTGGCGGATTGCGCAACGTAATATAAAGATTGATCTAAAAATTCTGGCTTGATCCAATAACTTTGATTTTTATCTCGTGACGTTGCTTGATTTACTTAAATAGTGTCGTAATTTTTAGTCATTCTTTTGATTGCTACAAGGTTTAGAAATAGTTTCGCGTGTGGCTGTGTCTAAGAAGTACGACTTGTATAAGAGTCAGTGCTGACTTGTTGGAAATTAATTTTATATTTATGAGAAGTTTGTATAGAGAACGAACAATCAAGTTTAATATTAGTAATTTATTTTTAAAGTTCGTCAATACTGAGTTGTTGAGTGAATACTTGTAGTTGCTGGCGCTGTGAATTACTTTGAAAGTTTGGTGAATCATAAGAGTTAGGTTTTACGAGAATTATTCAAGTTTGTTTGATTTTGTGAATATATTTTTTATAGTCAAAAACCGTGGTTTCTTTCTATCTGTAGAGTAGAGGTGAACTTGAAACACAAAGCTTCAAAACCGAGATGAGACCAGACTTTGAAGTACCGAACCGAGACGAAACACGAGACTTTATGTAAATTGCTTTAGTTTAAGTAGGCATACCATATTTTCGAAGTGGTGAATCGGGACGTTTGTTAAAAGAAAAAAATTGTCCCTAAAAAGAAGTTTTTTTTAAAAAATAAAAAGATCTTTATTTTCATTCTACCTCCAATTTTTCGGTTTTTGTCCCAGAATCCTAGTGTTTTCTAAAAACAGGTTCTTCACTATCATTTTGGGATGACAATTGCCAAATTGAAGCAGAATTAAAGTGGAGATCTTTTTTGTCTTCACCCTAAATATTACACAGATTTTCTTCTCTTTACTCCATTGCCCCCCAAATTTTTTCTGTATGTACGCCGTACTCACATTGGTGTAATGTTTCGAGTTGGAATCAAGATGCAGTGGAGGAAAACCGAGACGAGACTCTGGAGTTACAAGACAGAGACTTTGAATAACGTGTCTCGAAACATCCACCTTTGCTATAGAGAGAAGTTTTTCGCGAATCCATTCGTACATAACCAGAGCTAGCTGTTATAAAAACATCAGTCTAACAGCAAATTATTTCTAGAGATATTTGGATATTTGGCTTAATTTGATCAACTAATAATTTCGGATTCCCAAGTAAAGTTGTGATAAGTAGTTTATTTAAAGTTATTTTAATATCAGTTGTATTAGTTTGCAAATAGGATCGTTTCATTGAAAAAAAATTGAAAATTTCGAAATTGATTAGATATTTATAAAAAAACCTTTATAGTGCCTCTCTAAAACTTTTTATTTGGTTATATGAACTTCTCTGGAAAGCTTTCCTCAACAAAATAAACAAGTATCGTTTCGATTTGATTAAGTTTAAAGACATGAGGCCGTTTCATAACAACAATGAAAATATATGATGGTGTAGAACTATTGAAGTATGACATGATGATTTAAATATTACCATAATACATTAATGAAAATTGAAAGTGCATTGCTCGAAAGTTTAAAATTTAGGTTAAATGATTTTTGTGCAAATTCTTTAGCAATATATTAAGCTATTTGACACGATGGGTAATTAAAACACTTTAAAAATTGTTTTACGTATTTAATTCAAAAATCCATCATTTTTGTGACTTGTTAGGTTTTGTAGAATAAATGCCTTAAATTGATTTCATATTTTGAAAATGTTAATTGAATTACAACTATTTGTGTCAGCAGAAAACCATTATTGTGGCAATTTACCTCATTTCTCTCAACTGATCAAAACAACAAACATGAAGATACCAATCGCAATGATTAGTTATTTCTGAGAAAACTATCGGGATAAATGGTCTTGCATTACATAAATTCGAATACGTATATAATATATAATACTTTACATTTTCATGATTTGTTGTTATAAAGGTAGTTCAAACCAGGGAATAGCCTTATCTTGAGTCAGTAAAAATGTAACTGACGTACTTTTTATATTTGCCTTTTTAATCAAAGTCATTCCAATAAAAAAGGATAAGGATTTTTTATTTTACATTAATGTTGAACTTCAAAACTATAATGTTTATTTTAAAACTAGGTTTTTCTCAAGTTTTTATCATGAAGTTTTTTTATATTTTGTTATCTTGTATGTTGAACATTGCGTCATCACAATTGATGAGCATTTGTAAAATAATTAATTCTACAGACTCTCAAAAATATAATGAACATAGAAAACAAACTGGATCAGTTTTCGTTTTTCGTGAAACTTTATTTGACCATAATAAGAAAAAAGATCAAAAAGGAGACAAAGGCAGTTCTGGTCCAAAAGGGGAAAAAGGAGTGCCAGTCGATGTTAACAAGACTATAATCTATGAGCTGAGAAAACAAGTTGAATTGAGTAAAAGTTTTAAATTTTTAAAAGTAATCTTTATAACAAACGATATTTTAGAATTTAATTGTATTTAAAAATTTTGTAAAAATCAAATGCATTTGTTAACTATTTTTTTACAGTTAATGCTTTAAAGTCTGAATTTATTTTTAACTGCCAAAAGTTAGCTTAATTTAAATCTATAGTTTATAAATTTAAAATCTGAATTTATGTTCGAGCCTTTTCGTTTAATTTAAATTTTTTTAGAATTTAACCAGACAAACTCTGAAATAAACAAGTTGAAAATAAAACTAAATCAAATAAAAGAACAATTTCAAGGTGAGAAAAAATGATAAAATATCAAAGGAAAAAAATTTAAAAAAGAATGAATAAGAATTATATTTGTCTCTGCCAACCTTACCCTTTTTGTATTTAAAAATATTTATATTATACAAATTTTCATACGTAACTTTTATTGAACATTTATTGAACATAAATTTATTGCTTTACCTTAAACAAAATAAAGATACTAACTTGTTGGAAAGTTTTTAAGCATTGCTTTATGAAAATATAGGCAATACTTACAAATATAAAAAAGGCGTTACTTACGCTGTACCCTGTATTTGCTGAAAAACTGTTATTAAAAATTATACAATTCGCTTTGGGAGTGTACTAACCTAAACTATTGTTCTTTGTGGGAAACTATTTTATCATGCGGCCACTGTAAAATATGATCTTACTTGCAAGACAACATCGAATGTTCTAAGTTGGAGAAACCATCAATTAATTATCTCTACCTACTTTTGAGATGCCTTTGTATTGCTGTCCGACTGAAATTTTTTTATTGGTTTAATTTTCTAAAAAAGTGTTATAAATATAATTTAAATTTGGTTTTTTTGACCAACAAAGAGGAAAATGTCTTCAAATGTTTTCCTCAAGAAGATAACAGCGTAACAAAGTTAGGAGTAAATCTTAAAGTCGATCACGACCACAATCAATTCAGCAATACCCGATGCCGACAGCTGTAAGTGATAAGAACTATATAAAATTTTATATTTAATTTAAAAATCATAATAGCGTAACAATAAAAAATACTTTTTCAAGAATCTGTTGCGAGGACAGACCACATCTAGATTCAAACTACAATAACCAGATGTTTTCGTCCTCACAGTTGCCACATGTTCAGGTTTATCTCCGAGTCAGATACAAATAGGACTGGGGGTGAGGGTTTATCTTGTTAATCATCAACCCAGACTTTTGCATTGCTCAGATCAGATGCTGGCAGCCACGGTGCTGAGCCAGCCCTGCGTGTGGTCATCGAAGGCAATCAGACCTCGTGCTTTATGTTGTGTCCGATATAGGAGAATCCTGTCAGAACATTACATGAGGTTTATTTAGTGGCGCCGTATTCGCAGTTTGCTGACGAATGTAAACGCCCAATACCATTTCATAAATGAGTAATAGTGCTTATTGCAAATTGTTTATGGAAAGATTATTCCACAGGTTTAATGCTGGTATTTAGAATAAATGACAGGGATTTTGGAGATATTTGCACAATTTTTCGATTGATAATTCTTTCACTGCGCGGGGGTACTTAGTTTAGAAAGTAGTTTAGTAGTTTTCACTCATATAGCACAAAAGGGTGTCTGAATCTTAGTCTCTGTTGACAGGCGTCTAAAGTGTTGTCTTGGCACCAGCATCCGTCCTGAGTACGCAGGTTACCTCAGCAGTGGAACGTATGATATAGTTTTCTGCGCAATGTTACAAGGTGGTAATTGAACCTTAGTAACGTGTCCAAATTTAAAATTTAAGATAAATCAAACCTAGACAGAATGATAGAAGTTTATTGTTCTTTTGAAATCTTATCTCACATTTGGCCTCTTGATTGTTTAAATAAACAGCTGTGGTTATCAGCTTGGAATTACTAACTTCAATTTCCGTCTGGAGATAGACTGGGAGTGTAGCCATGTCTTGACTTAAAATCTCCTCTTAAGTGCTTCCCGTCCTTGGAACAGTGCAACAGTTCTAGATTGTTTGCATAAGCAAGCTTTTTGGCGATTGAAGAAGACAGATCGTACGTACAGAAGTTAAAAAGAAGAGGAGCCAAGACTGGTTCCTGAGGATCGCCGTTTGTCATACAGCGAAACCTGGTTCCCTTGATGTCCCCTCTTAACCCTTATTTACCCTGATATTTTTTTCTGTTGACTACCTAAGGGGGGTGCTCAGAGGACTCCAAGTTTACATATCCAATACACTTAACAGACAGTAGCTGTGCAGTTGATTTTTTGATATATTGGAGAAAATTTATTCTAATTTATTCAAATATCTTTACTTTTAATATATTTGCTGTTAGTCCTTTCTTATTTTGCATAAAGTTGAAGGTCCTCAAATTTTCATTGATTGCTTTGTTTTGCGGCATAATCGGATTAGTCACGGTCTGCTGCAAAAATAAATAACTACTATGTGACGCAGTAATCTTGACAAACACAGCAGGACGTTTAAAACGTTTTTTGACCTACCTCATGATTTTTGTACACAAAAAGTTAACAAAAATCATGAAGTAAGTCAAACAAAATTGCCTGCTACACTGAAACTACCAATAGGATTTGCTCAAGTAACATACCAAAATATTCAGAAATAAATTTTAGGAAAATTTATAAAATATTAGGTTTTTATCATATGAACGTTACGAGTTTTAACGTTTTTATATAAGGGGTTCCTTTGAGGACTGTTTGATGAGTTGTTTGCTTGAGCAAACTTTTTGGAGATTGAAGAAGACAGATCGTACGTACAGATGTTAAAAAGAAGAGGAGCCAAGACTAGTTCCTGAGAATCACCGTTTGTCATACAGCGAAACCTGGTTCCCTTGATGACACCGGTCCTTTTGTTTTTTAAAAAATTTTATAATCATTCTGACCATGCGCTTATTCGGAAAAAGTCTCATGAAATTACAACTATGACCATGGTGCCAGTCAGTGTTATATACCACTACCAAATCAAGAAATACGTGCTGTATTGTTCTGAGAATTTGTCCCAACGTGAATCAAACACTTTCACTAAACGTGTAAATTTTTTCTGTTGAACGCGCCGTGAACTTCAAAACAATGTCTTTAAGGTGCCTGATTATTTTCGAGACATTCAAGTTTCTAATTTGTACCACTTACAACTGGCAAGAAGGTGTTTTTTTTACTCAAATTGGCTCTTATGTACTTAGGCTTAAAACAGATTTTCATCAGACATTTCATCTGCCCCTTTGTATATCTTGCATCAATTTTGGTTACGAGGAAAAACTACAGTTTACCATATTATACTCGCTAAACAGAGAAAAACTTTTCAACTTACTACAGCGACAAATTGTTTTAAAAGAGCGTCATCTTCAAGATCCTGAGTGTCCTCATAAAAACAAATGACGGCGTTAAAAAATTGCTTTGAAGTCACCCACAAGCTGCTGAATAAAAATCGCTTTAATTCCAAGAATCAGAGCGTCGTTATAAAGAACAAATAAAGGCGCTAAAAAATTCCTTCGAAGTCACCCACAACCTGCTGAATAAAAAAAACTGATTTGCTTTCTGCTACTGTGCCTGCCCCAAGTTTTTGTGTTTTGATTTGATTTTCGAACTGTAGTCAAGACTGGTCAAGATTTTTTACGTTGGCAAAAATACATTCTGCTTCAATCAAAAAAATGGCGAAGGCTTTTTTTACTAACCAAAAGGTAACAATCTACAAAATGCCGTCGAATTTTGCTGACCAAGAATCTTTACTAATAGCTACAAACAATCAAAATAAAAACAAATTTCTACTTAAATGTAACTGCAGTTTGATTTGAAACGTTTTGTGGTGAGATTTTTTAGAGCGAGATGAAAAGGAAAAGCAGGTGAGTCAATTCAGCAGTTAGCCATTTATATTCGCCAAGCAACTGCTATAAACGAAAACCTTTTACTTATTGGATAGATGGTAACATCATTTTGTTTATCGGTTGTTTCCCCAAATACAACTTCAAAGTTTGAGGTTGAACAACTTAACCCTGCTCTGGTACCATAAAAAATCACGTTTGCAGTACTTTGCGGTCAATATAACCCCATCACCGAAAATACCCTTAGAAACCAGTTGAAAAACTCAATTGTTATGTAGCTGTGTTTATTGTTTAAAAAATGTAGTAGAGTGCACAATAAACGAATGCTTATAATCTGAAACGTTTGGAATATTTAGCCTATCAAAAAGCCTGGGCTCCTATTGACCCAGGGTTGAAAATGAACAAGAACAGGGTTAAAAATGAAATGCTTTATCCTTAACAAACTACTCTTTGAAGTCGTCAAGAACATACTTCGATTAAGTGTTGTTTCAGCTGAAATGTTTTCAATTGTTGCAATTTACTAGTTTTGATGGGTAATAAGTTGATCGCAGTGTAATGCATTCACAAAAAAGCTACCTACCCAGCGTACTATAAATAGAACAAATGATTTACGTAGAAACTATTGTGAATTTTGCAGAAATACGAAAAAACGTGATAAAACGTTTTTTTTGCAAAATATGAAAGTAACAATAAAATCCTCCAAGAAAAACGGTTTGGTGTAATAGGTTAATGGTTGTTTACTTTTTAATCCGCTTTGAGCAAACGGTCAGTTATCGAAAAATGTTCGTCACCGTCTTAAAGCAGCCACTCTTGGTTAGTTAAAAACAGGATTAGATCCAAGGCTTAATACTTTTACAATCCCAGGCTGCCGTGCTGCCTGGATCAGATGCTGGCGATGGTTTAAAGTCAGCATCTGGCTTCGTCGTCAAAAACTATAAGACCTCGTGCTCCATGTGGTGCCCGATGTACGGGACACACTATTTTTATCTGCGGTTTTTTTAATGTTATCTGGGGTTTTTTTAAGGGCACCACACTTGCAATTCGGTGAAGGTACGAGACACCGTTTGTGCATAAACTGTCTTTAGGAGACTGTCTATTAAGGCGTCATTTAGGAGACTGTCTATTAAGGAGAGTGTGAGTGCGACACCAGACTGGCGCGCAATACTCAGCTGCTGAGTAGACCAGAAATATCACAATGTTTTGTCACCAGCCCCTCATCCTGAGCCCACCAGTCGCTTCAGCAATGTGACAAAAAAAGATATTTTCTTGCGCAACAACACTAGATGGTGACGAAACATGAGCGATATATCCAGTTTTACTTCAATATAAATAGGATTTGGACAAAACCGTAAAAAATCTATTGCGGTTGTAAACGTTTAGCTCACATTTGGCCTCGCGGTTATCTAAATAAAAGGCTGCTCTCATTGTTTTAGTGTGACTGAGCTTCAACCTCCAAGTCTGGAGATACGCTGAAAGTGCAGACATGTCTTGGCTTAAAGCTCCCAACAAGTCTTTTATGTTTCCAGAAAAGTGAAACAATATTAAATTGTTTACATAACCAATTTTTTGAAAATCGTGGAGATCAGGTCGTACGTATAGATGTTGAAAATGAGAGGAGCCATGACCGATCCTTGAGGAACGCCGTTTTTTAAACGGTAAAGCCTGCTTTATTGCTGTCACCGTTATTAAGAGTGAACCATTGGTTTCGGAAAAGCTTTATAACCATTCCGACCATGTGCTTATGGGAAACAAGCCTCAGCAACTTGCAGAAAAGGCCCAGGTTTCAGACAATGTTATATGCCGCTGTCATATTGACAAATACAGCACTAGTTTTCTTTTTAGCCTTAAAAGAATCCTTGATGTTTTGCATCACTAGAACGACTTGATCCACGGTTGACTTGCTCTTTAGAAAGCCGTGCACTAATAATATGTTTGACACGGTTATAGATAAGCTTCTCGAGTATTTTTAAGGATAGACAATGCAGAGATGTCGGTCGATAACTCATTGGGTACCTCACCGGCTTCATCGGCTTTGGGATTGCGACTGCAAGCGTTTTCTCTCGATCTTGGGAATTTTAAGTTGGCGCAGGCAGAAAGAAAGAAAGAAAGTAACGTAACCAGGACTTTAAGGCCCAGATAATAAGATCTGGGCAGGTGGAATTAGGGCCCACCGCTTTACCTGGTTTAAGGTGTTGGAGAACAGCAGTGAATTCTCTCTGAGAAATTCTCAGAAATATTCACTGGGTGTGGTGTTGTGGCCATCCAAAAGTCAGACACTTTTTAAGAAATGAGTCGAGGTAACTTGCGGTTAACAACCTCGTACCTCTCATTTTTGTGGAACACTGTTTTCATACGGAATAGCCTGCTTTGCTTTCTGTCATTGGTACTAATGATGAAATATCTGTTTTAAGTGTTGGTCGGTAGCAATGAATTTTCTCTATTAGAAATTCTTAAAGATATTTATTGGGTTTGGTGTTGGGGCTCTCCAAAAGTCAGACCCTTTTTAAGAAACAACTCGAGATGACTTGCGTTTTATAGCCTTGTATCTTTCATCAGAAAAGCCTAGCTGAGATGCAATAGCATCAACTGAAACGGGACAGAACGTGGAGAACGTTAAGCCGTACCAATAAGGTTGTTTAATATTTTCTATGCATTGGGATTAGAGTGTAAAAAGTCGATGCTCCAAATTGCTTCGGACCATCGATCTCTCCGCTTCCTGTAAAGTTTGGCAACTAAAGCTGCAGCATCCATGAGAAGACTGCAGGAACGTGTATTGAGGTGTTCACACTTCGCATTCCAACATGGATTATAGCTGTTTTGATGACCGCGTGGGAGAGTCTTTTTGGGTGCTTTTCTGATGATGACACAAAACCAGCCTGCAAGACACTTACTGTCGGGACTGTTATCATTGTAACTCAAATCGACTTGGACAGTTAAAATCGCTGGCATAGAGACAGGGGTGGGAAACACTGGGAGAGCTAAGAATTACAATCGCGTTGGTGGAGGTTTGTAGACGTTAACTATTTTATAACTATCAACGTCCACGCATAGCCACTCAATCTCCGATGTCAATGGAGATTGGTCAAAAAATGCATTTCTTAATTGCTGGTGGACAAACGTAGTAAGGCCATGCTTCCTGCTTGAGAAAGACCCAACTAGTTGGAAGCTTAAAAGTACTAGCTTTTCCGCATTATCGCAGTGGATCAATGACGAGTGCCTCAAACCCTAGAGCAAAGTAATGAAGAAAGTTCATCTGGATTCCAGTGAGGCCTTCGATGCTCAGCAGGAGAATAGTGGGTCTTCGGGACTTGGCATTAGGCCCTAAAACGGTAGTTTTTTCTAGGCGTTGCTCCGTTTTGAAAGAGAAGTTTGCCGATTAGCAGACCCTCGCTGAACATCGGGATGGATAGATATCCTTCCGTTTTGGCAGTTTTGGTTCCGGTCTGTCATCTGCAGTAACAAGAACAGACTTACTCCCGGGCCTGGCAGCAAGAAAGCAACTGCTGTCTGGCTTCTAAAAAGAAAAAAATTTATTCTTTTGGAGGTTAAATTGTTTGTTTTTTTTACAAGATTTCAGAAAACTCAGTATTGGTAATCATTAAAATATTTTAAGACTGAATTAAATCAAACGCTTAAAAAATTAACTTTAATAAAAAATATAGACGTATTTTGTGGTCAAATTTAAAAATAACAGTTTCGAAATATAATTAATTTGTGTGTTGACCAACAATGTTTGACCGCTGGAGCGCAGTAAAACGTAAACTTGATTCTTGACAAATTAGAAAAATATTTGGGATGATTATTTAGAACACTGATTTCAACCTGGGGGGGGGGGGGCGATCTACGATGGGTTGTTTGGTGTTTTTGGGGGTTGCGTATGCTTTTAATAAACATTGTATCAAGTAAAATATTTAAGCAAAGTAATATTCATAATTGCTTTTTTAAAAATTAATTTAAGTTATTTATCAGTAATTTATTCATGGCTACAGCAATAGAACTACCGATAAAAATCCATCTTAATTTTGTGTAGGCTAAATAGATTAGTACGTCATAACAGAAAAGAAAGTAAGTTTAACACACTTTTTACTGAGTGGTGTGGGCAAGCGAAACTTTGAAACAGACAATAAAATCGCGGACTACGGACGGTAAGAAAACGAGAAATAAAAAAGTTAATGCACAAAGCACTTTAAAGTGCTCTATTGCTGAGCTGAAAAACACAGACAGATTGCAGGTTATGAATTGTTAAAACTTTCAGTTGTCAAAACTGCTTTGTAAGAAACAAAGCAACTTTAAAGCAACGTTTTGATGGAGCTACTGTCAAAAACAAACGAAACATGATTTCGAACACTTTAAGCGTTTGGAGCATGTACGCTTGATTTCTCGACCGCAAGCAACCAAGCTACTTATTTATCGGTCAACTGCTACTTGTTCTACTCACAATTGCCTGCAGTAGTTTTGTTTGTCGGTTGTCACTTTGCTATTACCAGCGCCTGGCATAATATCTAAAAAGCCAGATAAACATAGATGGAAAAAGCATCAACTCGATTTAAGTGAAACGGCTCTATTAAGTGAATGGCGACGGATCTATAGTGAATCTTGTGGTAGATCTTATGGTGGATAGCTCAACAGCGGCTTCTAGCGGTGGTGGCTAACCCTAACTTACTAACCTAACCCTAACCAAACCCTAGCTCTAACTGGAACCCCGAGTTCGATTCCCAACCAGAGCAACGCAGTCGCGTCAAATCACAGCTTTTTTTTTAAGCTGAGCAACAAAGTTGCGACATAACGTGAGTTCACTTCATACTCAGAACAACGAAGTTTTAACGAACAACGGGTTAAATTTCCATGCTGAGCAAAGGAGTTGCCTTTACCAGAGAGTTTGATTCCTAGAACGACACAGTCGCGTCAATCTGTGAATTTAAAATCTCTTCAAAGATTTTCTATCACAAAGATCAGTTGTCTTGCCAGAAATTTCAACAGTGTCTTTCTAATACAAAGATTGCCATTCATTTGACTGTCTATTTCAAGGACACGTCAATAATCTTCCCAAAGTTGTTATTCTAACCATTCAGATATCTTTCTAATACAAAAGACACAGACATTCTATCCCGAGATTTTAACATTTTAGATGTCTTTCTAATACAAAAAACATGATGCAATCCATGACGTAATGCAAAAAACAAGATTTCTTTATTTTTAGTTTAGAAAGTTTCCAAAGACAATAGAGTTACAGGAAATGGTGCAATCAATGACGTAATACGAAGAGGTGTACACAAACTAGAGTGTTTTGTTTTCTTCATTAAAATGTGTTGCAAGATTTTGCTGATTTTGTGTCTCGATAGTTTGAAGTTGACATGATTCACTGCTTAACCCCGCAAAAACCGCACATGTGTGACAAAGAGAATTGTATGCAAACCTTTACAAAATCTTGGGATAATCAAGAAAGTCTAACGCCGCATAAACTGGTTGACGCAGGTTTCTATTGTATGGGTTTTGGTGACCGTATCATTTGTTTTTATTGTGAAGAAGAATTTTTTTATTTTATTTTTTTATTTTCACTCTATATTTATCCGCCTGACTCGCAAGAAAGCGATGGAGGCACTAATACATAGGGTAAGCCAGTAGATTTCAACCTTTTTCGTACCGTGGCCCATTTTTCAACAAAAAATAACTTAACAACTCACTTCGGTCAACAAAAGTAATTCCCGTCCTAAAGTCATGGTGAAAGGTCTTTACTTAGAATCGCTCTCAATTTTCCCTATTTTCGTCCCAAAATCATAGTGTTCTCTAAAAAAAAAGTCTTCACGTGGTTGACCGCACAGGACGCCGGAAAAATGCCTAAAAAACGGGACGGATGGCAAGCCTAATTATGCATATATTATACATATTGCTTTCATTTTGATTTATGCTCCGTGGCCCACTAAAAAAACCACTGTGGCCCATTACTGGGCCATGGCCCATAGGTTGAAAATATCTGTAATAGAGATTTTTGAACATAATACAGATTCTTTAAGGTTTTTTTTTTTTAAAACTAATTATTCCATTTATAATTATAACAACTTATTGTATTTTCTTTTTTTTCAACTAATATTTAGAGTGATTTCCTGTAGATATATTTGTGTTTTGGTAACAAGGTTTGCTTGAAAGGAAACCAATTTTGAGTTAGAACTACTGTGATTATTTCAAAATGTCAAAGATTACTATATGAACTAGGTTTTTTAAAAACTCTTCATCTAAAACCAAAAGCAGAATATATACGATATCACAAAGAAATGTACTGAAATTAAAAAAATTTGTACTGGTTATACAATCTTTTAATTTGTACTTGTATCTTTTAATTTTGTACTGGTTATACAATCTTTTATTTTGTCTGATTAGTTTCTTTGTGAAACTGTATGTATATTCTACTTTTCTTTTTTTCTCATTTCTTACTATTTACCTGATCAAGATGTTGTGGCCATGCTTTCTACCGTTTTGTTCTTGCACTTTTTATGCATGTTTTAAGGTCTGACGTTGTGCTGCTTTTTTCTTTTTTTAATCTTTTTTAATATTTATAATTTTTTGTGTGAACTATCTAATAATGATTGAGAATAGAACTAATCAATGAATAAATGAATGAATCTAGTTTATGAAGCGAAAAATTTGGGTAAAAATGTTTGCTTGGAAAGTAAAACTGCTTTGAGTTAGAAGTACAATAATTGTTGCAAAAATGTCAAAGATCACGATTTTAATTAGATTTTTAAAAAACTCGACATGTAAATCAAAAGCAGTCAATATTCATTTTGTTTAAAAAATGTGTTGGCTTGAAAAAGGTCTTTACTTCAGATCTAAAACCAACATCTAAGACCAAATAAGCACCTTCTTGTCTTTGAAAGTCAAGTGAAAACCTGCTCAATGACAAGTTTTCATTTAAATTTATCAATTACTGAGTGGGCGTTTTAGCAAATCACAGTAGGCACCTGTTCGGTTAATTATTCGTAACAATTGAAAGTGATTAACATGGTCTCGGTAAAAACGTGCCATTTTATTGTGCTTTGGAAAAGACATTTTATGATGCTTTCCCCTTTTGGCAGTCTAAGCAAGCAGTCTAAAAAACCAAAATAAAAAATTTCAACTCCTGAAGCCAGTTGAGGTAATTTCTTGCCCTGTAAATAGCGTATCTGTTGCTTTTCTGCGAGTCAGGAGGATAAATATAGAAATGAAATAAAATTTGATAAATTAAAAAAGACGTAAATAAAAACTGGCAATAAATTTGCTTTCTGTCCTACAAATATTAGCCATCCAAACAAAAAATAAAAAAGCCCTCACTTTTTGGGACACAACACATATGCAACCCGCGAGCAAAGAAGCACTTATTTACATTGTGTAAGTTTACTTTTACTCTACCAAAAGTTGACTTTCAAAAACAAAAAGAGATATATTTATGTTTAATTCTTTTCGAGTAAAAACCACTGACAACCAAAAAAGATCTTCGCTTTTCCATTCAAAGAGAGCCGTCTATTAGGCATAAATTTAGGAAAATCATTACAAATCTTAGTATTGAGCTCTTTAAAAACCTTTCCACCAATTTGCTTGAATGCACCGATTATTATAATGATGTTATATAAGCAAATTTGCTGTCTATGTGATTTCTGTTCACTTTTTAGCTGTTTTGAAATATATAGGTTTTTGCTACAAATTAAAATTCTGTTTTATGAAGGTTTGATTTTATTTGTAGAATTGTGTTACTCTGGAATAAAAAATGGACGTGTTCCTGACTCTGCTATGACTGCTTCCTCAATCTGGTCTGCCATTTACCAAGCTTTTTACGGTCGATTGGACAATACTACATTTTGGCATGCTGGGCGAGGTATTACCAAGAACTTAAATTTATTGATATCATGTAACTGTAGAAGTACCCGAACCTTCAATTAGGCAATTTCAAACGCTATTTTGTGAGCTTAAAACCAAACTAAGACTTTATATTGAAATGAAAACATAAAAAAATTTTTGCTTATAATTCTCAAAAATTTAGAATATTTGATCATAACTGTAGTTTTTAATCTGTTGCTAAAATTTTGACTTACTAAAATTCATCATCCAAGAAGAACTTGGGATAAGATTTTCACTATGCTTTTATTAAATTTTATAAATTTTTAAATAGTTTCATAATCTTAATTTTGGTGTGCAGTGCATTAAAGAACAAATGGCGTTCTTTTCTGAAATCATGTTGTGTGAAGCGAGGGTTTCTATAACCAGCCTTTTAATAATCAAACATTTCCCAACCTATTAGGCGCCAATGTTTCATTTTTGGAACATGTCACACTTGCGGTTTTATTCAAAATTTTTCGTAAAGGTTTGACAATCTTTTTCATTATATGCTTAGATTATAGAGTAGTGCACTACTGTATAACTTTTAAAGTTATGAATTGACTTATATACAAACGGCTTTGAAAAGTCAGTGTTTTTTGTGCTTTTTTTGTGTGGCTTAATTTAATAACAACTTTCTTTATAACTGAGGCAAAGCAATTCCTAAAACTTTATCTTCAACAAAAATTTTAATGTCAGTTAAATATCCACTTACCTAAAAGCTGCAATAGCAATGTGCAAATCCTAGGCTCATTTTATTCACATGATCCAAGGCGCTTAATGAGGTCATAAGTCTAAAAAATTAAAAAAAAAAAATTTTTAAAATCAGCTTTGAAGTTGAGGCGTGTAATTTATTCTGCTTTTTTTAAAACTATTTGAAATTTTACAAGAAGTTGCTAGCTAAAGGAGCTTGACATTGTAAATTTTGCACTCAGAGTTGGGAAATCTTTTTGTTATTTGAGGCCATATTTTAAGATTTTGTAGAAAAAAGGCGGCAAAAGTTAAAATGCCTAAGAAAATTGCTTAGTTACTTTGAATCCGTCTCGGTTTTCTTGATTCTCGTCGCCAATAAGTAGTGTTCTTTAAGATCTTCAACTTGAATATGTCCAAATTTTTTTGAGTTTTGTCTCTAAACTGTAGTGTTCTTTAAAAAAAGGTTTTTTTTTATATGCTGTAGTCATTTTCACATGATTCTATTATCATGGAAGCCGCAGGTTTCCCACTTCTGTTTCTCCACCAACCTAACCTTTAGGGTTATGATTAGCGAACTAACCCAATCTTAACTGTAAAATTGAGTAAAAATGAACTACAGTTCGACAAGATCTGAAGTGCAATTTTAATGAAAATTTCGGGTAAATATTTAGCTGTTTAGCAGGCAGTAATCAAAGCAATAAAAAAAAAAATTTCTACTAGCCTTGATTTAATTATAATACACCCAAAAAATATAAGCGAATTTAACCCTTTGAAGGAACCTTTGAAGGATATAAGGCTTGGATTGTAAATCAGAATTACAATGATTTACAATTATGTCATAGATACTCGTATTTAAAAAGTATTATTAAAATGCCTTTGCAAAAGTGTTTTTGTAACGTTACAGTCACCATCATGGTACACATATGTGCGAGGGTAGGCTCAAAAGCTTATAGCCTGACCCAGAAAGACTTATGCCACACTGAAGAAATTTAACATGCATAAAGTGTAATCCTTTGTGATACTAATGGCATACTTTATTTTCAGATTTACTGATGCTAATGTGTTTTTTGAGACTTTGAAAAGTGGTACCATAGACTTTCAGTAAAAATAAACAAAATTTGGCACCGTGGTATTATCAAATATCTACAGAAAAAGGGGTTTGCCCCCAAGGACATTCATTCCGATATGGTCGCTACATTAGGGTGTGATTCTCCATCCTTAATAACAGTGAAAAAAGTGGGAAGTTGAATTCAAGAGGGGTAGGGAGAGCCTTGAAGATGACCCAAGGTCGCGTCGTCCAGCATCACCAACAACCCAAAAAAAATTGACCGTTTTCACTACGTGGTAATGGATATTTGATTATACTACGGTGCCAAATTTTGTCCATTTTCACTAAAAGTCTCTGGTGCCACTTTTCAAAGTTTCAAAAAACACATCAGCATCAGTAAATCTGAAAAAAAGTATGTCGTTTGTGTCACAAAGGATTACACTTTATGCATGCCAAATTTCATAAGTGTGACATAAGTCCTTCTGGGTCAGGCTATGAACTTTTCAGCCTACCCTCGTACCATTGTTCCTTAAAGTGTACGATAAGAAATTACGAACAACAATGATCTGTCCAGTGTCACGCCTGCAGATTTAGTAGGAAAAATTGAAAATTCTGAAATGAAGATACTACTAGAGGAATGTGTGCAGCTTATTGCTTTATCGAAAGATAAGCCAAACTAACAAGCTGTAAATTTTTTTAGTGGTGGGTTTACCCGACCCATTCCTGGGGATTGGGGCGCGGATCAACTCCGCAGAGTTGCAATAATTGGGAAACTCCCCACAGACGGGACCAGAGGTCCAGAATAGAGAGGGATTGGCCGAAGGTGGCCCGATGCATAGGGTCAAATACAGGCAGCCCAGCACGAGATGAGAAAGGTCTTGTGATTCAGAACCATAGTTACTTCACGAAGGAGTTTCGGCTCGACCAACTCTGTGTAGATAAGTACCAAGGAGAGTGCTGTGCCCGTTGCAGCGTAAACGAGAGAGATCACAGCGAGCAGAGCGAGGGAGAATAAGCTCCTCGGAAGACACTGGAGGGATTTGATGCTGAAAGAGACCAAATAGGATACTGCATCTTCAACTAATGTAAAGAGATAATCGTTGGGAGGAAATAAGCGGTGAAAAAGACAGTGATATTGTCGAGGGTTCAAGAGAGGTTCCAACTTTAGCGAGAGAGTCTGCTAAGTTATTGCCTAGGAGGGAAGAATGACCAGGTATCCATTAAAAATGGACTACCTTAGAGTCGGATAAAGTATTAAGGAGAGATTGGGTGTCGAAGAAGGACTTGGGCGTTAAGTAAGTTAAAGGAGCAGAGAGGGTTGACACGACAAATAGAGAGTCAGAGAACAAGGTGACATATTCAAAAGCACATATCTTGGAGTCAGAGATACACCACTCAAAACATGAAGAATGGCATAGATGTCGACCCTGTAGCTTGTGGTTCAGAGTCCAGCCGAGAAGGAGATGGAGATATCAAAGAGACACTTTGTACACTTAATGTGGATCCCTGAACCACCATCCCCCAGCCCGCCATGAACCGAGCCATCAGTCCAGAAAGTGATATTGTTGTGGGGAAGGGAGGATAGATGGTAAATGGCGGCGGCGTTGCGAAGGGAGGGAGGGTCATTACAAAAACATGGAGAAGAGAGTTGGTGTGAGATAGTCTAAAAAGAAGGGGTTGATCAGGGAGGTTTAAAAAGACAAAGGATTAGGGGTTTGCGAGATAGTTGCAGGTTAGGGATAAGGTTATGTGATCGGGAGAAGGATCTCCATGATCCTTTCTTGAGACGTGTGCGGGGGTTAGAATTTGTGAGAGAGCCTAAAGGAAAGGTTGAAGGTAGTCTGAGGGCTTGTTCAAAGAAAGAGAGAGACTGGTGGGTAAGGTTGATGCGAAGTGGACAAAGAAGCGGTTCTAGGTGAAGCAGAGGGATATAAGTAGACAATAGACAGCCCTTGATTACTCTGCAGGAAGATCTCTGCATCTTCTCCACAGAGAGATAATGTGTGTGGAGGTGAGAAAGAAAATCATCCTGGGGAAACATAGGTGAGAAGGGAGCGAATAAAGGCTTTATATAGAATACATAAAAAAGATTCCTTTAAAGGGGCCCCAGGAGGCAGAGGCAATAGATCGGAAGGTACGGAATCGGCTATAAAACTTTTTCAGTAAGGATAAGATATGATGCTTAAAAGAAAGAGTGCGGTCAAAGGTTACACCAAGAAAGGTCGGGTTTGTGTTGAAATTAAGTGGGGTGTTAAGAATAAAAAGAGAAGGTTTAATACGAGACTGGAAGGGGTCTAGGCTGAAGAAGGACGACTCACACTTGAGAGGGTTGAGAAGTAGACACCATTTGGAGGATCATTCCACCAGTGTGTTGAGGGCAGCTTAGACAGTAGAAGTTGCACACTTTACACTTGGGGAAGAGGCTCAAATGGCAAGGTCATCTGCGTAGAGTGAGACCTTAGCAGATATAGAAAGAAAGGCAGGAAGATCATTAATAAATAGTTCTTGTTCCAAGAGCTGAACCTTGAGAAACACCTCTTCGAAGACATAAAAGACGACTGTAGGAATTACAGATGCGGACCTTCGAACGGCAATCTGAAAGATATAATTGTATCCATTCGATAAAGCAGAGCGGAAGACCCAAAGAGAAGAGTTTACAGAGGAGGGAAGAATGTCAAAATGAGTTAAAAGCTTTCGCAAAATCCATTGGCGAGTATAGTACGATAGTACGATTGATAGTACCATTGTGGCCAGGTTTAGACTGGTGAAAAGAATCAACAATTGACTGTAAGAGGAGGAGAATCTGATCCACAGTAGATTTACCAGGTATAAAACCAGCTTGCACGGGTAAACAGATGCTGTGGTATTCAAGAAAATAGGTGAATTGTCCGAGAACCATTATTTTAAAAATTTTGGAGGTGCAAGAAGGGAGAGAGACGGGGCGATAAGAGGAAGGTGAATCAGAGGGTTTTCCGGGTTAAGAATAGAGATGATTGTTTCCAGGCTGATGGCAAGGCACGAGTTGACCAAGATAGGTTAAAGATATGTACTGTAGAAGGAATTGTAGCGTGGGTTGAGAAAGATGGGTTAGAAGTGGGTAGGTGATTCAATCCTTTGAGAACCATAATCAAAATACTATAATTTTTACATTTTTTTTAGATATTTGTGTTCTAGAGGACTAAAATATATTATTTAAATGTAAAAAAAATATTAATATCGCTTTAAACAAAGTCGATTTTTTCGGAGCCATAAGCTTTTCGTGAAGCTCTCATCAGTGGCAATCGCGTCAAAATGGGACGAACCAGAGAAAATCAAGGTATTTATAGTCTCAACAGTTGGGAGAAAGGTGCTGCAGTCTCGGAAAGGAGAAAGGCACAATTGCACAGTGTGCTGCAATACAGGATGTTCTCGGAAAGGAGAAACGCACTATGTGCAATTACCCAGGAGAAACACTGTTACTCGCAACTTAGGTTATTTGAAAAGTTTCAATGTGTAAACAAATTCCTTTTGCTTACATAAAACCGGATGTTTGGTTTTGATAAAAGTTGCCTCGAGTAGACACAGATGGAACGAGTTGCGTGCCACAGCAAGAATTTTAAAACGTCTGTCGTTATAACGTTTTAAAATTCTCGTTATAACGACAGACGTTTTAAAATTCTTGCTGTGGCACGCAACTCGTTCCATCTGTGTCTACTCGAGGCAACTTTTATCAAAACCAAACATCCGGTTTTATGTAAGCAAAAGGAATTTGTTTACACATTGAAACTTTTCAAATAACCTAAGTTGCGAGTAACAGTGTTTCTCCTGGGTAATTGCACATAGTGCGTTTCTCCTTTCCGAGAACATCCTGTATTGCACCACACTGTGCAATTGTGCCTTTCTCCTTTCCGAGACTGCAGCACCTTTCTCCCAACTGTTGAGACTATAAATACCTTGATTTTCTCTGGTTCGTCCCATTTTGACGCGATTGCCACTGATGAGAGCGTCACAAAAAGCTTATGGCTCCGAAAAAATCGACTTTGTTTAAAGCGATATTAAAATTTTGTACCACAAAGAAGCTCTTTACGTTACAAAGAAGCTCTTACGTAAAAAATAATTTTTTTTAAGGTTTATGGAAATTACAGCATGGTACATATATGTACCATTGGTCTTCCGGGGTAATTTTTTATGTTTTATGAAAATAAACTATATATTGATATCTATGCTGTCATGTTGACATTGTTGTCTTTTGGAGTTGAAATAAAATAATATTTTCATAGGAATTTATTTATTCATAACGTCTGATTCATTAAAAAACTTTAAAAACATATGGTATTATTGAACAGAATAAAAATAAGAATACTAGACAGATCAAAGTTACATTTCTGCATGATATTTTTCAAAGCAGTTTCTTCCATTTACGTAGCATAGATATATTCCACATTTGACACACATATTGTTAGTTCGATTTTGAATCTTTTTCGTTGCAAAGAGCTTGCAGCGTTGTCGCTGTTGGACTTTTTTCATCGAGTAAGTTGATTTGTCAATAGCAATGCTATACGTGCGTTTTTTTTGGCTATAGACTATTGGTGTTGAAGGTCCAGCTCTACTTCTATTACAATAATTACCTATCAATTGCCGACTTACAATTCGTCTGAATGTTTTAGAATCAACATGCTCAATATTAATTGAATTTGTTTCAGCTAATTTACTGAAGATAACAAAGGCATTGTTAACAGCAATATCAATAAGATCAGACACAACTCTTAGATAATATTTGATATTTGATCTATGGTCAAACTGGTACGTCACTTTCTTCTGGTCCATGATGTCTACTCCACCCATGTACTCGTTATATTGCTTGACAACAGCAGGGCACTTGAATGTTTCTTTTTGACTTGATCCTTTCTTTCTACGTTTGACATCAGAGGTAGGAAAAGCAGACAGGTAATTATATGCCATATAAATTGCTTTGTTATCCATACATTTTACATAAAAAGTTCCATTTGATGTAAAGCATGCAACATCTCCTCTTTTCATACTTTTATCGGATGCAACATTTGCTTTTGGAAGATTTTTGCAATTTTCCCTTAGAGTTCCGGCACTGAATATTTTTCTTTATAATAACTGTGCTTGGAGAGCTGGAGAATTGAAAATGTTATCAATAAAATGTGAAATCTTGAATTTTCTCGGTAAGTTGCAACACTACTGCTTCACCTAAACCATGTTGAACATGACCACATTTTTTTCCTGCATATAAATCACATTCAAACAAATATCCACTTTTAGAGGCACACCTACACCACATTTTGAAGCCTTACTTGATAGGTTTACCTTTTACATACTGTCTAATAATGTTGTGTCCTTTGAGCTTTATCATGTGTTCATCTATTGATTGAAATTGAGAAGGTGTCATTGCAGAAGCAAAAGATTCATTGAAATAGTTTAATACGAGCCTAACTTTGAATGCTCTATCATGTAGTGGGTCACTTGGAACTTTCATTGACCCGTTATTGTTGAAATGTAATAGAGATCTTATTTCTTCAAATCTTTTCCTAGGCATTACATTTGAAATAAAAGGAACAGAAAGATCTGGATCGCTTGACTAGTAATCTCTCATTGATGGAAGAACATGATACCCCATAACTACATTCATACCGAAATAGGCTCTGATCTCTTCTACATCTGTACTAAATACGTACATGACCCTTCTGTTGGCTATAAAATATAGTTTTCGGAATTACAATATCAATGAGAAACTTATCAAATCTAGCTACTTTTTCAAAAATTTCATAGGACTTTGGGTCATCGCTTGTATTTATAAGCACCTTTTCAAATTCAAAGCTAGCATTTGTTTCACACACAAATGCATGCTCATTTTCAGATGTTACTGTTTTCCATGTAAACCGAGTAGGCACCTCCAATGATTGTGGAATATGAACGCGTGAGGATTCTCCAACATCATCCACTGGTATCATTGCATCGATAGGGGGATCTATTATTACACTGATATGTTCGGTGTTCCAATTTGCTTCCATTTCAGCTACATTATCTTCCATAAAATCAATATTTTCATCGTCAAGTACAAGCGCATTCTCTGTATCGCTATCATCACAGAATAATATGCGATTGATTTCAGCGTCGCTGAACTCAAATAGCTTCCGGCTTCTGGACATTCTGAACTGAAAAAGGGTTCATAAAATGATTGCCAATGTGAAAATTATTAAAATACTATTGTAACCTAAGTTTATATAAAATATAATCAAATTTTAGAATGAACGAGAGAACATTACGTTTTTTTACCTCTCAGGATCAATGGTACATATATGTACCATAATTTTAAATATTATTTTTTGTAATAAAATATTAAGTTTTCTTAATTGAATGTAATCTTCTATCAAAATATAGAGTGTTAGCTATAATAAAACTGAAATTGGGAATAAAAATTGGATATTTATCACTTACCTATTTAGTGAAAAATGTGCTCTCTCCAGAACTGTTGAAATAGTCTATATTTGTGGTATCGTAAATACAGGTACAAATACAATTTCTATTATTTATATTTTTTTTGTAGTTAATATAAACCTGGAATGATATTATAATATTAATAAAAGTACATAAATGTCACCATAAGATATATAAAAAAATGATTTAAACTTGTGGTACACATGTGTACCAACGGTCCTCAAAGAGTTAATCAGGGCCGGATGAGGTCGAGTTTGAGAATTGAAAGATAGCTAAGGAAAGTTCTAGAGAGGAAAACAATGAGCAGAAAGTGGAGTGTAGGGTATCACAATGGGTAGTTCTAATTTTATTCATGTGTTTTTATAAGTACTTCGAAAGGGTTTTGGAGTTTGGGTAGAGAAGAGGGTATGTATATGTACGGAAAGTTGGCTTGCACAATCTACAGGGGTATGACAACTTGGGAATTTGGGGAGATCAGATAGAGATGAGGTAGGGGAGTCAGAGATGGAGTGAATTAAAGAGAAGAGTTCACTGGGACGGGTTTTACAAAAAAGGCTAAAGCAATTTTTCTGCCATAACTCAACTTTAGCCTTAGAGATCACAGTGGTTGAAATAGCAACATAATTCTGGCGGTCTTCTTCAGAACAGTGTGTCCTTGAGAATGACCTTTGGCGTTTCGCAACGGCGTCTGCAATTTCAGGAGACCACCAGTCTTTGGAAGGAAAATTGATGTTGCCGAAGGGAATGGCAGAAGTGGCAGCATCATTGAGGAATTTGGAGAAAGTATGGGTGGCTTCTGAAAGAGAAAATGTTGTGAAGCTGGAGGTGGGTGGTCAGTGGAAGTCAATATAAGAAAGATATTCGTCCAAGCGTTGTTAATGGTACAGAGATGTTTTAGGGGTTCTTTTTTGAAGATGAGGATTTTTGAGTTTTACGGGTATTTGAGATGAAGATAGGGAGACAGTTTGGGAAGAGGAGGGAAAAACTTGAGAGGAGGATGGTATATTGGAAAGGTCCAAGTGTGTCTCGGGGAAATTTTCCACAAGTCAGCGGGAAAGAGACTAGAGCAAGAGAGGTGCACCCAGAGAGAACAGTTGTCACATTGTATCGATCTGTTTCCCCAGGTGACTCGATGGGAGCAGACAGAGCAGGGGTCAATAGGGCAAGGGTTGGGGTGAATGTCACCACTGATGAGAAGAAGGATAAGAAGCAGCAATGGTTGGGATAAATAAAAAAGAGGTTTAGGGTTGGCAAAAGAACTGAAAAATGTTTTTAGGAAGATAAATGAAGAGGGGGCGGTCATTTGAGATTAAGAACGCCGTCCACCAGTGACCGCGGAGTGGACAACAGGGATAAAAAATGAGGAGAAAAATTGTTCATAGGGGAGTCGCCCGAAAAGAGGCCGTCAGGGAATCGACAAGCCATTTTGATCCTCCCCAATGCAGGAAAGGGGACTGCACCGCCACAATGAGATGGCTTGTCGCTGGTGCAGTTTAAATTTGCCTCGCTGAAGAAGCAGCATACTGCATGCTATAACTAATACTTGCCGTCCACAGAGACCGACCACCTACAGCATAAATTCTCACATTTGTTGAATAAACCACCGTATCTATATTTGTTAACTAAGAGCAATTCTAAATACTTTTATTTATTAGCAAAGCGAATTGTATTCTCACCAAAAGAAAAACCAAAATTTTACATTTGATTAAGTTTCTTTGAACAGATTTCTCAAAATTAAGTTTTTTTCAGGGTAAGCATTTGTCAGGGTACATTTCACCAAAAAGACATGCATTGGTCAACATCGCTTGACCCATCTGTATCGCTTGTACCTTCTTCTATGTTAAGATCAAAATTATGAGACAACAAAAATATTTGCATATGACAGACAAAACAGTTTTGTGTAAAAGTGATAAAATTGATAAAATTAGCCTGTAATTTTGGCAACATACTACAAGAGTGTTTATTTATTTACAAAAGCAAAAAGATGCTGTGGAAAAACACTACAAAAGATTAAAATTAACCAGAGTCTTTTCATGAAAATTTTAATCATTACATAAGTAGTGTAGGCTAGTTAAGCCGATGTTTTAGCCAATACCAGGCTGCTACTCGATTCAGATGATAGTGGTGGCCTTTTTCATATTGGAGAATTCATAAAGCGCTTGTGGTTTAAAATATCCAATCAGAATCTTTACGCTTTGTCATGCTGACAATAATTCAAAAAAAAGAAAGCATAGCTTCCACATCACCTTGATATGTTTTGAAGTCTAGTCCGGAAGTTAGATTTGATGGCGCCCAGCACCAATTGTATAAAAAAGAAAGATATTATTTTTGTTTATGAAATATAACTAAAATTGGTGAAAAATGTAATCTGTTTCTTTACCATAATGCAAATATAAATATCTTACTGTAGAAAAATGAGTAGGTTATTCCTCGTAACTCTGCCCCTGATTTAATGAATATCAACAAAATCATTTTTGGACCATAATATATTCAATCGATCGATAAAATGCACTCACAGGAGTAATTTGATCTCTTACCATCGAGGCAAATGAGACATTACTATGCAAAAGTACAAGGACTTATTCGATTTGAACCAATATCACATTGGTACTTCACTGTTTACAACCGCATTGCCTAATTTTCAATAGCCAGGATAATTACTGGTGAAAATTGACTTGGTAAAATGCAAACAATAATCAAGCTAGCTAATTGAAAAAAATGTAAACAACCAAGTACCAATGTGGTATTGGTCGAAATCAAATGAATCTTTGACTTTTGCATAGTAATGTGTCATTTGCTTCGATGGTAAAAAGTCAAATTATCAGTATGTGTGCATTTTCTCGATCGGTTGAATATACTGGTCAAAAGTGATTTTGATCATATTCATTAAATCAGTGGCAGAGTTAGGAGTAATTCCCTACTCATTGTTTTATAATAAATTTCTAGCTTTCCATAATACTAATTATTATACTGCTTAAGCATTTTCCCACAATACAGAGTTGTTTTTTTAGTCGTTTATTTGTATTTTAAAAGGCATTCGATGTACCTTTTTCGTGTTTTGCTTTCTGGAGTATTTGGCACGGTTAAATACACATATTTTATTAAAATACTGCTAGCTTAATAATTATCTATTTAGGACGTCATTGTGATGTCATACAAAACAGCTAAATTATTGAACTTAAGTTAAACTAAAACTTTTTTCATTCATTTTTTATAAATAGACTACCAACTGGTAAAATATGTGAAATGAATTATCTTGCATCTGCACAAACATGACCTGATTGCTGTAAATAAGACTTGACTTTTCTCCAATGTTCCATTTTTGAAACATTAAAAATTTCTGAAATGCTTTGGTCGATTTTTAAAAAACTTGCTTTTGAAATTAGTTTATAACTACTTCTACAACAATAGTTAAAAATCAAGCATTTTAGAAAAGCAGAAAAAACGGTGCCTAATCAGTTAAGCTTTGAGTTTGTGCCCGCCGATTTCATTTTCTCATTGTGTACCGTGTGTCGAAAAAGTTGAAAATCTCTAAACCTAATTATAAATTTTTTATTTTATATTAATAATGTTTATATTTTTTTAATATTTTACTGTTAATTAATTTTTCATTCTGAATAGCAAATCGTTGCACTTAAATTTTATAATTTAAACGGAAACAGATGCGACAGTATAAGGAGATAGTTCTGTCTGTACTTGGATTTAAAACTTGATTAGGTCTACTGAACATTATAACAAACCATATAGGAAACACTTTCCTTAGTTTTTATTTTATTCTCATAATAAAGTTTGAAGAGAATTCCTAGAAATTTTTTGACGATAATCTAACCCAGGGCTGGGCAAACATTTTTGTTCAAAGGCCGCTTTCGAAAATTGAATTTGTTTGTGGGCTGCGCTAATCACGTGATCTCTTAAAAAAGGTCTTCACTTAAGATCTGTCTTGAAATATTTTTTTCTGTTTTTTCAATACATCTATATTTATCCTCCTGACTTGCAGAAAAGCGACGGAGACACTAATACATAGGGTAAGCAATTACCCCGACCTGCTTTTGGAGATGCCAAGATATTGTTGTCCGCTTGTAATTTAATAAAGGTACGACTTTAATTTAGGACTGCTTGCCAAGACCACCAAGCAAAGGAAAGTGCCGTAAAGTGTCTTTCCTGAGGACACAACAGAATGGCGCAAGTATTTTGTGAACCAGGACCATGTCGATTACAATCCCGGGGCTCTAACCACTCAACTAGGCTACCAACAATCTTAATTTTTGTGTCTAAAGTGAAGTGTCTTTTATAAAAAAAGGTCTTCACTTTTACGGATATAACATTTTCAAAGTGGGAAACCGGGACGTTTGTTAAAAAAAAATTCCTTCCCTAAAAAACAGTGTTCTCTAAAAAAAGGCCTTCACTTTGAATTTGTCTTAGATTTCTTGCTTTTCATTGCTAAAAAGTAGTGTTCTCTAAAAAAAGGGTGTTCACTGGTGTTCTCTAAAAAAAGGATCTGTCTCGGATTTTTTGATTTTTTGTATTTCAAAATTATTACCGCTGAAAGCAATGACCAAGAATTTGGTTGAAAACAAAAAAGAAATTAATAATTTTTAGATTATTTGTTTGAGGCCGAGGCCGTGGTTTGCCCATCTCTGATCTAACCAAAAAGTTCTTGCCCACCTCACAGGTCTTTTCGAGTTGTTTTGGCAAAATAAAGGTTCTTGAAAATTCTTTTTGGAGAAATTATGGTTTTATAATAATTGGCATCATTGAATCAAAAGCATTTGCATTAAAAATTCTTTTCGAGATGTTATTGGTCACTGCATTCTATACAATATATTACATATAATAGTTTATAACGTCATCCAATGAACTTAATAAAAAATCATAATATCGGGATGATTACCAGACTAAAAAACTTTTTGACTAAAATTTATACTCGTCTGAAATTTTCAGGTTCAAACCCTATGTACCCGAGAGTTCCGCGCCAAATCCCAAGCACAAGCAATTGTTTTAGCTAAAACTTTTTCAATGCGATTTTGTTTGTCACTTAATAGTTTTTTCATCAAAAAAGCTACCTTTGTATTGTCATTGCTAACAGGCACAACAAGTATTGTCGAGACGATAGAACACGGTTTGAATTTTATCAAATTTTCTCATGATCTCTTTTTTATCATTTTGCTTCCTATTCCTCTTACCTCTTAACTTCCTCACACTATTCAAAAAACTTACATTTTTTTTCTAAAGTCGTACTAATCTTTGTCCAGATATTTTTCATCCTTTGCTTATTAATTTGATTTAGATGATTGACTTATAATGCTTGGAGTTTTATTTTTAATTCATAAAAAATTCCTTTTTAATTAATGGTTGCCTTTACATCTTTTCAAGTCTTCTAGTCACTAGTATTTTTTATGTCTTGTAAACATAAAAAGTTAGTTTTTGTTGTTGTTTAAGCTAATTTTACCCGTATCATTAAAATTGTTATTTATTTTCTTTTGGTAATTTACCATAAAAAAAGTTATTACGATTATAAAAAGTTGTGTCGGGGCAATTTGACGTGGCTATTAAATACGTTACTTTAAAAGAACCAAACGTTTTTCTTCCGTTGTTCCTTTCATCAAATATAGTTTTAGGAGGTGGTCAATTTAGCGGTATTTCACTCAGGTTCATAGTTTTATTTTTATTTTTGTGAAAAGTGATTATTTTTTAGTCAAATCACAAAAAATATTTTTTAATATATCATGTAATCTACATAAACTTTCAGTCTACATGATCTACAATTTACAAATATGTGATTAAAATAACTACTTGTTATCAGTCACGTCACTGGGCATCAATATTATTAGCATTTATCGCAGTCTTAAAAACACCGCAAAGAAAGATATATATTCTCTGTAGTAGCCGAGCAACCCGCAGAACAATCTCAGTTCTTTCTTCGTAACTGGCGGCTTTGTATGTGCGATTTTTTCCGGATTGTCATCATTCAGCGTGATCCAGTCATGTCCGACATCATTTCCCAAAAATTCAACTGACGATGCCCAAAAAATGCACTTCGAGAGCCGAGCAGTAAAGTTAGTTTTACTAAACCTCTTTAATAAACTTCAAAATGCTACACTTTAAACATAAGTTTGTTTTTTTAGTTTACTTTGACTTTGTCTTCAAAATTTTATCTGAGACTATTTATTATTGAAAACCTGTGTTATAATATTTATTTTGTAAATACCAAACTAAGGCTTTATTGAACTGAAAAGAAACCATTCTAAACAAAACAAAACAAACATTAATATAACGAAATAAGATTACATAGAGTTTAACATAACACGTGCTTTGAAGCGCAACTGAAACATTTTGCAATTGCAAACCATTTTATTACTTTAGTTATTTTTTTGCGGCGACTCTCGGTTGATTACTTTGAAAAGTTGAAATAATATTTGAGTTCGATACTTCAGTTGATTTGTATTACAAGATTAGAAGATTCTTGATGCCTAAACTATTTTAACATTATCAAATTTGAAAAAAATCAATTAACAATGTACTCCGTACGTCGAGCACCACATGGAGTACGAGTTCTAACGGTTTTGAATGACAAAACTCCATGCTAGCTTAACACCATCACTGCCAGCGTTTGATCCAAGCAGTACAGCAGTCTTGGATGGTAAGAGGATAAATCCTCGGCTCCAATCCTATTTGTGTCTGACCCGGGTTCGATGTCGTTCCAAATGACGACGATTGTTAGATTTTGGTATGTACAGGTAAAAGGAAAGTGTTAGTAACGTCAGGTGGGAAACTTTTTCCGAATGCTCTTCGACATGAAGAACCTCGGTGCGGCACTTGTGCGTGGAATGAGAAAAGCGCTTTTACGTATGTCTGGTTTTAAAAGCTACACAAACGGCTTAATTGTATTTTCCAGCAATTGGAAGACGCATATCAAAACCTTAAAAGAGCTTTTACAGTGCTTTTCAAATTTTCGATAAATTCTACTAATTATGACAGAGTTGACACTACTTGACGGATAATTAGGGTCATGACCTTTTTTCAGGTCTTTTCCTCGATTTATGCAAAACATGATAATAGATGGTAATTGTCGCCGCAAAATTTCATATTCTCAAAAAATAATTTTTAAGACTAATTGTCGCAATCCGAGTGAAGACCAAATAATAGGTCATTATCTTAATTACCTGGCAAAATTCGGCTGTGAGGAGTCTTTATAAGCCTTTTTTTATCAATTTTATGTTGACTATAAAAAAATATCTTCATCATGTTTGACAACACGTAGATTGTGGTCCGAGACAAATTTTTTCAGGTCAAGTATTTTCGGATTAGGCCCCCATACGCACATGGGTTTGACATGCCTGCCCTGGACAATATGAAAATAAATTAATTACAAATGAGTATAATTTAGTTCTGTTCCTTTCAATAAAACTAGTATTACTGTTATTCTGATCTCGTAAGCAATTAGTTAAACAATGCGTCATTAAATTAAAAATGAATGTATTAATTTTTCAAACAAATTAAGCAAACGATACAAGGAACAAATAAAGACAGAAATTGAAGAGCTTAGTTCTAAATGTACCTAAGTCACATAATGTCATTTTGAGAAAATGAGGTTTAAAGTTTTCAAAAACCCTACTTCTACAATAGAAATACGCTAAGATTTCAAACCTCTGTGCTATTCAAAAAGTGATTTCCTGAAAAGATTTTTTGTCAGAATATTTCTGGCGAGTAAACAAACAACTTTTTCAGCTTATCTCATTTTTTCGAAAATGAGACTTAGGTACTTTTAGAAATAGAGCCTTCAAATGTAGAACTTGAAATATAATAATTATATGATTGAGCTATGAAATTATAGATTTCTGTGGAACGATTGACGATTTTTAACTAATTTGGACTCTACGCCAAAATCTCCACAGAAACACAAGAAAACAATAAACAGATACAGTAACAATTTTAAAGAGTATTCTAGTCTATAGGCGTTCGAACAGTAATCCATAAATTGAAAAAGCTTTTCACAGAGCTAACAAATCCACTCTACTTATCCAATAATTAAACTTAAATCTATAAGAAGACAAAACACTTCAGGTGCAGTGGTGAGAGGCAAATCAAGCTTACAGTGGCTCTTGTTAAATGCTGGATAACAAAAGACGCGAAATAAACTGAAACGAAAGTCGAAAGTAAACCCGGTTTGAAACTTGCTGTAACAACTAGAAAATAGCACTAATCTAAAGCTTGATTGGTAATAATATTCTGCCGATTTTTCTTATAGAGAGCATTACATAACTTCTGTCTTGAACATAGTGTTATAACAAACCTCAACAGATATATTAGTTGCAGATTTTTCTGTCACATACAAGGGAAATTCGAGTATTGTACACCCTTAACCAAAAATCCTTGTAAAAATTTTAGTTTTAATTTTACAAACACAAAATTAGTTTGAAACAATGTCCTTAACCTATACTTTCTTTTATCAAATACCAGCTTGTGAATGTTGTGTCGCAGTGGTGTCGCAGTGCTCATACTCGCCTCATTGACAGTGTCTTGAATGACGCCTTGCGCATAGTTACTGGATGCCTGCGTCCCACTCCAACGGACCATCTACCTGTACTTTCAGGCATCCAGCCAGCTGAGCTTCGCCGACTGGGAGCGACACTCTCCTTGGCTTACCGTGGATCTCTGGACCCTGATATATCTTGTATGGTCTTTTAAGTGGGTCCTCAGATACTCGCCAAGTGAGACTAAGATCCAGACGCCCGTTTGTGCCAGATGCGCGGAATCTTTTGGACAATCTTGCCAGACTTGGCATCCGCGCTTCTGAATGGACAAATCACAAATGGAAAACGGAGTACTGTGAAAATGCTTCCAGGCTCCGTGCTTTTGTGCCCGAGACCAGTGCCAGGCCTGTTGGGATGGGCTTACCCCGAGCAGCTTGGGTCAAGCTCAACCGCCTGCGGAATGGTGTTGGGCGATTCCATTCGTCCATGCACAAATGGGGTCTCGCTCCTTCACCGAATTGCGAGTATGGCGCCTCTGAGCATACCGCAGACCATGTACTAACAGCGTGCCCTATACATCGGGACCACATGGAGCACGAGGTCTGACGGTTTTGGATGACGAAACTCGATGCTGGCTTAATGGCATCACTGCCAGCATCTGATCCAGGCAGTACAGCAGTCTGGGGTAGTAAAAGGATAAACCCTCGGCCCCAGTCCTGTTTGTGTCTGGCCTGGAGTGGATACCCTTCAAACGACGACGACGACGACGAGCTTGTGAATTGTTTAATGTAAACTGTGATGACCCTCTATACTTTTCAGATTAAGGGTTTCACATTCAAAGCTGTGCTTGTATAAAGGATCCCAACCGGAAGTGACGTAATTTGAAACTAATTAAAAAATTAAAAATACTTTCTGCAAGATGCATGAACTTATTTATTAAAAACGCTCAATACAAGTCTTATCGTGCGAGAAAAAATATGATGCTAAAATACAAAATGTAATCCATTGGCATCAATTGAGTTTGTCAACAACCCAGTCTTATACTGAAAAATTTAATGCAATAAAAATCATGTTATTATAAAAAAGGAAAAAAGGCAGAATAAGATATAAAACCAAGCAATTCACTTATTATTTGCAAGTAAGTTATAATATGCAACCTCACATTGCACTAGCGATAAAGGTTCAGTGATAAATAAGCAAACAAATCACTCATGAATAATTCAAACAACTTTTTAATATATATAAATAGAACTTATAATCACGCTGGAGCAGATGATACAAAAATTTTTTGTTTTTTAAAAATTAAAAAAAATAGGGTTATATCTAAAATTTAAAGAAAAAAACATGTTTTGATTTCAAAAATGTTGTGTGATCCATCTGATACATAATTTTATAATCTTATCTCCCACAAAATTTTAGCTTGCTAGATGTATAGAACTGACTAATTGTATAAAATTAACTACCTTGCTTACTTAAAACAAGATTATTAGACTTTCAACTTTAACTGGTCCACTTTTAGTTTTCTTTTTTGTCTTGTTGCGATATAAAAATAGAAAATCATGTCTAAAAAGCTTTTTGTTGGTACAAAACTTTAAAATAGCTCTTAAAAGCAAATGTTTCATTTAAAGTTTTTATGTTAATTGAGTAGCCTTAAAAAAGGCTGTTTTGAAAAATTCGAACGGTTTCGTCTAGCTCTCTTCAGGAGGTTTCGCTAGAATGAATTGAAGAACTGAATGTAGTATTTGAAAAGTTTTAAGACTGATCCTGATTGGATAAAAATTATGGTTAGTAACAGTTATCATAATAATTAAAAATACTTAATAAATAAAACCACGTTTCGTCAGCGTAATAAAATATATATATTTTTTTTTGGCAAAAAAAGGAACAAAATTACGCAAGTTTTGTGTAAAAATTTGGAACTAAAAAGACAATTTTTACAATTATACTAACAATTTATGTTTGCAAACAAATTCTTTCTGTCTACACAAATTAGGTTTTCGAAGAGTGATAAAAATTGATTCTAAGACTGATAAATAGAAATCGGATTGTGCTTTAGAGAGAATAAAAAGTTGATTGTCCTTATAGTGAGATGCACATTTTTGGTTATTTAACAAATGGTTTTCAATCGCTGAGTCACAGTGCGGTATTGAATTAGCTAGTTTTCCTGGGCGTTCTGGTTGTTTACGTTCTTTACTGGTTCTGTTCCGAATAGACTTCGGCACATGCTGGCGGATTCTGTCCTGCAAACGGAGAAGTGAGACGTTGAGAGGAATTATTATGATAACTATTACCAACCTTAATTTTTAGCCAATCAGAATCAGTCTTAAAACTTTTCAAATACTACATTCAGTTCTGCAATTCATTCTGGCAAAACCTCCTGAAAAGTGGTAGACGAAAACGTTCGAGTTTTCAAAACAGCCTTTTTTAAGGCTACTCAATTAACAAAAGAGCTTTAAATGAAGCATTTGCTTTTAAGAACTATTTTAAAATCATGTCTGTGGCAATAAAGTTTTTCATTGAGTTAATTGATAAAAAATTTAATATATAACTTGAACAATAAAAACTGTGTAAAAATGGCATTTATCCACAAAGTAAATTATTACAGATTTGATTTTTTCATTAAGCTAATTTTTCCCAGGCAAAAACAGTCCAGCTGAAATTAAAAATAATGTTGTTTTAGGCACACCATAATATGCAGCAGCTTTTTTCTTGCTTAATTTGTCTTGCTGAATGTCAGAAATTGCAAGTTGTGTTGCTTCGGAAGACCATTTAAATCTAAACTTCTTAGTTTTTTTCCAGAAGGTGGCGACATTTTTGCTTCTTAGCTTTATACTCGTACAGTTCAGTAATGAACAAACACTTTTAGCTATTGTTTTAATAACTTTGAGCAATACCGCAGAATATTATCAAGAAAAAAAAATCTATAAATTGAATAAATGCAATAAACAACAACAATTAGCATGGTTTGATCCAAAGCTATTAAAAAAGTCATCATTTAACTTACAAATCTAAGGTTAAATTGAAAATTAAGATATATTACTGCCAAAATGTAATGTGAGCATAAATTTTAATATATACTCTATATCTTAGCGCAGTGCTTTTCAACCCGTGGGACGGTACACACTTGTGCAGATGAAAAAAATTGTAGTGCGGATGACAAACGTAGTGCGGATAAGTGCGGATGACAACAGCAATTAACTAACTGCTAGTTAATTGCTGATGTTTTTATCATAACCTGACTTTTTAGTAATACATGTTTTCACAAGTCTTACTGTCACGAATAAGCTAAAGGGAGCTATTACATGGTCTGCTCGTATGCGCTTTTTTTGTTCGGAAATATCCCGAACGAAAATTTAATGGTGACGTAATAATGTAACTAATTGTTGCAGCGATTTTAACTGTCGTCATGCTGACTGGGGTTACGATGACAACAGTCCGGACGGTGAGTGCTTGGCTGGCTGGGCAAGTATTAATTGTCTTGCCCTTCTATATAATGCCAAGGACGCTGCCAGTTTTTATTTCGGCCGCTGGAACACTGGCACCAATCCAGATCTAGCTTTTGCTAGCGTAGTTCCAAACAGTCGCTTACCGGATAGACGTGTCCTTGACAAGTTTCCCAGGTCACAACATCGATCTGCGCTTATTACACCACCAAGGTTTGCTATGGCAGTGCCAAGCATGCCTGTTAAGCGATGGAACTTCCGCAAGGCCAAATCTTCTTCTCCTTTCAGCCTTTCCCTTCAGTCAGGGGTGGCCACAGCGTATCATCATTCTCCACATCTTTCTGTCTTCAATCCGCAAGGCCAAATGGAGTCACTACATTGCTTTGACGAATAAATTCGCAAAGACTTTGTTGCCGCCTGATTCACTTGATGTGGATGCGGGTTACCAGGACTTCTGTAACACCATTAACAAAGCAGCCAAAAAGACTATCCCTCGCGGGTATTGAAATAACTATATTCCGTGTTGGGATGCAGAGTGTGAATCCCTCTATAAAACCTTTCTGCAGTCTCCTCAGGGAGACGTCTCAAGTTTGGCTTCTACAGCTTTGCTTGCCAAGCTTGACAGAAAGCGGAGGGATCGATGGTCCGAAGCAGTTCGGAGCATTGACTTCTCACACTCTAATCGAAAAGCGTGGAGTATTTTGAACAACCTTACTGGTAGGTCACGACACTCTCCTCGTCATTGTCCGGTTTCAGCCAATGCTATTGCATCTCAGCTGATTAGAAATGGGAAATACGAGGCTGTTGACCGCAAGTCATCTCGACTTGTCTATCAAGAAGTGTCTGACCTTTGGAGGGCCACAACACCAGAAGCAGTAAATATCTTAGACACTTTTTCACAGAGAGAATTTGCTGCTGCCCTCCAACATTTAAAACCAGGTAAAGATCCGGGTCCTGATTCCATCTGCCCCGAGCTTATACTCCATGCCGGAGCTGCTTTGAAGTCTTGGTTACGTGACTTCCTTTTTTCCTGTTTGTGCCGACTCAAAATTCCCAAGATCTGGAGAAGAGCGCTTATGGTCGCGATCCCAAAACCAGGAAAGCCCGTGGGTGACCCAAAGAGTTATCGACCGATATCTCTGCTCTGCGTCCCCTACAAGATCCTCGAGAGGCTTATCTACGCCCGCGTTGAACCATTAATCGATCCACTGCTCCCTAAAGAGCAGGCTGGGTTCCGACGCGGGAAGTCAACCGTAGATCAAGTTGTTCTGCTAACCCAGAACATCGAGGATTTTTTCGAGGCTAAAAAGAAGGCCGATGCCGTATTTGTCGATCTGACAGCTGCTTATGACACTGTCTGGCACCGTGGCCTTACCTGCAAGCTGCTGAGACTACTTCCGGATAAGCACATAGTCAAAATGATTATGGAGCATGTCCGAAATCGAAGTTTCACCCTTACCACCGGTGACAGCAAGCAAAGCAGGTTACGGCGTCTTAAAAACGGCGTTCCTCAGGGATCGGTCTTGGCTCCCCTCCTATTTAACATCTATACGTACGATCTTCCTTCCATGATTTCCAGAAAGTTTGCTTATGCTGATAATCTAGCATTATTGCATTCTTCTGAAAACTGGAAGGACTTGGAGGGGACCTTAAGCCAAGTCATGTCTACACTCTCAGCATATCTCCAGACTTGGAGGTTGAAGCTCAGTCACACTAAGACGGTGACGGCAGCCTTTCACTTAAACAACCGAGAGGCTAAACGTGAGCTAAAGGTCTACAGCAATAGTAGACTTTTACCGTTCTGTCCAACCCTTACTTATTTTGGGGTAAAACTGGACAGATCGCTCACGTTTCGTCACCATTTAGTGGCATTGCTCAAAAAACTATCCTCGCGCGTCACACTGCTGAGGCGATTTGTAGGCGATTTGTTGGGATGGGGTGCTGGTGCTAAAACACTACGCATAGCCACCTTATGTCTAGTCTACTCAACAGCTGAATACTGTGCGCCAGTCTGGTGTCGCAGTGCTCACACTCGCCTCATTGTCAATGTCTTGAATGACGCCTTGCGCATAGTTACTGGATGCCTGCGTCCCCCTCCAACGGACCATCTACCTGTACTTTCAGAAATCCAGCCAGCTGAGCTTCGCCGACTGGGAGCGACACTCTCCTTGGCTTACCGTGGATCTCTGGACCCTGATCATATTTTGCATGGTCTTTTAAGTGGGTCCTCAGATACTCGCCAAGTGAGACTAAGATCCAGACGCCCGTTTGTCCCAGGTGCGCGGAATCTCTTGGACAACCTTGCCAGACTTGCCATCCGCGCTTCTGAATGGACAAATCACAAATGGAAAACGGAGTACTGTGAAAATGCTTCCAGGCTCCGTGCTTTTGCGCCAGAGACCAGTGCCAGGCCTGTTGGGATGGGCTTACCCCGAGCAGCTTGGGTCAAGCTCAACCGCCTGCGGAATGGTGTTGGGCGATTCCATTCGTCCATGCACAAATGGGGTCTCGCTCCTTCACCGAATTGCGAGTGTGGCGCCTCTGAGCATACCGCAGACCATGTACTAACAGCGTGCCCTATACATCGGGACCACATGGAGCACGAGGTCTGACGGTTTTGGATGACGAAACTCGATGCTGGCTTAATGACATCACTGCCAGCATCTGATCCAGGCAGTACAGCAGTCTGGGGTAGTAAAAGGATAAACCCTCGGCCCCAGTCCTGTTTGTGTCTGGCCTGGAGTGGATACCCTTCAAATGACGACGACGACGAGGGCTAGTTAGCACCCGTATAGTATTCTCCGAGCAGCTAATGTTAGTAGTTGAGCTCACTTGATTCTTGTGTGTGGATGTGCTTGAGAAATAGACTAATCTCCGCGTGACAAAAATGAATGTCTGTCACTGGACACAAGCACCGTCGGTTAAGTCTTCCTCTTGTCTTCTTGCTTGATTTCACTCAGCTCAGTCAATTATTACTTATCAATCTATATTGATTTAGGTTAGTCTTACATAGAATCTTATTCGAATAGAACAGGTGCATGTTAACTCGTTAACTCTGAACACAGAATTAAGGAAAAAACGTCATAATGACATGACAATCACGTCGCGAGGAAAAAAGCAAGATCACGTGATATTAAACAAGTGGAAAAACAGACACGTCCGGTAACACAATGTTTGTTTGTGCGGATGAAATTTTTGCAAAATAAGCAAGTGCGGATGGTGCTTTCAAACGTTGAAAAGCACTGTCTTAGCGTATATAGTCACTTTTACACATTTATATAAACTATTTTTTAATTCCTGACCTATTATTATTATTATTTTTTATTTTATATCTATATTTATCTTCCTGAGTCACAGGAAAGCGACGGAGGCGCAAATACGTAGGGTAAGCAATTACCCCGACCTGCTTCCGAAGATGCCAAGATATTGCTGTCCGCTTGTAATTTAATAGAGATATGACTTTAATTTAGAACTGCTTGCCAAGACCACCAAGCAAAGAAAAGTGCCGTAAAGTGTCTTTCCCAAGGACACGACAGAATGGCGCGAGTAGTTTTTGAACTGGTACCATGTTGATCACTATCCCGGCGCTCTAACCACCCGACGCACATAATAAATATAATAACAATGTGAATTAAATAGTACAGAAAATTTGGCTATTAAGTTTAAGCTGGAACACCAGATTAATAAAGTAGTCCAATGCAATTTGAAACTAGTCTATGAAAATTGATTAATGGATAAATAAGGGTCCCTATTACAAACAACTAAGACGTCCAAATTACAATTTTTGTCTACGCTTAAAAAATTAATTCTTTCGTAATAGTATCTTTTTTCCAAGTTGTTACATTTTCTAAAAAATGATAACTTGTGATTAAACAAATCAACAATTTTAAAAATTTTAAAAAGTTAAAAGGGAAAAAAAGTTGAAAATAAAAAAATTAAGAAATAAAATCAATTCAAGAAGTTTCATAATTCCGTGGATTGTGGTTATTTTGTCATTTTGCTAAGGAAGCAACTTGTTTGCTTTCGCTTATTTAAAAAGATTAAAAAAATAAAATTATAAAACGATAATTTCAATATGAAAGCAGTCTATGTATATCATAAAAGTATATTATAAAAAATTGCCCGAAGCAATGTTTAAAAGCAATTCGGTATAAAAAGTAATAAAAAAGATTTCTCAAGGTTAATTAATTATATTCTGATGGATAAATTGGTGAATTGTAAATTGGCGACCACGATTTCAAAAGCTAGAAGGACGAGTGTGTAAACATGCAACTAGAGTGTGCAACTTAGTTCTAACCATGTTCTTATCCAACAGAAGTTTCACGAGCTTGCAAGTACGGCTACAATGCCAGAAAGCATCATATGCCTTTGTCATATTAATTATTACCGCACCAGTCTTTTTCTCCGCCTGAAAAGACTCCCTGATTATTCAGTCTTAACAATAGAACATGATCTAAGATTGAATTTTTGCGTAAAAAGCCGAGTATGCTCTCCAGTAGTCAAACTCAAAATAATAGAACAAGAAACCGAAACATTACTTTGTCAAAGGTAGTTTTCAAGCAACGAAAAGATTTAGAGGAAAATTTGGAGTTTTCACATTTGCATTAACCCTATTCAGACTGGGCTTTTTGGAAACTTTGTACGCCTGGGGGGGGGGGGGGGGGGCTGAAAATGCCCGCACTCTTTGCTTGCTTATATCTCAACAATTACTAGAGCTAAAATTGTCATTTAAGTTTTTATAGAAAGGAAATTTAAAAGAGTATAAAATTTGGGATTAAAAAAACGAGTTTTTAAAGGGTAGTCAATTTTCGTAAATTGGCTGAAAACGAGAGAGCGATTTGAGAGAATTAACAATTTCGGCTGTTTGTTTCGAACGTCATTAATCCGTAAAATTAGAAGAATGCTGACAGCTGAAATCCACTTGGCAAGATTATTACTGTTTACAGAAAAAGAAATTCTACACAAGCAAATCTGCTAAAAGCTGGTTTTATTAGTGTTTACAACGCTTCGATCTTTGCTATTGATTAAATAATTTTTTAAATTCACTCCCTTTTGTGAACATTAAGGCAAGAAATTTTATAACATATTAAGAAAGCATATTATTAGACAAAAAAATTGTGTTTGTAGTTCCACATCACAGGAACTCATTTTAATTTTTCTTCACTATAAAAGAATATTTCAACTTGACTAATTTATTTAGAGGTGATTGCTTTTGATCACATCGATTTTTTAACTTTACAGAAATCCTTTTTTGTTTCGAATGTTTTTTTCTTTTGGTTAAATACGCTAATTTATTAATAAAATATTTAAAAAGTTTTTTATTGGTACAAAACTTTAAAATAGCTTTTAACAGCAAAAGCTTCATCTAAAGCTCTTTTGTTGAATAAGTAGCCTTAAAAAAGGCTTTTTTGAAAACTCGAACGTTTTCGTCTAGCTCTCTTCAGGAGGTTTCGCTAGAATGAATTGAAGAACTGAACGTAGTATTTAAAAAGTTTTAAGACTGATCCTGATTGGATAAAAATTAATTTTAGTAGCAGTTATCATAATAATTAAAAGTATTTAATAAATAAAACCACGTTTCGTCAGCGTAAGAAATTTTTGGCAAAAAAAAAGGAACAAAATTATGCAAGTTTTGTGTTAAAATTTGGAACTAAAAAGACAATTTTTACAATTATACTAACAATTTGTGTTTGTAAACAAATTTTTTCTGTCTATACAAATTAGGTTTTCGAAGAGTGATGGAAATTGATTCCAAGACTGATAAATGGAAATCGGATCGTGGTTTAGAGAGAATAAAAAGTTGATTGTCCTTATAGTGAGATGCACATTTTTGGTTATGTAACAGATGGTTTTCAATCGCTGAGTCACAGTGCGGTATTGAATTAGCTAGTTTTCCTGGGCGTTCTGGTTGTTTACGTTCTTTACTGGTTCTGTTCCGAATAGACTTCGGCACATGCTGGCGGATTTTTTCCTGCAAACGTTGAGACGTTCGACCCACGTACCGACTATCGCAGGGGCACACGTATTCATATACGACGTTACTTTGTTGAAAAGTGGAAAGAACGTCTTTTTGTATAGCAGGTAAAATTCGTCTGGTGGAAAAGATCACTCGTGGTTGAACCGCTCCAAAACAATTATTAATAGATAATTTGATTTTTCTTTCAAATGTCAGGGAATTTTCGCCAATCCAAGGCAATTTTAAATACACAGGGCATTTTTTTTGGCCTTCTTTAGTGCTTTGTTGGAAACGTAAAAGTTTTTTGGAAATTCTCGAATCAATAAGGAATTCTGGATAACCATTTTTTACAAGAATACAGCGAATATTGTCTAGTTCATGTTTTAATGTAGATTTCGAGCAGATTTCAGTTCTGCTCTAAATTCAGTAATGTTCAGTTCTGCAATTTATTCTAGCGAAACCTCCTGAAGAGAGCTAGACGAAAACGTTCGAGTTTTCAAAACAGCCTTTTTTAAGGCTAATTATTCAACAAAGGAGTTTTAGATGAAGCATTTGCTGTAAAAAGCTAATAAAATATTTGTTTATTAAAATTTGGCTAACGTTTTCTGACGTAGTTGTTTAACTTTTAATTGTTGTACGACTTGTTTAATTAGTTAGGTCTAGTTTTCGTAAGAGTTACAAAAATTAAAATGTTTTAAAAAAGTAATTTAATTACCATCAACTTGAATTTCAATTGTGACAAGTAAGGTAATTTTGTTCAAAACTTATGAAACCGATATTTTTTTTGCGATAAAAATTATTCAATTGATAATCCTAATTTCAACATTATTGTTTGAAAAACAAAAACACCAGTACAATCGTAGAATAATATTGCACTCAAGAACAGCTCAATGTATTTTTGTAAAATATTTTTTGAGTTTGTTTATGTGAATTTTTGAAAACAGTTACCAGGCTGAACAAAAGATTGGCAGCGCCATTTTAATGCCTTTTTTTTTTTTCATTCCGGACCTGATATTTCTGATATAAATATTTTACACCGACGTTTAAGAAGGAAATATCAATAACAAAGCGGTATAAATATTTGGTTTCACGACATTTTCGCTAAGTATCAACTTCATTGTAGAATTTTACTGGTTAGACCAGTGGTTTTCAAACGGGGTGCCGCGGCACCCTAGAGCCGTGCTCTTCAACCTTTTTTTCTGTGGTATATCTTTCACAATTTTTCGGAAACGTCGTACACCTCACAGATAGCAATGTGTAATTGTGCACAAAAACTAAAGAAAACAAACTATAAGCTAGGTGGTTAGTCGAGTTATAATAAATAAATCAATCTTTTAGGGCACAAAAAAAATTATGCTAAAGTGTAAAAAAGTAAAATCAAAGCTGTTTTAGTTTTACTGTAGTTAGTCATCAGTGGCTGCTTTGTTGTTGCATCGTTTCAGCGATTTGGAGATAACGTGGCTTTATCTCTTTCTCTATCGCCCCTCGCATTAAAGAATCAATAATATGTATTGAGTTTTTCTTTTTTGATTTGATTTCCACAAGATTGTAAAAACTTTCTTCACACAAGTAGGTTGCAGGCATCTGTATTAAGATTGCAATGGCCTTTTGTGCTAGCTTTTCATATTCGGGGAATTTTAGAAGATAATTCCAAAACATGGAGTAATCCATTTCTCGGAATGAAACTTTTTGATTCAAATCTTCTCGGAGTTCCAACAATTTCTCATCCTCTGTTGGTTCATCAATAAATCGTTGCATGATCTACGAGTTTTTTCCAAATGTTTGTCATCATCTTTAGGAAAGTATCCAGCCAAATTTTCACTAAGTAAGTTCAAATGAGCAACAATGAGTGTAGATATGTCATTTTCCAAAGAAACGTCGTCAAACTCCCATCCACATTCTCTCAAATCATGGCTCAATAAGGAAAAGTCATTGAAGTTGTTTGATAAGACGTTGTTTTTCCAGAGTGGAATTTTAAGCTTCAGCGCATTGATCTTGCTAATTGCTCGAAAGATGTCGCTCCCTTTTCCTTGAAGACTGAGGTTTACTTCATCTAAACGATCAAAAATTGACGCCAAATAGGCTAATTTTGCTGGCCACAGCATATCACGGAACTTTGCAGCTTTTTGGTTCCCCTGTTCAGTGTAATAGGTTTCTAATTGTTCTCGCAGTTCAAACACACGGGAGAGCACTTTTCCTCGGGATAGCCACCGCACCTCTGAATATAGAATAAGTTTTTTGGAAGTGGAGCTCGTTTCATTACAAAGTTTTGAAAACAGTCTTTGTTGTTTTGCACTTTTCCAAATCGAATTTACAATATCGACAACTTCCAGTAGAACATCGTTTAATTCATTTTCTTGACCACCTACCGCAACTGCATTCAATTTAAGTTTCTTCATAACTAATGCCTCACGGTAAAGAATACGATGAATTCTCACACATTCTGGAGACAGTTGTTTTATTCTCTTAACCATACCCTTCTGTGAGCCTTGCATAGCTGCAGCTCCATCTGTTGTCAAAGATTTACACTTTGACCAATCTGGTCTTTTTTTTTTGAAGAACTCGCTCAATTTCTGGAAAATTCTTTATGCAATTGCTCTTACTCCAGCTGGTTCACAAAAGAGATAATGTTCAACTATTCTGTTGGTTTCTATCTCCGAAAATCTGCAGAAAACCATGAGCTGAGCTTCACTGATTATGTAAGTGGTTTCGTCCAGTTGTATGCCAAAAGAGGAGGCTTTTAATATTTTCTAAAGTAATTGTTTTTTTATATTGGCAGATATAACAGCACATCGTCGTGCAACAGTAGTGTCAAAAAACAAAATTTGCTTGATTTTATTTACTTCCTTTTCACCGCCATGAATTAAATCAGCTACAATTTCCAAACATGGTAACTCCACACGTTCAAGTTCTGTGTATGGGCGTTTGACTTTCATTATATGATGTGACATCTTTAATGATGCCAATAGTAGGTTCTTGTCTTGGGTTGATTTTAGTCCCATTTGGCTATCAAAAAAATTACTCTGTTTTTTCTGAGCAGCCAGGTGTGATTGGAAGAACTCCTTAGATTTATTCTGATGTTCTGAATGAGGGGTTTGGGAAATGACTTATAAGCTTCGATGGAGCGACATTGGCATTGCCATAAATAGTCAAGCAGAACATACACTGGGCTGGTGGATAACTATTTTCCTCTTCACCTTTTGGAAGAAAAAATCCATAATTTATGTAATCTTCATTCCATTTTCTTCTCTTCGATATTGTTTTCTGGCGTTTAGCAGGAAACGGTTCATGTGCAGAAGATGAGGCTGGGACTTCATCAGATTTTTTATTGCTATCATTGCAAAAGTACTTTAGCAAAGACATTGCACCCTGTAAAAAAAATCAAAAAAGTATCAAAAAAGTATTGCGTAGAAAGTAGAAAAAATAAAACCGAAGTAAGCTCTGCATCGTAGTACAGTAGAACTTTGCAGTACGAGTGCTCGTTGTACGAGAAATTTGTTTTGCAAGCGGCTATTCGTAAGAATTTTGTCTCATAAGACGAGTAAAAATTCGTAGTACGAGCGATCGTAGACCCTCAACGTCCAGGGGCCTTAAAATTCGATTTTAAAGTTTGTAATTCTATTAAAAAATTAAAAAACTTAAAACCTACCTAAAGTATATACAGTACATATCAAGCTTTTCAGAGTAGAAAAGGCTATGCACAACTGGTTTCAACTACGTTATAAGCAGCTATTGTTACGTCGTTTACATCATAATAAAGGCAATTATTACCCGTATTCTGCTGGAGCTTAAAGGTTACTAAGTAGTCTACTCTGCAAAAAACAGTATTGGTGGTTGACATATTGCTGAAATAACTTATACCGGTAGACAATGTATTACTTACTTTTAATGTGGTAAATTATAGGTTTTATCAATTGAAATTGAACCTTTATCCAATTATGTGCAAGGAAAAATTCACACTGCCTTTTCTAATATGGAAGCAATATTAAGACTATGTCTAAGTTTAATGGTCAGTCACTAACTGCTTCACTGTCTTCCATACGCTTAGATGGTCTCCATTTTAAGTTTAGTAGATTAATAAAATATGATTATTTATTGCATACACTTTTATTATTCATATTACATGTACAGTATTGTTTATTTTTTTCTGGTTGCACCTTTTCTGTTTAAAAAATATCTGTATCTGTAATACATTGGCATGCTTTAAGCTCAGTTACTACTATGAAGAATACTGGTATTACTAAGGCTTTATTTTTCTTCTTTAAGCTATTCTCATCCCATATTTATTGTGCTATTTCTCATCCCATCTAGGCTAGGTATCAGTATGCTAGGTAATTGGTAAGCTAGGTTATCGGTATGTTCTAGGCTAGCTAATCGGTATGCAACAAATAATGCCCCGAAATGGACAGAATTATACAACTTCACCCTAGACATAATATTAGATTAACCCTACGTTAGTACCCTGGGGGTAGGAACGTCATTAGTACCATGGGGTGTTTCAGCACCCCATTATTAAAACTGTTGTCAATAACAAGCAATATACACATTGGGCTTCAATGCTTGTTTATTAAATAGATTTAAACAATAATAAAACATCAAAGCTGTTTATTGAATAAATCTAAACTGTAAAGTGATTAATGTGCGATAACTCACAACCAAAACGAGTACCCCGGTAGTCTTTTTCCAACCTTATCGCCATCAGTGTTATTTGTTACTCTGATTCTTCATCGTTAGATGCGGATTCATGGCATGTTATGCATTGCACAAACAACTTGCTGTGGTCTTTGCAAACATGCTTACCACAAGTGGTACAAACTGTTTTGACTTTGCGGTCACGTGACCTCTCGCACAATTCACATCTCTTTGCACGATTTAATGTCGATGCCTGTGAATATGTTGAAGATTCTCCTGACTCTGGCAGCATTCTTCTAATTCCACTTTTGAGGTCTCTTGACAGGTGAATATTCTGCAATCTTCTTTTCAGAGCCTCTTGAACAAGCTGCATACTTACACTCTTAATGAATAGACGGCGTTTTAGCTTGTTTTCAGGGTTATGACAGTAGAGTATGTATGCATTTATAGTGGAAACGTTCAACAGCGTGTAAAAATCAGTCAAAGGCCAACGTCGACTATTTCTTGAAGTGTCGTACTCCCCTGCCATTTGGTCAACCATATCCACTCCGCCCTTGGTCGAATTATAAAAAGTAATAATTTCAGGCTTTTTCATGTCACTAGACTCTGGGTCAATTTTATCATCATGATGCATGCTACTGAAGAGGACAACATTTTTCTTTTGTTTGGTCTGAGGCACATAGGATACTAGTGTCACATTACCTCCAAATCCAAACATACTGTCACACGCAGCCCTGTTCTTGACCGATGAAAATTCGTCGGGGATCTTACGTTTGTTCTTGCGAAGTGTTCCCACAGCAGATAATTTATGGTCATGAAGTAGACTTACGATAAGTGGGTAAGTGGTATACCAATTATCAAATGTAACGTTTCTGCCTGAACCTGAGATTTCAGAGATAAGTCTTGTAACTACAGCAAAAGATGAATTGTCAACTTTGAATGGGCCATCAGCCTGTTTTCCAGCATAAATTTCCATTTTGCAAGTATAGTACGTTCTAGCATCAGCCATTGCTTGTATTTTTATGCCATATTTTGCTGGTTTGTTCGGGATATATTGTCTGAATGGACACCTGCCCCTGAAAGCCACCAGCATCTCATCAATTGTGACAAACTCTGAGGGCGAATAGTTCCTCAAACAATTTTGAACAAACGTCTCAAAAAGGTCTCGAATTGGGGCAAGCTTATCAAAAATTTTTCTTGAAGCCCGTGTTGCTTTGTCATCGAACCGTATGCAACACAGTAGAAAGCGAAAGCGATGCAGCGACATCGTCAGCCGAAAAACATCAATACCAGTGCCATCAGTCTTCCACAAATTATCAAGGTTCATTCTGTTGCTGTGATAGGTACCAGCCAATAGCAGTAGACCAAGAAAAGCCTTCATTTCTACATTATCAGTGTCTCTTGCTTTACTTTTTTGAGTATAGTTCTCTCTCTTGTCTCTGATAAACAAGTTGGTCTTTTCAACCAATAATTCCAGCATTTCGGGAGTAACAAATAGTTCCCAAAACTCATAAGGAGTTTTCGCTTGAAGAGCTGGTCCTCTAGGTCCTGGTCTTTCTCGAATAATATTTTGAGGACGGGTAGGAACTGCTGAATTAGGCATTTCTTTCTGCCACCATGATTTCTTGTCTTTTCCCAGCCATCCATCACACTTTGGCTGTTTTTGGCAGGGCTGTTTTTCCGGTTGTCATGTTTCGAGTCATAGCACTCAGAATCAGAAATAACTTCTTCTTCTATAACGAAATCTGATTCATCTTCACTGTCATCTTCAGCATCACTCAAAACGTCACATTCTTGCAACATTCTTTGCAACCTTTCTACATTTCTACTGTAACTATCCATAATTCACCCTAAAAAAATAAGAAGAACAAGTCACAGTACTGTAAGATTTTCAGCATTTTTTCCTCTCACCTATTCAAAAGGGTATTTAAAAAAACAAAGTTGCAAGTGTTGCCAACTCAAAACGGCATATAAATTTAATACCCTGGGGTGCTGAAACACCCCAGGGTACTAACGTAAGGTTAAAGTCCCCTCCAAGTCCTTCCAGTTTCCAGAAGAATGCGGCAATGCTAATTCATCAGCATAAGCAAACTTTTTGAAAATCACGAAAGGAAAATCATACGTATAGATGTTAAATAGGAGAGGAGCCAAGACCCACCTCTGAGGAACGCCGTTTTTAAGACGTTGTAACCTGCTTTGCTTGCTGTCACCGGTGGTAAGGGTGAAACTCCAATTTCGGACAAGCTCTATAATCATTTTGACCATGTGCTTATCCGGGAGAAGTCTCAGCAGCTTGCAGGTAAGGCCAAGGTGCCAGACAGTGTCATAAGCAGATCAACAAATACGGCACCGGCCTTCTTTTTAGCCTCGAAAAAATCATCGATGTTCTGGGTTAGCAAAACAAATTGATGTACGGTTGACTTCCCGCGTCGTAACTCAGCCTGTTCTTTAGGAAGAAGTGGATCAATTATTGGCTTAAGGTGGGCGTAGATAAGTCTCTCGAGGATCTTGTAGGGGACACTAAGAAAAGATATTAGTCAATAAGTTTTTGGGTCTCCCACGGGCTTCGTTGGTTTTGGAATCGCGACTACAAGCGCTCTTCTCCAGATCTTGGGAATTTTGAGTCGGCGCAAACAGGAAGAAAGGAAGTCACGTAACCAGGAATTCAAAGCAGCTCCAACATAGAGTATAAGCGTTGGGCAGATGAAATCAGGTCCCGGAGATTTACCTAGCTTTAAATGTTGGAGGGCAGCAGCAAATTCTCTCTGTGAAAAAGTGTCTGAGATATTTACTAAGTCTGGTGTTGTGGCCCTCCAAAGGTCAGACACTTCTTGATAGACAAGTCGAGATGACTTGTGGTCAACAGCCTCGTATCTCCTATTTCTAACCAGCTGAGATGCAATAGCATTGGCTGAAACGGGACAGTGATGAGGAGAGTGTCGTGACCTACCAGTAAGGTTGTTCAAAATACTCCACGCTTTTCGATTAGAGTGTGAGAAGTCAATGCTTCGAACTGCCTCGGACCATCAATCCCTCACCTTTTTGTCAAGCTTGGCAAGCAAAGCTGTAGCAGCCAAACTTGAGTCGTCTCCCTGAGGAGACTGCAGAAAAGTTTTATAGAGGGATTCACACTCTGCATCCCAACATGGAATATAGTTATTTCAATACCCGCGTGGGATAGTCTTTTTGGCTGCTTTCTTAATGGTGTTACAGAAGTCCAGGTAAGCCGCATCCACATCAAGTGAATCAGGCGGCAACAAAGTCTTTGCGACTTTATTCGTCAAAGCAATATAATGACTCGTGGGCAAACGTGGCAAGGCCATGCTTCCTGCTTAAAGAAGACCCAGCTAGTTAGTAGTTTGGATGTACCAACTTCTCTGCATCAGTGCAGTGGGTCTCCTGCAGTAGTATGACGAGTGCCTCAGACTGCAGAGTGAGGTGATGAAGAACGTTGATCTTGCTTTCAGTGAGGCCTTCGATGTTTAGCTGAAGAATAGTGGGTCTTCGGAACTTGTTGGCAATGTGCCCTGAAAAGGGAAGTTTTATCCAGGCATTGTCCCGTCCTGAAAAGGACGTTTGCCGATTAGCAGACCCACACTGAACATCGGAATGGGTGGATACCCTTCCATTTTGGTAGGTTTGGTTTCGGTCCGTCATTTTTAAAACCAATAAACAGACTTACTTACGGCCCAGGCTGCGAGAAAGCACCTACCATCTGGGCCTTGATGTACCGCTTCGGTTTAATTAATGCCCAATTAAGCTTAGACGGACCGACTAGACTTCTACTAAAAAATATAGAACTTAATTCTTTTTTATATGCAATAATAATGACAATTCGCCCTCTGCAGAAATGAGGTCGCGTATTATCCGAAATCTATAATAAAGACTTTGTTATTTTTTAGGTATTTCAAGGAAATCGTGACAAAGACAGCAAAGTATCAAACTACTTTCCTCAGCCAATTACAGCTCGTTATTTTAGACTTATTGTTGTAACTTTTAGTGATGCGTCTGTGATCAGACTCGAATATCTTATTTGCTGAATTTTTTTAATGAAAAAAATTTATATACAGAACTATTTGCATAAAAAAATCTTAATTTAGAGAATGTAATCGCCGTTTATCTGATCATAAAAATGGCAAGTTTATTCTTTTTTGACATTCTATTTTACCTGGTTAATAATAAATTTTAATAAATTTGTAAGCCAGCATAATAATATTATGACTGCTGTAAGACTTTACGGACTGTAACTTCCTTTGAAAAAATTTGTTACCACATGATGTTTTCTCAATTAGTTATGTTGTTGGTTATTTTGTTTTTGAGAATTTTTTGTATCGTTTGACCAATTTTGTAAAACGATTTAACCTTTCTATTCGTTTTTGCTCGTAATCAAAACTTCTATTATTTTTATCGGACATTTCGATGCAAATATCTGTCGTCCAATTTTGCGCTCGTTTCCTCTTTGATCGCTACCTTGTCGGAGATTGTGAAGTCCAAAATTATTGCGTGCTTTTGTGTGAAAAATTGAGAAAATACAAATTCAACTGCAATAGACAAAATCAGATTTCAGTAACTATTTTTTAAGTCCGACGTCACTTCGGTTTAATCAATAAAAATTACACATATTAACTTATGAGTAACTCAATAATAAATTTTTTAAAAAAGAAACTACTGATGCAGTATAATCTAAAGAAGCCAATAGGTGACCCTTGAATTCGTCGTCGTTTTGTCGTCGTCGTTTGGAACAACATCCACTACAGATCAGAAAAAAACAGGACTGGGGCCGAGGGTTTATCCATTTACTACTCTAGGCTGTTTTACTGCCCCAATCAAATACTGGCAGTGATGCTATTAAGCCAGCATCTGGTTTCGTCATCCAAAATCGTTAGACCTCGTGCTCCGTGTGGTGCCTAATATATGGAGCACGCTATTAGAACGTGGTCTGCGGTTTGTTCAGCGGCACTGCACTCACAATCCGGTGAGGGAGCAAAACCACATTTGTGCATAGACGAATGGAATTGACCAACACCACTTTGCAGGCGGTTAAGCTTAACCCAAGCTGTTCGGGGCAAGCTTATCACAACATGATCATAAAAGATTTCACAAATGTTCAATGTGTCCGCCGCCTGTTACCTGGCACACGTCAAGTCGGTAGTTTAGCTCCTTCCAAACGATGCTGTTGTTGCTGGTCGTCCAGATCCTTTTGCTCTGCACAGACAGCCTTCGTCTTCGTATTTCTTTCTCCAGCTTCAAATCTGCTTTGCCGTTGGTAACTTCTTAGAGAACTTTCTCACAAACGCACGCTTTACAGTCTTGTTTGAGTTTGTTCGAGTATACTCCAACACCCAAAACGCCTTTTCTTTTCTAGTGAATACCATTTAAATACACAGGTTTGAACGCAGTACGAATAATTTATCAATTAAAAATTTTTACACCTGAAAAGATAAACATATCAAATATTAAGCACAAAATTTTGGCCTGTTTCTACACATGCTGTGTAAATTTAAAGTTATTTAAACAGGTACTGCCAAAGTTATTAGATTGCAAAATGATGTCAAATTTTTTAAACACCCTGTATATAGCACCGGAACTCAGTGTCATATTTTATAAATACATAGCTACACTATTTTATAATAAGTAGTGCTGACAGAAATTAATAACGTGAACATTTTTCTGGTTTTGTTACATAATAAAACTTACAGGAACGTTAGTTTTGATTGTTCATGAGTCCTTTGAATGGGTTTCAAAGGTAAAAAAAGTCAGAATTAAGTATGAAATCAAAATATTTTAAAATTTTTACTACTTTTTTATTTATATTTTAAATTTTAATATGTAAAATTTTTAATCTTACTACTACTATTTAAAATTTTTATTATCTAAAATTATTAAAAATAAAATCAGACTTTTGAATGAAGTTAAAATTTTCCAAAATTTTATCTCACCAAGTCTTACTTTCAAAAGCTTATTCCTTGTTTATTTTTGTAAATTTCTAAACAGCTATATAAATTTTGAATATTTTCTTTTTAAAATTTGTATTAGGGTTTCTTCAATTTATCTAATTAATCAACTGTATTCCCCTCAATTTTACACAGCAAATTGAGATTTTTGTCTTACTTCGAGAATGCAATTGAAGTTTCAATAAACAAATATGACTCAAACTTCCATGTTTCGTGGCTTCTTTTTAGAGACTCTCAATACCCGTGGCTAGATCTGGATTGGTGCCAGTGTTCCGGCGGCTGGAGTAAAAACTGGCAGCGTCCTTGGCATTATATAGGAGGGCAAGACAATTAATACTTGCCCAGCCAGCCAAGCACTCACCGTCCGGACTGTTATCATCGTAACCCCAGTCAGCATGACGACAGTTAGAATCACCGCGTAAAGAGATGGATGAGAAACACTGCGGAGATCCAGGGATCGCAATCGTCTTGGCGGTGATTTGTTGACATTGACTATTTTATAGCCATCAACGTCCACACACAACCACTCGATCTTCGAGGTTAGTGGAGATTGGTCCAAAAGCGTGTATCTCAGTCGCTCGTGGACAAACGTGGCAAGGCCTTGCTCCCTGCTTAAAGAAGACCCAACTAGTTGGTAGTTTGGAAGTACCAACTTCTCTGCATCAGTGCAGTGGGTCTCCTGCAGTAGTATGACGAGTGCCTCAGACTGCATAGTGAAATAATGAAGAACGTTGATCTTGCTTTCAGTGAGGCCTTCGATGTTTAGCTGAAGAATGGCGGGTCTTCGGAACTTGTTGGCAATGTGCCCTGAAAAGGGAAGTTTTATCCAGGCATTGTCCCGTCCTGAAAAGGACGTTTGCCGATTAGCAGACCCTTGCTGAACATCGGAATGGGTGGATATCTTTCCATTTTGATAAGTTTGGTTTCGGTCCGTCATTTTTAAAACCAATGAATAGACTTACTCACGGCCCAGGCTGCGAGAAAGCACCTACCATCTGGGCATTGATGTACCACTTTGGTCTATTTAATGGCCAATTAAGCTTAGACGGACCGACTAGACTTCTACTAAAAAATATAGAACTTAATTCTTTTTTATATGCAATGATAATGACAATTCATCCTCTGCAGAAATGAGGTCGCGTATTATCCGAAATCTATAATAAAGACTTTGTTATTTTTTAGGTATTTCAAGGAAATCGTGACAAAGACAGCAAAGTATCAAACTACTTTCCTCAGCCAATTACAGCTCGTTATTTTAGACTTATTGTTGAAACTTTTAGTCTTGCTGCTGTGATCAGACTCGAATATCTTATTTGCTGAATTTTTTTAATGAAAAAAATTTATATACAGAACTATTTGCATAAAAAAATCTTAATTTAGAGAATGTAATCGCCGTTTGTTTGATCATGAAAATGGCAAGTTGATTATTTTTTCGACATTCTATTTTACCTGGTTAATATAAATTTCATTAAATTTGTGAACCAGCGCAATAATATTGTGACTGCTATACGACTTTAGTGACTGTAATTTCCTTTACAACTACTTTTTTGAAGTAGATGCAAAGAAAAAAATTTTTTACCACATAATGTTTTTTTAATTAGTTGTGTTATTGTTTATGTTGTTTTTGAAAATTTTTTTGTATCGTTTGCCCAATTTTGTAAAACGATTTAACCTTTTGATTTGTTTTTGCTCGTACTCAAGACTTCTATTATTTTCATCGGATGTTTTTGATGCAAATATCCGTTTGTTAAATTTTGCGGTCGTTTCCTCTCTGATCGCTACCTTGCCGGAGATTGTGAAGTCAGAAATTATTGCGTGCTTTTGTGTAAAAAATTGAGAGAATACAAATTCAACTGCAATAGACAAAATCAGATTTCAGTAACTATTTTTCAATTCTGACGTCACTTCGGGTTAATCGATAAAATTACCAACTTATAAGTAACTCAATTATGAATGTTTAAAAAAAGAAACTACTAATGCAGTATAATCTAAAGAAGCCAATAGGTGACCCTTGAATTCGTCGTAGTTTGGAACAACATTCACTACAGATCAGAAAAAAACAGGACTGGGGCCGAGGGTTTATCCATTTACTACTCTAGGCTGCTGTACTGCCCTAATCAAATACTGGCAGTGATGTTGTTAAGTTAACATCGAGTTTCGTCATCCAAAATTGTTAGACCTCGTGCTCCGTGTGGTGCCTAATATATGGAGCACGCTATTAGAACGTAGTCTGTGGTTTGTTCAGCGGCACTGCACTCACAAGCCGGTGAGGGAGCGAGACCCCATTTGTGCGTGGACGAATGGAATCGACGAACACCACTTTGCAGGCAGTTGAGATTAACCCAAGCTGTTCGGGGCAAGCTTATCACAACAAACTTGGCACCGGTCCTGAGTACAAAAACACAAAGGAGCCTGGAAGTTCTATCACAATACTCCGCATTCCATTTATGATTTGTCCACTCAAAAGCGTACCTGCCAAGTCCGACAAAGTTGTTTAAAAGATTCGGCGCAGCTGGCACAAATGTTCGTCTGCATCTTAATCTCACTTGGTGAGTATCTGAAGACCCACTTAAAAGACCATGCAAGATATGATCAGGATGTAGAGATCCACGGTGAGCCAAGGAGAGTGTCGCTTCCAGTCGGCAAAACTCAGCTGGCTGGATGCTTGAAAGTATGGGTAAGTGGTCTGTTGGAGTGCGACGCAGGAATCTAGTGACTATGCTCAAGGCTCGTTCAAGAACAGTGTCTATGAAAGTCGAGTGTGAGCGCTGCGACACCAGACTGGCGCACAGTACTCAGATGTTGAGTAGACTAGAGATAGCGCAGTTGTGCATAGTGTTTTAGCACCAGAACCCCATCCTGAGCCCACGAGTCGTCTCAGCAGTGTCACGTGCGAGGATAGTTTTTTTGCGCAATAACACTAGATGGTGATGAAGCGTGAGCGATCTGTCCACTTTTAACCCCAAGATAAGTAGGAGTTTGACAGAACGATAAAATTCTATTGTTGTTGTAGACTTTTAGCTCACGTTTGGCCTCTCGGTCATTTAACTGAAAGGATGCTGTCACCATCTTAATGTGACTGAGCTTCAATCTCCGAGTCTGGAGATACGCTGAAAGTGTAGACATGTCTTGGCTTAAGGTCCCCTTCAAGTCGTTCCAGATTCCAGAAGAGTGCAACAATGCTAAATCATCAACATAAGCAAACTTTTTGGAAATCATGGAAGGAAGATCATACGTATAGATGTTAAATAGGAGGGGAGCCAAGACCGATCCTTGAGGAACGCCGTTTTTCAGACGGCGTAGTTTGCTTTGCTTGCTGTCACCGGTAGTAAATGTAAAACGACGGTTTCGGACAAGCTCCATGATCATTCTGACCATGTGCTTATCCGGAAGTAGCCTCAGCTGCTTGCAGATAAAGCCATGGTGCCAGACAATGTTATAAGCAGCTGTCAGGTCGATAAATACGGCACCGGCCTTCTTTTTAGCCTCAAAAGAATCCTCGATGTTCTGAGTCAGCAAAACAACTTGATCTACAATTGACTTCCCGCGTCGAAACCCAGCCTGCGCTTTAGGAAGCATTGGATCAATTATTTGATCAACTTGAGCATAGATAAGCCTCTTGATGATCTCGAAGGGGACACAAAACAGAGATATTAGTCAATAAGTTTTTGGGTTTCTCAAAGGCTTCATTGGCTTTGGGATTGCGACTACAAGCGCCCTTCTCCAAATCTAGATAATTTTGAATCGGTTCAAGCAGGAAGAAAGGAAGTCACGTAATCACTTCAAAGCAGCTCCAGGATGGATTATAAGTCGGCTATCCAATCAATAGCATTAGGGAAAATTTGCTTAAAAGATTTGCTTAAAATATAAATCTAAACTTTTTAGGGGTTGCACACGGCGTGGTGTGGTACGCGGCAAGGTTTTCTGAAAAAGGTTAATGCGCTGCACTGCTCGGCGTCGCGGTTTATATTTCTAATGCAGGTAACAATAATAGACTCAATTATTCATGTAGCCTTTTCGATAGGAAAACTTTATAGGATTCCTTCTTTTTATCGGATACCACAAACTTCCTAGTTAAACTCGTTGTCGCTATATGCCAATGGTTTTCAACTTTTTTAACATTGTGGACAAAAAAACAAACTTGAATTACATTTATTCGACCTAGGAGAAATTTTTTGCCTTCTTTTAAAAAAAACAACAACACATAGAATCAAAGCAAAGATTAAAAAAAAAATTCACACGGTGAATATACTTCGCCAAAAAACGATGACTTTCTTTTCAATCTTTATTTTTATTTTACGTGTTTTTTTACAGTATATTTTTTCCTGAAAACCTGCAGCTGCATAGCCTACTAGTTGCCTTTTCTAAATTGAAATGGCTCAGTAAAATGTGCACGACACACCAGAAATACTTCACAGCCCAATAAAAACTTTTCTGTGTGCTATGCTATAGTCGCTTACGTAGAGACATTTAGGGTCTCGCTTTATCAACTTTTGACAAAAGCAGTGATGGCTTTAATAGGATACGAATGGGGCGGCCGAACCGGGCTCCACCTAAGATACATCAAAAAGTGGCCCTCTACCCAAGATATTGCTCTATTTCTTCATGGTAGCACCAGGACGAAGGCATGTTTAAAATAAAAACCTTTTTTTCCGAGATTACTTTGTTTTGATACAGTAAAAAGTGGCCCCAGTAAATAAAAGCAAAAATAGATTTTGACCAAAACATGCTTTCGTGTGTTCCAATCTCAAAACAATGCTTGGTTTCAAGCCCTGCTGGCTGGTACTGGTACTTCTGCCTTAAACAGTAGTCAGTACAAAACTCAAAATGAGCGTACTGTACTTTGGTATTTTGCATTTCAATGCACTTAATCTGCTTTCATATTTGATAATCATATTTTGCATTTTTAAAGGCTCTAAATACTGTAGAAATAATATGTTTTTTCTTAACGTTTTAACAGCTTGCTGCAGTTGCAGAAACGATTATAATTTCACACACAAAAAGTAACTAAAATTATTATAATTTCAAAGTTTACTCATTTGACTGCAGCAACCTAAAATTTTAACATTCATTAGGAGTGGCGTTTTGTCCATAAAAGATACGGAGCTGCAGCACCTTCAAATTTCTGCGAAGCAGCTGTAAATATTATCAGCAAAGCTTTAAAGAATTTTTAAAATTTCATTTTAACTTTTCTTAATTTTCTTCACGTAAATTTAAGTTAAGTCTGAAACAAATAATTTTTATCGAATGTATATGATAGTGCTCTAAAACAACAATGCAAATGTATGATGATGCACATTATGTAAAAATAAAACGATAATCAAAATGTTGCATTAATGTATCAATGAAGGTTGAAAGGGCTTTGCTCTGAATTTTAAAAGTTAGATTTAAAGATTTGTACGCAAACGCTTTAGCAACATTTTATTTCACACCATGTATATAGTAATAATAATTAAAAAAATTGTTTACCTTTTTAGTTTAAAAGTGCATCATTTGTTCATTACGTTGAATTTTGTAAAATAAATGCGACATAAATTTTGATTGATGTAACACGAAGATGTCAATCGTTCCACGTCACCAAAAAACCTTGTTTTGTTGTATTTACACGACATGAAAATGTCAAGCGCGATCAAAAGCTGTCTCTAAAATAGCAACCGGAATAAATGGTTTTTTCCCGGCATCTACCGGTACTCGAATAAATATGAGTAGATGACTTATATGCAGGGTACCATCCAAACTGACCTAAAAACAAGCACAGCCAAATCTCTATTTTTGTTCCATCCCCAAAAAGTTGATTACTTTAATTGGTGTCCAAAATCTCCATTTTTGTTGCAAAAACGTTTGGCTGGACAATTACCTTCCTTCTTCCCGCGCCCTTGAAAATAAGCGTATTAAAAATTTTCTAAGACAATGTTTAAATAATAAGCAGAAATCTTAGAAATAAGCACGAAATGGTAACCCTGAATGTACATAAATATTGATTTAGCCCACAGTAATGGCAATGCCAATAAAGAAAAATGTTTTTTAATGTTTTAAGAAATGAATTTTAAGCCCAGTAAAAATTATAATTTAATTGACATTATTTGAAGTTAAAATCTGTCAGTGAGGAATAAAATGCTAATCGCACATTTAAGGCGTTCTCGATTTTACGGTTATTACATGATTAAATAGGCTAACCTTTTTTTCAAAATAAAAACCGGGACATTAATTAAAGTGATACACATTTTAAGCACATTAGTTATTTCTATTCAAAGTATTAGTTGCTGTACTAATCGAATATTGTTTTTGGCTTCTTTTTATAAGCCTGTAATAGATTTTGTGCTTTGATTTGTGTTGGTACGAATGAAAATAAAACAATTAAACATAGGTCTCCAAACAATTGCAAACTACTGCTAATATCTCCTTTCTATGCTCTAGTCGAGGCGGATAATGTAGGCCTATAAACAGGATTGTCACGTCTATTAGGCAAACTAGGTAGTCGCCTTGGGTGCAGCCTTTAAACGGGCGCCAAACATGCTTTCGATCTTGTCAGTTTCGTAGTTTTTTTACGTTTTTTTTTTTTTGATCAAAACCATTTTCATTCTTACGTTTTAATTTTTAGTATTTTTTTGGGTTTGTGGTACAAATTTTTTATTATAAATAAACTGCAGTTATAAAAAGCAAGCCAAGGAGCTCCAATTTTTCTCTTTATGAATGAGCTCTATGTTAGATGTTTGAATTGTGTTTACCGCTACAATGTTGTTTCAGCCCAAAGCATTAAAGTCTCGTGATTGCAATTATTTGAAGTTTATGAATTACTACACTGTAAAAATAAGAATTGAAAATAGTAGCTAAAAGACAACCAAGTTTATGACAACTCAAGCTGTCCGGAAGTTTTGAGTGTTACAAAAATATTTAAAAATTAGGTTCTGAGGTTTTCCACATCTGCGACAAGCGCCAAGCAAAGGCTTTTTAAAGTGAAACATATCACAGCATTTGTACGGTCTACTATGCTTTAAGGTAGTCTTGATGATTTAGCTGCAATATGGAGTGGCGGCTTGCGCACTTGAGCTGCAGAGCTGTAGCACCTTAAATATCTGTGCAGCGGTTCTAAATATAGTTTTTTATAAAAATTGAATTATAAGAAGCAAGGTTGCTTCCGATCCATATGCATTTGTTTATACAAAATAAAAAAGGAAATAAAAAAAGTTACATTCATTTGAAAACAAAAAATTGGCATGGGGGGTGATGCATTAAATTTTATTTAAATAAGATTTATTAGCTTTACTGGTGATTAAAGTGAAATTTGGGCAAAACCATTGAAACTTGATTAGGATAAAAAATAGCGTAGCGGTGGCTATGCTTATTAACACGCAATATGATTTGGTATTTTTGGTTTTTGAGAATTACCACTTATAGTAATGTTATTATATACAACTAGAAGAAACCAATGACGTTTATCAACAAAATTAAACTTTTTTCTGAAAACTCATTGCTTGATTTTATCTTTTTATAAATTCCACTACAAGTCAAATTAACATTAGTTTTGCATATTAGAACTTTGAATTTCGTTACAGTATATTTGCTTCTGTCATTTTACGACATATTTTTCATAATTGAAAAAAATTGTTCAATAGATGCTGAGGTTCTAAGCAAGCTTTAAGCCCTTATGATTTAAGAAATTGTGCATTGCGCGTAAATAAATGGCGACTATTTGTTATATTTCAGGGTCCACAACCTGAAGCATAATTTAAGGGTGCATTAAAAGTCGGATGCGGCTTTAAATGATGATTATGCGGCCGTGCACATGTGTCACCCACTTAATTAATTACAAATTTAACCCAATAAAACTTTTTTTATTGCAGCACATAACATAAAATTATGAAAAGGGTCAGTGAACTTTTATCGAACATGGCTGTAACAATTTCAGACAATAATTCGCCAACAAGTGGAAAGGTTTCAGCAATAAATAGCCAGGAAAAAATTAAGAAAATTATAATTTTCAATTAAAGGCTCTATTGCCAAGTTTCTGCTTTGATCGAAAGTAAAAAACTTTTTTTTGACTTTAACTAGTTTTCTAATAGACGTAAACTTGCGGGCGTCCTTTAGTCAAAATTACTTCTGCAATGTGGTCGGCAACAACAAAACGACTATGTATCTCTGGAATAGTCTAAGACGATACCAAAAACAAATCTTAAATAAAAAATTCTGGGACAGAATGGTTAACCACCGGGACACCGGGATGCAACTTTCAATTTTGTACCCAAAGAATTGTAATCTACATATTTTCAATCTATCAAACATCCAAATTTTTTTCTCCGCTCAAAAAAATTTTTACTCAGTTCTTTACAGTTTAATCATATTTATTTTTCGGTACATTTGCAAACGCAATATAAAAAACAAATTGGTTTGTTTATCATCTTAAAAAGTAGCTAAAAAAAAGCTTTGCCATGACAACTAACATAGAGTGCTCCTTGATTGCTCCAAGAGCTGAGTGATAGAATTTTTATGAGCAGAGAAAAAAGTTTTGGATTTTTGATTGGTTAAAAATATGTAGATTACGATTCCTTGGGTACAAAATTGAAAATTGCCACCGGGATAAGGACCAAAAACCGGAACTGTCCCGGGACCTTAACGTATTGCAAGCCTAGGATTAAGTGTTTGTTTAAACTTGAACGATAGAAATTTATTTTACTAATATAAAGCTGATAAAAGAAAACTACCCAAGTTTCATTTTGTGGGACAAGAGTGCTTTTATTTGCTTTATTTCACTTTTGTCAATTGTTATCGTAATTATTTATCGAATGTTCTAACTCGAAATTGTATTTACAACTTTCCTAGATGCAAATTTAAGTTACAGTGTGTGAGTAAGTTACTTTAAAAATAAAGGGACTGTAGATCTCAGTTAATCAGAATTCGTTTAATGCTGAATTTCGCTTAACTCGGATAAAACTGAAAGTAGAAATGATTTCTTATATACTGTAATTCTTAATAAAAAGCTTCGGATTATCCGGATCTTTCTAATTTGAAGAATTTTGTTTTTCAAATTGAATCCGGATTAAACGAGGTCCAGGTTTGTAACTTCAGTAACCGAAGTCTACTGTAGTTACAAACCTAAATCTAATGAAAAATAATATTTTTTGGTTTTTTATTGGAGCTAAAGTCAAAATTATAACTAGTAATTTAAAATTAGATTCTTTTAAGCTTTTAAACATGCTTTTATTTTTTTATATCTTGTTATCTTGTGTGCTGAACATAGCATCATCAATACTGATACGGATTTGTAAAACAATGAGTTCTTCAGACTCTCACGAAATTAATAAAATTACTAAACAAAATAAATCAGTTTTGGATTTTCGTCAAATTACACTCGACAATAATAAAAAAATGAGTGTTCAAGGTGAAAAAGAAAATAATGACAGCTCTAGTCTCACAAGAAATAAAGGAGAACCTAGTATTGTCAACAAGATTGCTATCTATAAACTAAGAAAACAAGTTCAATTCAAAAAAAAGTTTTAAATCTTTCAAATTTGGTTATAAACGACATATTTGAATTTTAAAACATTTAAAAAATTATTGTTAAAAATTAAGTGTTTTTCTTAAAATAAGTTTTTTTCAGTTATTGTTTTCAACCTTGAATTTATTTTTAATTGCATAAATCGGATTATAAAAACGTTTACTTAACTTAAACTTTTCGCTAATGCTATGTCTAAGTCTTTACTTTCAAGTAAATTTTTTTGTACAGAATTTAATTGGACAAAATCTGAAATGCATGAGTTGAAACAAAATCTGAACCAAATAAAAGAAATAGTTTAAAATAGTGTAATAAAAAAGTAAAAAGATGGCAGCCAAAAATTAAAAAAAATTTTTAAACTTGATTCTACTAATATTTATAATCGGAGTTGCCAAAAGTAAAAACTGAAACAAAACTAGAAATTTAACTTGTCTTTGATATTAAGCTCTAGTAATTGCTGAACGCGACAGTTTGCATTAGCAAACGCGCAAATTTTTTGAAAACTCAAATTATAAACAAATATTAAATTTTGGGTGCAGATGTGTCACACTTTATTTATTGATTTTTATCTTAACCTCATACTATGTAGATGATTTTCAGTCTTTTACAGTAATTTTTAAACTTTTGATTATGAAGTAATCTTTTTCATTGTTACGTAGCAATTGCGTAATCGAAATACCACTTCCATTTAATTTATTTTTTCTGCAAGTTATATTTATGAGTGTACTACAGTATAATAATTTGTTTGACTGTTTTCTTCATGGACTTGATTGTAGTCTAGTAAAACAGCATTATAAAGTTTGCTACAGACCTACGTATTTTTTTCGTTTTTTTCTCTCTTTTGTTCGTTTTTTTTTATCTCGAGCGTTCAAGAAACTATTGATTAAAATCTTCCACAATTTTACAGTTAGTTTGACCTTACAAGTTATGTGACGTGTTTATTACGTGCTTTCTGATTGTGTTGTGACGTCATGGACTGCTTTGGCCAATTGCGCAACGTAATACAAAGCTTGATCTAAAAATTCTGATTTGATCCAATAACTTCGATTTTTATCTCATGACGTTACTTGATTTACTTAAATAGTGTCGTAATTTTTAAGCATTCTTTTAATTACTATGAGGTTTAGAAATAGTTTCGTGTGTGGCTGTGTCTAAGAAGTATAAGAGTCAGTGTTGACTCGTTGAAAATTAATTCTATAGTGAAATAGAATTGCTTTAGCTTGTGTGGAGAACAAACTATCAAGTTTAATATTAGCCATCGGCATGTTAATTAATTTTTACAGTTAGTCAGTACTAAGTTGTTGAGTGAATATTTGTAGTTGTTGGCGCTGTGAATTGTTTTGAAGTTTGGTGAAGTTAAGAGTGAGATTTTCCGAGAATTGTTTAAGTTCGTTTGATTTTGTAAATATATTCTATATACTGTAGTCAAAAACCGTGGTTTCTTTCTATCTGTAGAGCAGTGGTTTTCAACCGGGGTTCCGTCAGAACAGTTCAGGGGTTCCGCAGGTTGTCTGTGGAAGATGAACTCCGCGTGTGCCTATCAAAAACACGACCCAATTTTAAAGAGTTTGGCAAGAAACATTAGGCTCAAGTTTTTCATTGAATTTTTTACGAGAATAAATGTAATTTTTTACAGTTTGTATTAATAATTTCAGAGATCGATTCCGAGTGAAGACCTTTTTTTTTAGAGAACACCCTGATTTTGGGACGAAAATAGGTGTTTTTAGCCGGTTACGGCCCGCAAACTCGAATAATTTTGAAAAGTGGCCCACAAGAGTGCAGAAGTTGGACCACTCTGGCATAAGACAATCAAATTACCGCACAGGGGCTTCTCAAGCCTCTGGAATGTTTCAGTGGGGTTCCGCTCCACCAAAAAGGTTGAAAACACTGCTGTAGAGTAAAGGTGAACTTGAAACACGAAGCATCGAAACCAAGACGAAACAAGACGTTGGAGTAGCGGACCGAGACAAAATACGAGACTTTACATAGTTGCTTTAGTTTACGTAGGCATATCATATTTTCGAAGTGGTAAATTAGATGTTTGATAAAAGAAAAAAAATTGTTACTAAAAGGTAGTATTCTCTAAAAAATAAAAAGGTCTTCATTTTCATTCTACCTCCAATTTTTCAGTTTTCGTCTCAAAGTGTTTTCTAAAAAAAATTTTCACTATGATTTTGGGACGACAATCGTGAAATTGTAGCAGAATCAAAATGGAGACCTTTTTTTCTCCTTACCCTAAATATTACACAGATTTTCTTCTCTTTACTCCATTGCCCCCAATTTTTTTTGACTGGTACGCCTATATTCACATCGCTGTAATGTTTTGAGTTGGACTTGAGACACAGTGGTCCGAGACCGAGAAAAGACTTTGGAGTTACGAGACAGAGACTTTAAAAAATGTGTCTCAAAACATCCACCTCTGCTGTAAAGAGAAATTTCAGGCAAATCTAGTCGTATTTAACCAGAGCTAGCTGTTATAAAAACATCAGTCTTGCAACAAACTATTTCTAGATATATTTGGGTATTTGGTTTACTTAGATCAAGGAATACTTTTGGATTCCCGAGTAAAATTGTAAATATTGTTTATTTGAAGTTATTTTAATGTTATTTGCAGTAGTTAGCAAATTGAATCGTTTAATTAAAGAAAAAATTGAAAATTTCCAAATTGATTAGATATTTATACAAAAAAATATTTTCCACTATAGTGCCTCTCTAGAACTTTTTATTTAGCTATATGAACTTATCTGGAAGGCTTTTCCCAACAAAATAAGCAAGCATCGTTTGGATTTATTTAAGTTTATGTTTTTATTTTTAAAGACATGAAGCCGCTTTATAACAACAATGAAAATACATGATGATGCAGAACTGCTGAAGTACGACATGATGATTTAAATTTTATCTTAACCCTATTCTCCTCAACGGCTGGGCTTCTGAAGCCCGGCCCTTGCGAAAACGTTTGTAATTACTTCATCTTTTTAGATAAAATTCTGGAATTTCTTGATTTTTCCTAATTTGAAATGCTGAATAAGATGGTACTATTTTAGGTGCCCCCGAACAAGGGTTAACGGGTAAAATAGATATTTTTTAAAAAATTTGTAAATTTTTGCTGGTTTTCGCAAGCAGAGCGTGGAATTTCAATTTCACGCCTTTATTAAGTGACATGAATTTTACCAACAATTAGCTTTGCGTGACGAAGCAAATTACGTCCTTTGCCGACGTCGAAATGCCTTAGGCGATGCAGAACTTATTTCATGTAAATCGCATTTCCTTTTTTTGAGCTTTTGGCGATTGCTTGGAAGCATTTTACACATATACATTCTTTTATATAAAACAATTGCTGTTGGACTGCTTGAATACCAATCAAGCGGACAAAATTCAATCTTTACACTAAGCATTTTTTAAGACTTTTTTATAACTATTCATTCGTGGGAAAAAAAATTAAATTAACTGGTTCACATCTTAGCTCTTTTGCTGACGCCTTTAGACAATTAAACAACACCTGACTTTTTATAATAAACTTTTTATTTATATTTCACGTTGCATTTGAAGTAACAGGTTTTTATGTTGAAATTTTCCTTACAATGAAAAATCCGACTTAAAACTTGTAAAAAAGTTTATACCTTTTAGATGTGGGTTTTGCAAACAGAAAACATAGAATAAAAACAAGACGTTTGATACGACTAAATTTTAATAAAACAGGGGTTTTCAACTTATATAAATTCATGACGGTTCTAAAGTCTGAGATTTACACCATTGATTTCTTTTCTCCCAAAAAATTTTCGTGCGAAATTTTAAAAAAATGGTCCTTACGTATTGCAAACTGTTTGATAAATTTATTTCGAAAGTTAAATAAAGTCCAAAAAAACTTTATTTTTGAAATTCGAAAAGAACTTTTTATGTAAACATAAAGACCATTTATGGTCTTCATTTTCCTTTCGCCATGAATTTTATGTTTGAACTCAAAATGTCATTCAGAAAAAAGTTGGATATGACTTATGGTCTAATATGATTATCCTATTATATTCCGACATCTTTTTAGCTTTAAAATGACTCACTAACTGGAAACCTCTGAATAAAATCAACTTAGATATCTTAGCTATGGATGACCTGGGCTGTTTGCAAGGGTTTTTCTACATAAAACCAGATAAAGCTCCGGGCCCTAATTTTATGTGCATATAGCTTGTAATCCATGTTAGAGTTGCTTTGAATTTTTGATTACATAACTTTATTTTTTCCTAATTGCGTCAACTCCAATTTCGAAAATCTACGGAAGAGCGCTTGAAAGACAATTCGAAAGACAAAGAAGGCGGTAGAAGACCCAAAACGTTATTGACAAATTTATCAACTTTACGTCCCCTGAGAAAAATTTGAGATGCTTACCTATGTCCGCAACAAGCCAATTGATGGTTTTAATGCAAAAAGTCAACCGTGGATTAAGTCATTCTGTTAATAATCGACAATTTTTTCGAGACTAAGAAGAATTCCAGTGCTATTTGTCAATCTGACAGCTGCATATGACACTATTCTTTTATGCAAACTTGACTTTAACTGCAAGTTGCTGAGGTTTTTGCTGGATAAATGCATGGTTTGAATGATTATAAAACTAGTTCACAACGAAGGTTTCACTCTAACGCGACAGTAAGCAAAATAATCTTGGATGTCAGAGCAACAATTTTTCTCCAAAATCAATCACGACTTTTTTAACATCTAGATCCGATTGAATCCCTGGGGTTCGACGCAAACGTCCTCTGAAAGATTATTTTTTTAAAAATTTTGCCCAGTCTAAAGTTAATTTCTATTAAAAAAAACAAAGAAAATAGATTAGTTTGACACTGACCGTTGGTATACTTTTAATATTGGCACTGAATCCGTGGTATGCAGTCGTATAACACTTGATTGTGTATCATCGTTCACAAAGGTCATTGTTCTCATTGTCTTTACAATAGGCAAGTTATCCAATGTGTCTTTAAGTTTAAAGGCGCCGGTAGCAAAATTGAAGAAGATTTAGTTATTTTGCCGATTAAAGCAGTGAAAATTATAGTGCAGCAATCGGCAAAATATAATTGAAATTTGCTTTATAAAGCTTACCACTTTCCAGGATAAATTGCATTGTAGTTATTAGAGCTAAATTAGTAAGTACATTTGAAGCGGCTTAATAATTGTTACTGTTTTCATCATCATTCAAAACGAGAAGAAACTAAGCCGTGAATTATTTTAGGACTAAAAATGTTATTAAATGTTTTAGAATTGAAAATCATAATTTAAGATTTATTTTAGGTCTAAAAAATATTTTTAAATGTTTCAGAATTAAGAATCATGATTAATAATTATTTTAGGTCTAAAAAATATTTTTTGTGATTTTAAGTCTATCTGTAACTTTACTTTAACATGCCTACCAAAAAAAGAAAGTGGTCAGAGAATTATGTGCAGTACGGCTTCACTTGTGCAACAAAAATGATGGAACTCAATACCCTCAATGCAGCTTTGCAATGTTAAGTTGAGCAATTCCAGCCTAGCACCAGCTTAATTACGAGAACATTTTACGAAAGTTCACGGTATAGGAAAATATAAGGACACCACACTTAATCAATTTAAGCAGAAGAGGGCGAGATTTCATGCCAATGCTACCATTAGATCTTATGGTTTTGTTCCAGTGGATAAACCGATTCTCACGGCGTCGTATGAAGTAGCATACCTAATTGCAAAACAAGGAAAATCGCATATCATTGGTGAGACACTTGTCAAGCCACCTGCAATGCAATTGGCCAAGATTATGCTGGGAAAAGAAGCTAAAAGCAAGCTTTCTATAGTACCACTCTCAAATGACGTTGTGAAAAGCCAAATAAATGACATCGGTGAGGACATTTTCAGTCAGGTAGTAGCAGATTTGAAGGCTAGCCCGACAAAGTTCAGCATACAGCTTGATGAAACCACCGATGTTGTTAATTTACACAAGCTTATCGCATTTGTACGTTACGTTAAAGGGCCAGAAATTAAAGAAGAGTTTCTCTTTAGCAAACAACTTATAACAACTGCAAAGGCCATTGATGTGAAAAATATTTTGTATGACTTCTTTACAAGCAATGGTCTTTCTCGGAGTATGGTTTCTGCCGTGTGCACTGATAGGGTTCTGCGATAATAGGGTGCAAGTCTGGTTTAAGAGGCTTGATTAGAAGAGTTGCTCCACATATTGCATTCACACATTGCATGTTACCCAAAGCGCAATTGTATCTAAAATGCTACCTTCATCACTTGCTGACGTTCTCAAAATTGCTGTTGAAACGGTTAATTTTGTGAGGGGTCGGGCTTTGAATCATCGCATTTTTATGCAGCTGTGCGAAGAAATGACTCAAAATTTAAAGTCCTTTTGTATCACACTGAAGTACGATGGCTATCGCGGGGGAAAGTGATGAATCGCGTTTTTGCTTTGCGTGCAGAATTATTAGAGTTTTTGAAAATTCACAACAATCGGCATTCAAAACACTGAAGACTCAAGTTTTATCCTTACTTTGGCATTTTTGGCTGACATCTTTGGTGCCCTTAATCAGTTGAGTTGCCAAATGCAATGAGGTGGTAAAAATGTAGTAGAAGATGAAGAGAAAACAAATGCTTTTTAGAGGAAATTAAAGCAATGGCGACATCGATTGGAAAATCACAACTTTGCTAACTTTCCGCTTTTGGACGAGTTAATAAGTAACGGTTCTGCAATTAATGACAAAGTAAGTTTCAATAAACTTCAGGAACTTCTGCTAGTATTTACTGAGCATTTGCAGAAATTGCAAAGATCATTTGAAAACTGCTTTCCTTAACGAATGCAATATCCTGCATGGGTACGTCAGCTATTTTCTTATGGTACTGCAACAGCAGATATAAACAGTCCATACACAGCTTCAAGAAAGTGAGGTTAAAAAACGTGACTTCAACACAACAAATCTTCAAACGTTTTGGTGCCAGCAAATTGAGGATTATCTTCTTATTGCTAAAGTTTCCCTTGAAGTTCTCATGCCATTCGTCACCACTTAATTATGCGAGCATGGGTTTTCTATTCTGGTGTATGTGAGAGCAAAAAAGCAAAACAGGCTTGCATGCAAAAATGAGATGAGAATTGCTGTTTCCGAAACAAAGCCTCGAATTTTACAATTAGTCACCGAAAAACAACAACAGAAGTTGCATTGATATAGAAATGTATTACAATTTAAATGTGGTTGATTTTTTTTTTATGTGACTGAACAAAAATTTAGGATTCAACAAAAGCTTGCAGAATAACGTAGGGATTCGGGAGTTTAGCAAAGATTAAGAACCACTGATCTAGATGCATAATCTGCTTTTCACAAATCCAGATTAGGAAAAAATGTGAGCTAAAAGTTCACAATGATCAATAATCACCATTGTGTTTGGTTCCGATTTATTTTGAAGTAAAACTAGACAAATCACTCAAGTTTTATCACCACCGTTTGGCATTGCGCAAAAAACTTCGCCTGTCTTACTGCTGAGGTAACGTGGGGTCTCAGAGCGGGTGCTGATGCCAAAACATCAGATACAGCTCTCTTATTTTTAATCTATTCATCAGCCGAGTATTGGAGCCTTGTTTGTTCTCATAGTACTTGGTTTATATATAGTGTCTTGAATGAGGCCTTGCGGGTAATCACTGATGTCTCCGTCCTTCTCCAACGGACCACTTAACAGTTTTTGCAAATATCCCGCCAACTGAGCTTTGAAAACTAGTAGCGACACTTGTTTTGGCTAAAGGTGGTACCCTAGACCTGTGCTCCGCTGTTTTTTCAAACATGCGGCACACTTTGAAAAATTTCAAAAAGTAGCAGAACACTTGGACCAGGTGAAGAGCTAAATTTTAAACGCTTTCCGTTACCTGAAATTTTATTTGGCTGTCATAAAAAACCTAAAAACTCAATCTAAACTTAAAAAATAAAATGATAACTTTTTTTTTCATTTGAAGTTACCAGTGGCGGCTCGTGGCTTTCATTAATGATGGGGTCAGCAAAATAATTATTGAAATGTCAAAAAGTTCCATTCATAGACTGCCTGAATTTAAAGGCGGGGTAAATAAATTTTTAGCAAAAAATGCAATATTCAACACTAACCTTTATTTGTATAAATAGTCAGCTCTTCGGTCTTTTATCTGCGCGAAAATGTTGATGACTTTGTTGTTGTAATCTCTGATTTTGCTAATATACTCCTTGTGTATCGACAGGCAAGTGTTGTTGTAATCTCTGTTATTCGATTCATTGTGCTAAAGCTTTTTTCTGAGTCAGCAGTTGAAATTGGTGTCCCGAGAACAATTTTGAGCAATTTAGAGACTTCAGAAAATGTTTCATCAAATCCATTTTCATTTATGAATTTTAAAAGCTCGCTAATATTGGAAATTCCACCAAAATTATCATTCGCATACAAAACGGACAATTCACACTTCAGTTTATCTTAATTAAGCATTGTGTAATTCGAAGCAATTTCTTAAACATAATTGTCGGGAAAAGAGTTTCTGTAAAGCTCAAATTCAGCTGGATCACTGTGGAAAATGAATGAAATGTATCCGAAGATCCGAAGTTTTCTTTAACTTTCTCTGTGATTGTATCGCACGCTTCCGTTACACAGGATTGCAATTACAAATGAGAAACAGATGTATGAGTTGCAGCTCTTCTAGGCCTCTTTGCTTGCTGGGATGTTATATATTCTGTTATTGCTTCTGATTGTTCACTGTTATTCAAATATTTGACCACATTTCTACGCAAGTAATTAACAGCTGTGACAAAAGACTTAAGAGCTTCTTCAGAAGTTATGCTGTTTAATTTTTTAGACTCTAAGATTCCAAAAAGTACACTAACATGTTTGAACAAATCATCAAAAAATTCTACTAAGGAAACAAATTCTTTATCTTCCATAATTTTTGTGAATCCAATCGATACACAAAAACTCTTTTGATCCCAACCTTCTCCATTTTGAATGCCGGTAAAGCACTCTAAAATTTGCTCCCTGTTGCTACGCACTGCAGAAGTTATTCTAAATATATAATTTCAGCGTCTCTCACATACTCTCGGTATCTGAGCAGAACAGAATTTCTTCAGCTGACTATTGCGTTTTGGTGAAATATTGAAAAACACTCCAATTCCATTTGAACTTGAAAAAAAAAGCTTAAGCCTTTTGTTGCAAGAAGCCAATTTCTTTATGATCAGGTTCAGTTGGTGAGCGTAGCAATGAACGTACTGAGCGTGTGGGAAAAACTTTTTCATTTAAACCTGGACTCCATTTATGAAACCCCTCATTACTGCCGTGCCATCATATGCCTGAGCAATAAGCTTACTTTCCAAATTAAGCGAATCAAGATTTTCCTTCAATACCTGAGTAAATCCATTAGCTGTTCTATCTCGAAGCTCAACAAACTTAAGAAATCTTTCGACAGGTTCAAAGTCCTTCACAAAGCGCATTACAATAACAAATTGAGATTTGCATGAAATATCAGTAGTTTCATCTGCCTGCACAGACACGTAACTAGAATTTTTAATTTCTCTTGTTATTTTTTCAGTATATACTTTAAGCATGCAAAACAAAAGATCATGTTGTATAGATTTCGAAGTATTTTTACCACATTATATTTTTTAAGATGATCACGAAATGCACCGTCCAAATCTGCCGTATTCATTACAAGATTAAGAAAAACACCTCGGTTAGCCCTTCCATTTCATTATGTTCTCTTAGCGGTAATTCATGAAAGCCACAAAATTTTATGCAGTTAATAATCCTGTTTAAAGCGTGCCTATTTCTGTCAACTAATTCGTTATGTTTAATTGTGCTTCGACGATAGCCAGCATCAATTGCAGTTAATATATCGACTTTTTCCAACATTTGTAATAAAACACAATTGTTCATATGAGCCTTACTGCATTCGTGCTTAGAAATTCGTTCTGACAAATGTTTTAAGTCGTTGCAATCTTTATTTGTCCATAAGCTCTCACCTCCAAATAAGAGACAGCAAAAGCAAAACAAGCTCTTTCTTTCATCGCAGGCTGTAAGCCACGATTTTTTATCAAACCACGTCGATGAAAATGTCCTCAATTTCCTACCATCTTTTTGAAAAATATTGATGTCACGTGGTTGATATGGACCTAGTCTTTTAATTTCTGGTTGTTCCTCATGTTTTAAGTTTTTAAATGGATTTTACAATAAATTATCAACTTTATTCATGGTGAGGGGTGTTGAATCACAAATATGAACCATGCAAAACGTAACGTCTAAGCTCAATAATTACGAGAAAACAAACCACAATGTAGTATTCGCCAGTGAGCAATTCGACACCACTTACTGGAATAGCTTGTTTGAAGTTAAATTATTTTGATCTGGAAATACAAAAATCACACTAAATATAAATAAACTAAGCAGTTATTCATAAATGAAAATGAACATAACTGGTAAACAACCACAGCTGTGAAAAAACATGCGCTGAAAAGCAGAAACTGCTGCCTCACAAAAGAATGCACAATATCACCCAATATCAACTGAATAACAACTAGTTTTTTAAGGCTGCACACGGGCAGGTGCAGGCGCAGCTAACGTCCGCTTATAAGTTACGATTGCTGTTTGGGCCAGACATCGCTGGCCCCAATTTTGTGCTATTTACTTGCATAGTAAAATCTTCACAAAGCGCAGCGCGTCAGTTGGTTGGCTTTAGGTGTAAATATATAGGAGTAAACGTGCCAAAATATGTGGGCCCCTCTGCATTGTTTTGAAGAGACTTAAGGGAAGATTTGAAAGTATTTCTTGTTGTTTTTCGGTTAACTGTTATCTTGGCATGCATGTAAACATTTTGATATTTAATATAGGCTTTCCCTTTAGAAATTCACATATTATTAGTTAAATTTTTTGTGGGGCCCGGCCCCTGTGGCCCCTATGTACGAGCCGCTACTGGAAGTTACCAATTTGCGCATATAATGCACAATTGAACTTGGTTGAAAATTGATCAAAAAAAATTATTAATTTATATGCAGAGAGTTTTTATGATCACTAAATGAAACTTCATATGAAAAAAAGCGTTCAAAATTTACTAGAGACCAAAGAAAAGGTTTTGACATTACACAATGAGATGTATTGTATAATAAATTTTTTCAGTTGCTATTTTAGAGAAACATAACTTTATCTCTATTTCAAAGAATATGTTTCTCGTTTTTCCGCAGCATATGAATTGCAGAGCACTGCTCTAGATCCTGACTATGGTTTATTTATCTTTTATCAAATGCCTGTCGATAAACACAAAGGTCTAAACTCACTTGTGTCTGCTGTGTTAATTATAATTAGAAAGTGAAAGTACAAGACAGTAGAAAGCATGACCGCAACACCTTAATCAAATAAAGATATAAGAAGTAAAAAAGAAAAAAAAATACAGTATAATAATATTATCAAACAAACTGAGCGATTAAATAACCAGTGCATGATTAGGCTGCGTAATGATGATGGGTGGCACAGCTAGCCAAGATGGGAATTTAGCGTGTATTGTGCTAATCGATCGAATCATTGTGGTAATATATTTAATAAGAAAGTCCAGTCCTAATTTAAATCGCCAATCATATGCCAATGGAACAACATTTTTATTAAAAATAAAAAAAAAAATCTGCGCAAGTAATTTCATTCACCGCCAATGTTTTTGCAGTCTTTGAAATCCACTTGTTTTTTCTGCTTCGTTTAACTACCGCTAATGTGTTTACAGTTCCGAAAAATCTGTGTTCGTCGTTGTTACTTCCACAAATTTTAGTTTTTTAAATTTTGGAGAGTTTTTGAAATTTATGTTCCGCTGGTGAAAAGTTTTTTAAATTTTGTAGAAGTTAATTCGGTAACTTAGTACGTTATTTAATCGTCTAACCTTTCGGCGCCTGTAAGGAAGGCCTCGCCGGTAACGCAATCTCGGCGTCTACTAAAAGATAAAATTCTTAATCTTCTTGCTGGATCTGACCTTCGAACCAGCGACAGCAAAAATATAATCTAGCTAAACCACAGCTCAGACTACCACAATAGCTTCTTTATTAAAAAATATGCTCCAATCCACTTAGGAGCCCACAATAGTATACAATCATAGCAGCAGGTTAAAGCTCAATAGCTTAATTCTTCACAATCACGTAGACAATCAAAGACTTGCGTTCAAAAACTATGACTTCACACAGTTAACAAATTTCCAAATTAAGTTACCACAACGAATCATCGAATCATAATAATACTTCCGAGTGAGCCTTATTTATATTACTTGGTCGTAAGTATCTCGAATGTTCTGAAGTTATTCAAATCAAATCAAGCCAATCACAATAACTATTATTACGTCACATGTGTCACAATAGCGAACCAGTCAAACGAATAGTTCTGGATCTTTCTCCAAGACTCAAGATGCTAAGCAGTGTTGCCATTTTTTTATAACTAAATGTAAAATATTTAAATTGCTTATAAAACCGTTATTTCTTAGGCTATTTGAGCCGGACCAAAGCGAAATCAAAGAGATTTTTTATGAGATTGTGAATATACATAGTGTGGGAGATTTTTAGGAACGGAACAGTCGTGTATAAAATTACTTTGTCTGCGTTAACAAATAATTTCTCTATTTAAATCGAAATAAAATCAAGAAGACTACCGTAAAACCTCTAATTTAGCGCCACCCTGTCTCTTCAAGAAGTCGCCGTAAGCGATTTCTTGTTGCGGTGAAACTAACCCGAAATCCCTCTTTCAGCATCAGCATTAGCATGGAATAAAAAAAAAAAAACAAAAGAAAATGGATCTCTGAAGAAGCAATAGTAACCGCAGGGGAATCCGGGTTAGTAAATCGCTTACGGCGATTTTTGAAAAAACAGGGTGGCGCTCAATTAGAAGTTTTACGGTATATTTAATATGAAAACCTGAAGACGGCTGAAGAAAACGTTCATTTAATTTTTTATTTTCTCTTTTATATGTAAATAAATAAATCATTTAAAAAAGATGTTAAATCCAATGCGGCTGCTTTCAATAGCAATTTTATGGTACAAAAAAAAATAACCTCTCTACCAAAACTATATTTTCTTTCTTCTAAACGCCTGGGTTTCTTAAAGTTTAATTGTACGTGTCACATCTCAATTGTCATTTTAAAAAGATTTGTTGGCCGCTTTTTGTCCTTCATCCCATCGCCTATATCTGTAATAGCGAGTAAATTTATATTTTCTTATTATTTTTTATTTATTTTTATCTCTATTTATTCTCCTAGCTCGCTAGACAACGGCGGAGGCATTATACTACGGGCAAGCGATTACCTCGACCAGCTTTCGGAGATGCCGAGATATTGCTAAATCTACAACTATAAATTACTAATTATTAAACATTGTTTCTATAAGATAGTTTAGTAGCTTCCTAGACGGGTTTATGATATTTTTATTAAATTTAATACCAATTTTTAGAAACCCTGTGGAAGCCTAATCGAAGGCTATAAAACCTTTTGTCAATTTAGTCTGACCTATCGCTAATTTAAAAAGCATTGAGTTTAAGAAGCACTTTTTTGTAAAGAGGTTACGCTGAGTTACTAATCAGGAGACAACTTTTTGATCAACTAGAAAAAATTAAATGAGCAAGCTATCAAATTTTGACAATAGCGAACTGTACGAAAAAATTTATTTGGTTGTGTACAATGTACATGTATTTTCAGCAAACGTCATTCTTACTATTGCAGTGAAGTTGGGATGAAAATACGCGCACCTTGGATGAATACGGTTTTCTATATTAAAACTTATAAAACAGAAATAAACACAAATTCAAAAATTAACACAACACACCAACACTTACTAACTGAAATCGCTTCACAATCTCCTAAACAACATCGACGTTTGCGTTTGATTTGAAAATGGCCCACGAGGGTCCGACTATTCATACTAAGATAACACATAGAGAAAGGCGGGACGAGAAAGCAACTTTAAATGATGTCATTATCGGCAAGAATTACGTAACGCAATAAAAAATAAAGTAACGTTTGGTTTACAAAGTATTGGCAAGAAAAAACTAACTTCTGATGATGTCATTGTCGAAAACAATTACGTAAGGCAACGAAAATAAAGCAATTTTTTATTTAAAGACATTGATGGAAAAATCAATTTTAGTTAAAAAATCTAACCTTGACTGAATTCGAGTCTGCATTAACACTTATTGTTGATAGTGCTGGATATCGGTCGAAGCCTACTATTGTGATCTGTACAGATTATATTGAAATTGCAATTACTATTTTCGTAGTTTTAATAATATGAAAATTAACTACACTGTAAAATTATTTATTTAGTAGCCTACTCTGTTTGCTCTATAACAAAAATTAAAATTTATTTTTCTGAAAAACAATTTTCTGTGTTCTGAGTCTGTTTTGCTAACATTTTCCACAGACCACAATTATGTAATTCTTAGTTCGATTGAATTTGCCAACTGAGCTGGGACTCGAACACTTTCAAGCGCCACGCATATATATATATTTTTTTTTTGGTGTTCAAACAACATTCTGCAAAAACAAAGAAAGTTGCTATCGTGCCCTTAATAAAAACAACTGCGCTTCTTTGATTTTGCGGCTTTTCATTAAGTTCCAGCAGGTGGATTTTCTAGAAACTTTAAGAAAGCAAAGTTGTGATCCTTGAAAACATTTTTAGCAATTGGAAGCAGCTGCATTTTCAAAGCAAGAATTCGTGAGGACCCTTTTATAACTTTATAGTTTTTTTGCAAGTAGTTTATTTGACGTGATCTAAATCTGTTTTTACATACTGTAGCTTTCGTAACTTTTTTTCTTAAATGAAAATGCGCCATTGGAGTCAGCGATTGAAAAATTTTTGTACTGTATATATTTTCGCCTTGTAAAAAATAATTGACGCTTAACGCTTGACGCAAAAAACAAGCAAACAGTTGTCGGCGACACCTATTCCGTCAACCGAAAAATATCTTTACGGCGTTTGCGTCATCGTCAACAAAAAATTGTCGCCGACATTTGACGCCGTCAAATTAACGCCGTCAATGCATAACACTAAGCCTTTGCGAAAACGCATTCGCGACATGGACAGTCGGACTTGGTCACCTGCTTTCAATTTCGGTTTTCGTAATTCGGAATCGGCATAGAGCGTGAGCCAAACCGACTCTTGGTTTTTTGCGTTGACTGAATTTGGAGCACGTCCGATGGACCGGTGATGGGTGTTGTTGTAGGACCCGACCAGAGCAGGCAAGACTTCCACGTACCTTCGGCTGTTGGTGTAGGTAAAATAACGCCAGAGTCTTTCCTTTAGCGTGCGTATGAAACGTTCTGCTATGGTCGCTTTCGTGTCGAAATTTTGCGTTTCAAAATGATCAATGTGACGCTGTTTCAACCAGCTTTGAAAGGGACGGTTGAGAAACTCGCGCCCCATATCCTTTTGTAGTTTGGAAAACTTACCAATATCAGGCATCACGCGCTCAAAAGCCTCGATCATGTCCGAGATTGATTTGCTTTTCAAATAAGCGGCAAAGGCCTTTTTCGAAAACACGTCAACGACCACCAAAATATATTTGTAATTGTCGTTTTAGGATTTGAGCAGAGAAAAATCAACGAGATCGGCTTGCATTTGAAAGCGAGCACCGGCACGATCGTTTTTCTTCTTTTGAATTTTTTTCTCACCGGTTTGTGAAGCGTGAAAGTAATCTGCAATTGCAACCACTGCTTTGGAAAGCGTCGAGCTCCCGAGAAAGAGTCGTTTTTTTTGGGTAGTAATAATCTAAATGCTCTCCCATAACATTGATTCGAACTCGCGAACGCCGGGTAAAGTAGGATCTCTTTTCTTAATGCAGATTGAAACAGATCGTCGATATTCGAACCTGGTACCACGCGATTGTCTAGTATCATGCAACCTTTTTCATCCCAGTCCAAGTTCTTTTTGCTGGTCGCGTCTTTGAGGAGTTTTTTGGCTCTGACACGTTTTTTGTATCGTTTTAAAACCGCGTTTTCAGACAAAGGTTTTCTTGCTGACGTTTTCGGTTGAAACTTTTTCAAAAATACTTTTGATTTTTGCAACGCTTCGTTATAAAGGGTTATTTTTTCGCTGTCTGGTCGGTTTGAATTCAAGATTTCTTGCATTTTTTGATCGAGGTCAGAAAGCGCTTTTTTTTCAGGGACCAGTTTTGCATACACTTCCGGTTCCAACGCAATTAGTTTTCTCATTTTAAAAGACTGCCTACCACACCGGTTATCACAGGAGCCAGAGCTGATAGCAAAAGCGGAAGAAATCCACCGTTTTGCTGGAGTTGTTTTTTGGTCTTTAACGCCACCTTACGATCAGCCAACTTTCTTAGTTTGGTCTTGTGCTGTCATAGCTTTTGTTGTAATGCCGCAATAAAGTAATGTTTCTTTGAAGAATGTTATGAGCGCAGTCGCAAAGACAGCGTATTAACTCTGGCGATGCTTTGTCTAGAATACGCTTTCGCGAAGGTGTAGAACCGTTTTGAAGCAACTGCAGCGTGGGTTTGTTTTTTCGCAAGCGATTCATTGGTAAACGTAATAAATGTCGTCTGGAAAAATCCCTATACGCAATCTATTTTTATCGTGGGTTTTGCAGCGCAAGTCAATTAACAAATAATTTCTTTGTAAGGAAACCGCGTCTTTATAAGCGTTTAACGCGCTTTTATAGGTTTTCGGATAGATTTGTCGCATGAAATGTTTTAAAAAGAACAATCATTTGGAAGTTTAAACTTATCTCGAGCAGACCCTTATGAAACAAATTTTGCACGGTCATGAGCACGCTGAATCGAAAATGATGCGAGTAGACGCTATAAATTTTGGCCAAGAATTCCGTGTTGGCAAACATTAAGTCGTCGAGTATGACAAAAGCATTTTGATATTCTTTTAAATCTTCTACGTTCGGAATGCCTTGCTTAAAGTCAATTTTATTGGTGTACTGATCAAATAGCTTTTGCCAAACCTCATAGTGGTATATCACCCGTTTTATTTCTGGACAAAAATCTTTTAAGCTGTCCACAAATCGAAGAATCCAAAAGGTTTTGGCCGACACCCGACGGTCCACTTACAATAAAACTGCTTGGGTTTTCAAACCGCAACGACATCACGATAGCAACTGAGCAATCAAGATTAAAACACAACTATTTATTGCAAAACATTCAACATAAAAAAGCATATAAGAACCGAAGTTATCTGTTCCGCCCTACATATAAGGCAAGTGCGAAGATGTTGCGTGCAGTTTACACAAGCAACCAAATGACGACAAGGGAGTAAAACGGTATTTCGTTGCACGTCTAAACACACACAACACCTGCAAGTTGTACAATCTTCCGCTTCAGGAAGAGGTTCACCTCCTCTATATAGAACTCCGTTAAATAAAACTATTTTACGAGGTTCCGGTGGTGTGTTTTGTAGTTCTTGAATTATCCCTCCGCGTCCAAATATGGTTTGGATGAACGGACAGTTAAGGTTGTGTCTAAAACATTAACTATAGTTTAGATCTTGCATACATTTATTTTGTTTTTTTTCAAATTTGTTACATAGTAATTTTAAATTTTATTTTATCAAAAAAATGCAACTAATTCAATATTGTGTAAAGAGTAACAAAAAACGTTGAGTTTTGCAAAACTTACCATGTGTGAATATTCAAAGGTGAAGCGTCTTCACTCATCCACCTAATCTGGAGTCCACAGAATATACAATACGGGAAATCGAAATTTTAGGTAACATGAAACCCAGCAGCGGTTAATTTAATTTTTTTTCTGTGTTCATTCTGATAACAGGATACCGTAGTAATTTTTTTCGAAGAACAGAGTTATAATGAGAATGTTTCCAAATCAGGTCGTATTTATACACCTCGAAAATTTCTAAAGTAGAGTTTTTCTACAACTATAATTCTTAAGTTGAAAATTTTCTCGTAAGGTTTGAACTTCTAAAATTACAGTATATTTTTTTAACATGTAAAACTTTCCGTGATCACATAACAACCTCATCATTTTTTTATCCTGAAAATTTGTGTTTACCTATAGTCGACTGTTTTAGATCGTGATCTTTACAAGTAACAACACATTCCAATCTTCTTGACAAGCGATGATTCTGGTTTTCAAATCAAAATTTATTTCAAACGAACAAAATAACTACAAAGAATTGTTATGGATAAAGTTAAATGTAATTTCGTAAAAGTTTTTATGAACAGTTATATTGTTTTATTAATGACATATGATACTTTTTAATGCAATATAGTTGTTTTATGCAAGGATAGAAATAATTCGTCAAGTAACCACAAATATACGAAAAAAAACGATAACACAACACAAAGATTACATTTCAACAACTTTATAAATGATATCGTTTTCTAAGGCAAATCTGTAGACAACTTTCGATAAAACTCTATTCACCATTATTACAGCAAAAAGCACAAAAAACTTAAAATTGTATTAAGTTTAATCTCTGTAATAGCCTCGGGCGAAAACAGAAAAGCACTTAGATACAACAATATCTGCGCATTAAACAAAAGTGAGCGTAAAAGATTTACAATAAAAATGACTAAAGCAAAAGACAGTAAAAATTATAAAACAGCTGTTTGCTGAAAAAATGTATGAATAATTTAAATTTGTAAGGGTTTTGTGTGGATACCGTCATCCCAAACAATTTGTTTTGGATAAAAACTGTTTAGACCTTTTTTACTTTGTGCATATGAAAAATTCTGTTTTGGTGACTACGAAAACAGCGATTTGTAATGGTAAGAGGTTGGTTGCTTTGTAGTACATTACGATATTTGTCGAATGTCAAAGGATTTTGGTGAATGCAGACCCCTTTACTAACTTGCTTGTTTTTATCCCCAAGGCAGAAATATGTTTTGGATGTTAATAAAATTTGTTTGTTTCCAGAATACTCCACTTTCATTAAACCTAATGTTCTTTGTGTAAATTTATTATAATTTTGACAACATTCCTGTTTTTCCCAATCCTGACCAACGGCTCTTTGTTTAACGTAAGTCTCTGTGTGTTGTGGACATGCCTCAGCAGGTAACCAGCAAAGTCTTGCTCGAAAATACCCTTCCTTTAAATCTTCGGGGACGCAATCGTCTAGAGAGCGATGGCTGATGGTAAAATACATGGAGTCAGTGTCGCTTTCCAGAAGCTCAAAGCAATGCTCAGATATGTACTTTTTCAAAAAACAATAAAAAAATTTCAACATATCTAATTTGGAATTCAAATATACATTTAAGCCAATTTGTATTGATAAATCATGACGTATGCTGCGTTTTAAATTTTTCACTTCATACACATCGAAAACGATTTCGTCTAGATTAATAAAGTGAGGATCCTTGATTGTTTTATTGATGGTGTCTTTGGAGTGATACGTTATATTTTGATATTTTTTCTTATTTAATAGACTTGCTGAGTACAGAGAATTTCCGGTGAGTTTGTTTGTTGATGCAATGACTGTTTTTGATTTGTCCAGATCGGCTTTTCTTCGGAAGTTGACGATTTCGTTGGCTAACATTTCGAAACACTTTTGAGGATGAAATTCGATGAATTCATAAATTCTTGTTATTTTAAGTCCTAGATTCAAATAAAATTTTGCCATTTCTCTGTTGATTAAAATTTCTTTTCCAAAATAACTACTGATTAAATATTTTTTGGTTTTTTAATAAATCGTGTTGTTCTGCAACCTTCTGCATGTAGACACCGATATCCTCTCTTGATATGTTTGTGTTCTTGATAATTGGGGCGAAATCTCTACAAAAATGTTTCAAATCTTCCGGGGTGTGAATATCAACAATTAGAAAACCAAATAGTTCTTTATTTTTTATACCTTTTACAATTTTTTCAAATGATAGTTGATGTTTCGGTTGCACACATTTCAATGTTTTTAAAAAGAAAACAATTTCTGATTGCTTTTTCATTTTCAGCCACTCACACTCTCTGATGGAGACTACACGAAACCCTTCTGCTGTAAGGGCTTGTTTCTTTTCCTGCGTTGCTTCTCTAATTTGGCTAAAAGTTATATTTTTGATTGAGTGTGTTTCCCGAAGGCTACCGTCTGCATTATGATTTACATTGCACACATCACAACTATGCCAAAGACACCCGTCAAATTCATATACTGTATTGGTTTCTTCACAAAATCCATCTACTTTAAAACTGTACTTTGAAACGAAACGCTAACCAATGTTGTATCTGCTTTGAATAAAGTTTCTTTCTTTTTGTTTCATGAAGCACAGACACTGATACGACATCGAACCGTATCTAGAGCAGGAGTCTGGTCTGTAATTTTCTGATTCTTTGTATCTTCAGAAATACCCTGTAGGATTGTTTTGAGCAATGGCGTGAAGATAAAGTGAATTCGCGTCCAGACCTAGAATTTTTTCCGTTGTTTCCGGGTTCGAAATTTCGTGGTTTCTTATTCGAGTTTCTCCTGCTGCAGCATATCGACAAAAAACAATACTAAGCACCCCGGTAAGTTGACTTCTTAAAGTTTTATACAAATCCGCGTGTCGTTTTGGAAATAAACAAAAAAAAATTTTTTTCAATTTTCTGTATCATTCTTATAGTTTCACAATTCCGCTGACTAAAAAAGAACGTTTAAACATATCTTAATTTTGTTGTTTGTAGGGGATTAGCAGATTTTTAACAACTTGAATAAAAGGCACACAATCCAAAAGGTTACTAGAGCATATTCTTCTGTGGAAATATTCGATTTTGTAAGAGACGAATAAAAAGCTTGGTGATCTGGTAAACCACTTTCTAATTTTTCTAACCCATCTTCAAACTCGTACAGAAAATGGAATTTTTCCAATTTCCTCCCGTATGCAATCAAAAACTTTCTGTATGAAAAACCGGGTGCAAGAAAATGTTTTATGTCAAGAAAATGCAACGTTGGTGTTTTGATGCAGAGATAGGTGTTGGCTTTTTTAATTACAAATCGATTTTGTTCAGCAGATGTTCAATTAAAAAAGATTTTACTAAGTTTAGATCGTACGAAGAAGAATTAAAACCAAGGACTATCAACTCGCGGCAGTACGAATCGAACTCTTTTCATTAAATTTTCCTTTCTTACGTTTTCACTGCTTTCCAGAGCTTTAAAAATGCATCTAAATTTTTCCTTGACAGGACGGTAAGCGGACAGAGATATAGCTTCCAAATAAATAATCTATTAAATTTTGTATTAATTTTTTTTCGTTGCCAGACGTTATAAAAGACTTTTCTTCCTCAAATCCAGGGACATTGGATGCAATTCCAACACTCACCGGAACGTGACGAACTTCGAACAACAGCTTGGGTCTGCTTTCAGGCAGCTGATCGCAATACAAGTACACTTCAAATTCGTAACATGCATAATACGGATAAATACGATCTTGTTTAGGAACCTGTATTCCAATTTGTTCAAGCTTTTCAAATATTGTATAAGAATTATGGTAAACGCCTCCAAGAAAGCTTTCGCGAACTGTGGTCAAACATGTTTTGGTATGACGGTAGTAATGACAATTACAATACCACAACTTATCACAATGGATGCACTGATATACATGACAATACTTTTCAAAATCTACGATTAAGCTCAAGTGGTTTTTAAACAAATTTACTTTCATTGTTTTGTCGTACAATTCACGGCTACGTTGAATTACTTTTGCTTTGTTATTTTCTAATTCATAGACAACAATGTTAATCTTATAAAAATTTTCAAGTTTAACAAAATCAAATAAACTTACACCGGAAAATTCATTTACGTCAAAATGGGTACAATATTCATAAAACAATTGCTTTGCAGCTTGATTACAGCCACGACGGTCAGCACCACGGAACACGGCCAGGCATCGGAAAAAACAAAGATTGTCTTCCGCTGAGACATTTGCAAGTCCATGGTTGTTCATGATGAAATCAGATAAAGGGATGAGAGCTCCTAATGGCGTGTCTTGCAAATGATTGATGTAAAAGGTAATGTTTAAAATTTGAATTATTTTCCATTTTGTGTCGGGTCTTGTTATATTCTCTATAAAACTTTCTTCCCCTATAGAATTTAAAATCCTGCAATTCTTGTCTATTACTTACAAGCAAAGCAATTTCCAACATTAAATGGTTATTGCACGAAGCTTGAAAATAACGAAGCTCATCGGTTTTAATGTTTCTTAAAGTATAAGCCAGACTATAATTGATTTTAAAACGGTTTTTCTGTTCCTTCATAATTGTTTTCGTAATTTTTCAAATCATTTCCTTCAAATCCTTGTTGTAATAAAAATTAAAAATATTTTGCACCTTGTTTTTCTTGTTGAAAGTGCGAATGCTGGACCAGTATTTTTTCATAAATTCTTTTATATCAGCATCTATTTCGTTCATTTGTTAGTTCTCAACAATACCATGTTTTGACTTTGACTGCAGGGTATGTTGCTACTTCTCTGTGACTACGACATTTTATTTTTAAAGATTTCTTTCTACTTGACGCTTCGGAACTACAACTTGCTGTCTTGGAGCCTTCTTTCAAACTGGATACTGTTTTGTTTGTGGATACTTCTTCTTTGTCCGACATGTTAGTACAGTTATGGTCTTTTAATTCTTTAATAGTTTCAAAATTTTTAGAACATTGTTTCCAGACACAACAAAATTTCATATGTTTCTTCAAGTTATCTTTTTTTGCAATTTTTTTTTCACATTTTGAACAACTCACCTCATATGTTCTACTATGAATAGATAATTGATGTCGTCGTAAACAATCTTTTCGTTTGAATGATTTTTTGCATAAGATACAATCATAACTTTTGTTGTTATGCGCTGTTGCAATATGTCTCAATAAAGTGCGTTTTTCAGTAAACACTTTAGAACATATATCACATGTGAACGACATTGTAAATGACTAAAAGCTCCAGTAACCGCGTTTATATAACCTCTTCCTATGACGTCATTTCTAGCAAATGAAAGATAACTGTTTAAGCAAAATCTCTATTCAGTATCGATAATTTGACCGGAGAGTAGATCTTGTCAAAGTTTCGTGGGTAACCAATTAACACTAGAATGCCCGGGATTTATATTGACCTAGAATGCCCGATGGAGTCATTTTGACTCCCTGCCATTTCTTGTGTAACATTGCTGTTATTATGGCTGTAGAATAGCTTTGTAAGACAGCTCATTTAGTGATTTTTCTATAACCATTGTATTGGGCAAACCCAAACAACAAAACAACAATACAAAATAGCGAAAAGTCTTAGATTGCCAAAAAAGGACACTTATTATTGTGAAGAACTGCATTTCACACACAGACGTAGGGTTTTTGCAGTACACTTTCCGCACAGTGATTTGCTACATTCATGGCACGTGCCAACTGTGCGATTCTTCTTACATTTACCCTTTACCTGGCAGTATTTTGTCATTTTACCATATCCTTCATCCAATTTTTCTTCCTGCAAACGTCTTTTCTTAATGTTGCTCCTTTCATCTATGTGAGGCCCAGATAGGTCCTCAGCCAGTTGCTGAAGAAAAACTCTTCTGGGTATGTTGTTCTTTGTGACCTCCTTGTAAGCGATCCATGCATTTATAGCCGCCAAGTCCAGTGTGTTGTGGAACGAATGAATAGGCCATCTTCTGGTGGAAGTTCTAACCGGGTATTTTCTTGCCATTTGATCCACAATATCAACACCATATTTTGTGTCATTGTAAGCTTTGACACTTTCTGGTGTTATTTTGGCATTCTCAGCAATGGTGATGTTTTGGTGGAGGGTGCTGAAAAGAACCACATTTTTTCTGGCCTTTCCTTGATAAACAGTCATTGTTACATCACCAGATTTATATAGTGTAGTGGAGTAAAGTGGCTCTTTCATGTGCTTCACCACTGCAGGTACTTCCTTGCGGATTCTGTTAACTGTTCCTAGTAAACTGATTTTGCATTTTTGCAACTCTGTGGCCAGCTTCATTGAGTTAAAATAATTGTCTGTTGTTACGTTCCTCCCTTTGTTGAGGTACGGTTTCAACAACCGCATGACGACCTGGTCGGAGACACGTTCATCTCTAGAGCGAGTCTCGTCTCTGCCAACGTATGGACACCCGTTTACCACATACTTAGAATCTTTGTCTACAACCAGCCAATATTTCTGTCCGTACTTGTCAGGCTTTGACGCCATGAACTGCGTGAATGGACATCTGCATTTGCTGGGGAAAAGCTGTTCATCCACAGTAATGAAAGCGCCAGGTGTGTAACATGAAATACAGTTGTCGATGAACCTGTTCCACACCACCAAAAATAGAGCAAATCTATCTGTTTTCAACCTTTGAGAACGATCCGACTTTGTGTCAAAGCGGAGAAAACTTAAAATTTCGCTGAAACGGTTCCTTGATATTGCTTTTTTACACAAGGGTACGCCCCAGTTTTTAGTCCACAGAGTATGATATGGCATGTCATTTGAACCTGTTACTCCTCGTGTGTACATGACAGCAATAAATGCTAGCAATTCATTGTTTGCTAGAGAAAATTCTTCGTTTCCGATTTGTCTATGAGCTTCAGTAATGGTGCACGTACGGATGTGTTCAAGTATAAACTTGTCAATAAATAAAAGCCAGGCACTCGCAGGACTTCCAGCCTGTATGTTTTTACGCGCGTAACTCGAAGGGCCAGGGCATTCCTTCAGAATATTATGACTTGCAAGTCTGCCTGTGGACTGCTCACCGACTTGTATCTTCTTCCATTTAGTGCCATCCTTTGCAGTCAACAGTGTATCATCCTCCTCCTCGCATTCTAAAGCACTTTTCAAACTGCTTGTGCATGTATCTTGGTTACCTAACACAAAAAACAAATGTAACTTAAAAAAACACAAAAATAGAGATATTACAACTCCATCTGCATCACGTACCTGCTGCATTCACATTCTCATCTTCACTAGAAGAGTTAGATTCATCTGCTTCTGGTATGAAATCATCATCTGCATCAAGGCTGCAGCTTTCATCACCATATTCAGACACATGCTCAGGAATATCATTTAGCACAGACAAAACTTCTCTAGCTCTAAGACCTCGTCTTGTAGACATACTCAAATACTGACTGCTTCAAGTTTCAAACTAAAGCGCAGCTACGATCGGACTGTACTTGCAATCAGAACCATGCACAGCAAGTCGAAACAAAGGTGATAATCCGCTTATCTATAGGGCATTGTTGACACACTATAGACAATAGAGTTACAATTCACTCACAATGTCGCAACCAAACGAGCTATTGTATTTTGACACTGATAAGAGAGTGATAAAGCTTTTGCAAAGATACTTGACAGCTGAGAAGCCTTCAAGCTGTTTCAAAAATACAATTGGCTTTTTAAATTAAATTTCTGCTTCAAAACACAAAAACAGTATTATTGCCTTTTGTCCACAAACTACTTTTCTAAGCATCTCTATACAGGGAGTCAAAATGACTCCTTCGGGCATTGGAGGTAAATATTAACACTAGAATGGCCGCAGTGTCGAAATCGACACCAAGCGAATTATGAATAAGATTTTCAGAAGGCTTATATGGGCTTATTTTTATGAAATTCTTTGACAATTATTTTTTTTTTACAATATTCATACATTACAAGTTGAAACTGTGTAGAAAAATTTCTGCTTTAATGAATAAAGGCCACATTTGTCAAGTGGTGTCAAAACCGACACCACGGCCAACAAAGTTAAAAAAATTTTCCGGCCATTCTAGTGTTAAAAAAATCATTTTTAGAGCTGATAAAACCTCATGCTATTCCAAGAGAGTGTTAGGCACTACTAATGATGAAAAGTCACGGGAGGATTTTTCCTGAAAGCAAGCAAGTGAAAAGATATGCAAAGGCAAACTATCCAAAGGAGTCATTTTGACTCCATTGGGCATTCTAGTGTTAAAAAATTTTTGGATGACTAGCTCTCTAATACTATTTCACAAACGATCTAATGTACTTATAAGGATGATTTTGAACTCGGTTCGAATTCGTTATAATAATTAAAATAATTTATTAGAAAGCTATTTGTTGTTTTTAGCGACCTGTCTTTTCCAGATCGTTGTTTATATTTGTGAACTTGAAGAGAAAGTTATTTTAAAATAACAGATTATAGTTTTACAAGACTTTGAACTCATTTGACTTTAGATAAGTAACATCTTTAGAAGAACGTTAAGTGTTTTTAGTGACCTGTCTTTCCATATCCTTGTTTATACTTGTGAACTTGATAAAAATTATTAGAAAGTTGTTTTAAAATAACAGATTATAGTTTTATAAGACTTTGAACTCGTTTGACTTTCAATAAGTAAAACCTTTGTTAGAACGTTAAGTGTTTTTAGTGACCCGTCTTTCCATATCCTTGTTTATACTTGTAAACTTGATAAAAATTATTAGAAAGTTGTTTTAAAATAACAGATTATAGTTTAACAAGACTTTGAACTCGTTTGACTTTCAAATAAATAAAACCTTTGTTAGAACGTTAAGTGTTTTTTTGTGGTACAGAATTTTAATATCGCTTTAAACAAAGTCGATTTTATCGGAGCCATAAGCTTTTCGTGACGCTCTCATCAGTGGCAATCGCGTCAAAATGGAATTGCCACTGATGAGAGCGTCACGAAAAGCTTATGGCTCCGATAAAATCGACTTTGTTTAAAGCGATATTAAGTGTTTTTAGTGACCTGTCTTTCCAGACCCTTGTTTATACTTGTGAACTTGATAAAAATCATTAGAAAGTTGTTTTAAAATAACAGATTATAGTTTTATAAGACTTTGAACTCGTTTGAATTTCAATAAGTAAAACCTTTGTTAAAAGGTTAAGTGTTTTTAGCGACGTGTCTTTCCAGATTCTTGTTTATATTTGTTTGATAAAAATTCACTGGTTAGAAATTTAATTATTTTTTAGAGATAGGTCTTTCAGGATAATTGCTTATGAACTTGTTAAAAAATTGTTGGTTAGAAAGCTAATTCCGGTTTAAAAATATATGCTTCTATTTATTTTTACAAGACTTTGTTTGTCTTTGCTACAAACCTAACTGCTTTTTTACTAACGTGTTTTTCAAGGTCACTCTTTGTTTTTAAACTTTTTACAAGACTCTAAATTAGTTACAAATTTGTTAGAAAGTTTATTTTTTAGCAATGTGTCTTTAAACATAATTACATCTTTTATAAGACTTTGAAAAAGCATCTGTTAGAAAGCTGTTTTTTACTGTAGTTATAACATAGAGTTAAATAATCTCTTGACAGGTTCAGTATAAGGTTAATTGTCATACTGGTATGTTTTTGGTCTATTTCTTTGACTGTTTTTTCAAATATATTATCTAATATACTTCAATCAAAAATTAATTGACCAAGAATCCATTAGTTAGATTTTAGGTTTCATTGAACAATAACTAAATATTTGATTCATTACATTCAGGGATGGAACCTGTTACTAGATGAAATTAGGTAATCAAGTTTGATTACCTAATTTCATCTAGATCTTTAACCACCGCTAGCTGATGCTAAGGAGTTATTCAATTAATAACTTTGATCTTTATCAAATATACTGATCCTTATCAAATATAATTTGACTTTCCACTGGATTTAACCTCTTTGGATTTAACCGTTGTTGATTTAGCCTCTGTGGATTTAGCTTCCGTGGATTTAACCTCTGTGGATTTGGCCTCCGTGGATTTAGCCTTCGTGGAATTAACCTCTGTGGATTTAATCTCCGTGAATTTAACCTCCTTGGATTTCGCTGGATCCGCTAGATGGAGCACCACTGTTTCGCGGTGGTGCGACTACCGATAGCACCACCTATAGCACCACCTATAGCACCACCTAAACGAGCGCGAAATGACCCATTTCTAACTACTTGCTTTGCTCGAAAGTTTAAAATTTAAATTGAATGATTTTCGCGCAAATTCTTTAGTAATATGTTAAGCTATTTCACACAATAGGCAGTTAAAACACTAAAAAAATTGTGTTTACGTATTTCGTTCAAGAGTCCATTATTTTTGTGACTTGTTCGGTTTTGTAAAACAAACGCCTTAAATTGATTTCATATTTTGAAAATGTTAATTTAATTACGACTCTTTATGTCTGCAGAAAACCATTTTTGTAGCAATTTACCTCATTTCTTTCAACTGATCAAAACAATAAACATGAAGATACCAATCGCAATGATAAGTTATTTCTGAGAAAACTATCGGGATAAATGGTCTTGCATTACATAAATTCGAATACGTATATAACATATAATACTTTAGATTTTTATGATTTATTGTTTTATAGGTAGTTGAAACCAGGAAATAGCCTTATCTTGAGTCAGTGAAAATATAACTGAGGTACTTTTTATATTTGCCTTTTTAATCAAATTTAATTCCAATGAAAAACGATAATTATTTTTTATCTTACATTGATGTTGAACTTCAAAATTATAACGTTTATTTTAAAACTAGGTTTTTCTCAAGTTTTTCAAACATGAAGTTTTTTTATATCTTGTTATTCTGTATGTTGAATATTGATTCATCACAATTGACGGGATTTTTTGTAAAATAATTAATTCTACAGACTCTCAAAAAAATAATGAACATAGAAAACAAAATGAATCAGTTTTGGTTTTTCGTGAAACTATATTTGACCATAATAAGAAAAAAAATAAAAAAGGAGACAAAGGCAGCTCTGGTCCTAAAGGGGAAAAAGGAGAGCCAGTCAATATTAACAAGACTATAATCTACGAGCTGAGAAAACAAATTGAATTGGGTAAAAGTTTTAAATTCTTAAAAGTAATCTTTATAACAAACGATATTTTAGAATTTAATTGTATTTAAAAAATTTTGTATAAATCAAATGCATTTCTTAACATTTCTTTTTATAGTTAATGCTTTAAAGTCTGCATTTATTTTTAACTGCCAAAAACTAGCTTAATTTAAATCTTTAGTTTAAAAGTTTAAAATTTGAATTTATGTTTGAGTCTTTCGTTTAATTTAAATTTCTTTAGAATTTAACCAGACAAACTTTGAAATGAACAAGTTGAAAACAGAAATAAATCAAATAAACAAAGAATTCCAAGGTGAGAAAAAATAATAAAGTATGAAAGGAAAAAAAATTAAAAAAAGCGAATAAGAATTATATTTGTCTCTGCTAACCTTTATAATAGGAATCGAGCGTAATCAAGGTTAAAGCTTGAAATTAAATTGTCTTTGTAATTGGCAAACTTGTCAGTTTTCACAATGCATCGCAAAGTATTTTGAAAGCTAAAATTACATACAAATATTTGAAAAGTCGATTGGCGTTGCTAAATTTAAGATAGCTTTAAGAACATGATCATTTCTCGAAGGCTTTCTCAATTGACACTCGTTGGGAGGAATCGTCAGAATGAATAAACTACAATTCATTCTGACGATTCCTCCCAATGAAAGTCAGTTGTTCTCATCTTCATGGAATAAACATGCCTTTTAAAACATACAATACCAAACTTCGGATGTGGATGGTTATTTGATATTATTATATTGTTATTTGTAGTAGTAAGCAAGTTGCATCCATATAATAAGAAAGCAAAAAATTTTAAAATTAATCAGATGCTTATCAAAAAAATGCTTCCAACACACATTTTCTTGAAAGAGTTCTGATTTTTTCTTTTGTATATTCATGTTTGGTAACTATAGCTGTTTAATGAAGAAAAGCTCAAAACTGTTTGTATTTTATGGATTTTTAGACTTTATCACTTGTTGGAATGATCCTTGTCGTTACGGAAACTGTTCTTTTATCAATAATAATTATATGTGCTTCTGCAATGCTGGATACGCTGGAAAAAAATGTGGTGGTATACATATATTTGTAATTTCAAACTAGTTTTCCTTAGAAACATAGCAGTTGTAAATGTGGTCAACTAGCTACAAAATAGTTATTTATTTTGTTTATTTGATTGATGTCAGTTTAATGAATAAATTACAAATGCCAGTAAAAAATAGATATACAGGGTACGGCACAAGTAACGCCCTTTTGTATTTAAAAATATTTATATTATAAAAACTTTTACACGTAACTTTTATTGAACATAAATTTATTGCATTACCTTAAAGAAAATAAAGACAATAACTTGTTGGAAAGTTTTTAAGCATTGCTTCACAAAAATATAGCCGATGCTTACAAATATAAAAAGGGAGTTACTTACGCCGTACCCTGTATTTGCTAAAAAACTATCTATAAAATCTATAACTCGATTAGGGAGTGTACTACCCTAAACTATCGTTCATTGTGGGAAACTATTTCATCATGCGGCCATTGTAAAATAATCATCTTATTCTCAAGACAACATCGAATGTTCTAAGTTGGAGAAACCATCAATAAATTATCCTTAACTACTTTTGAGATGCCTTTGTATTGCTGTCCGACTGAAAACTTTTTATTGGTTTAATTTTTTTAAAAAGTGTTATAGATATAATTTAAATTTGCTTTTTTTGACCAGCAAACAAAGGAAAGTGTCTTTAAATGCTTTTCTCAAGAAGATAACAACATAACAAAGTTAGGAATAAATCTTAAAGTTGATCACGACCACAATCAATTTGGCAATACCCGATGCCGACAGCTGTAGATGATAAAAACAATATAAAATTTTATATAAACATAATAACGTAAAAATAAAATAGAATCTGTTGAGAGGACAGACCACATATAGATTCAAACTACAATAATCGGATGTTTTCGTTCTCGCAGTTGCCACATGTTCAGGTTTATCTTCGAGTCAGAAATAGATAGAACTGGGGCTGAGCGTTTATCTTGTTTATCATCACCCCAGACTGCTGCATTGCTCAGATCAGATGCTGGCAGCCACAGTGCTGAGCCAGCCTTGCGTTTGGTCATTGAAGGCAATCAGACCTCGTGCTTTATGTTGTGTCCGATAAAGGAGAATGCTGTCAGAACATTACATGAGGTTTACTTAGTGGCGCCGTATTCGCAGTTTGGTGACAAATGGAAACGCCCAATACCATTTCATAAATGAGTAATTGTGCTTGTTCAAATTGTTTATGGGAAGATTATTCCACAGGTTTAATGCTGGTATTTAGAATAAATGATTCAGATTCCGGACATATTTGCACATTTGTTCGATTAATAATTTATTCACTGCGCGCTGATACTTAGTTTAGAAAGTTTGTTTAGTAGTTTCCACTCATATAGCACAAACAGGTGTCTGGATCTTAGTCTCTGTTTACAGGCGTCTAAAGCCTTGTCTTGGCACTGGCATCAATCCTGAGCACGTAGGTTACCTCAGCAGTGGGACAGATAATATAGTTTTCTGCGCAATGTCACAAGGTGTTAATTGAATCTTAGCAATGTGTCCAGATCTATTTTAAGATAAATCAATCCTAGACAGAATGATAGAAGTTTATTGTTCTTGTAAAATTTTATCTCACATTTGGCCTATTGGTTGTCTAAATAAACAGCTGTGGTTATCGGCTTGGAATTACTAACTTTAATTTTCAATTCTGGAGATAGGCTGGGAGTGTAGCCATGTCTTGACTTGAAATCCCCTCTTAACCCTTATTCACCTTGGATGTTTTTTCTGTTGGCTATTTAAGGGGGGTCCTCGGAGGATCCTAAATTTACATGTCCAATACACTTAACAGACAGTAGCTGTGCAGTTGATTTTTTGATATGTTAGAAAAAATTTTTTCTAGTTTATTCAAATGTCTTTTTTTTAATATATTTGCTGTTAGTTGCTTCTTATTTTGCATAAAATTAAAGGTCTTCACATTTTCATTGATTGCTTTGTTTTGCGACATAATCGGATTAGTCATGGTCTGCTGCAAAAACAAATAACTACTACGTGAGGCAGTAATTTTGACAAACAACAAAACGTTCAAAACGTTTTTTGACTTACCTCATGATTTTTGTACACAAAAAGTGTACAAAAATCATGAAGTAAGTCCAAAAAAATGCCTGCTACACTAAAACTACCCATCGGATTTGCTCAAGTAACACACCAAAATATTCAATAATAAATTTTAGGAAAAGTCATAAAATATTAAGTTTTTCTCATATGAACGTTACGAGTTATAACGTTTTTATGTAAGGGAGCTCACTGTTTGATAAGTTGTTTGATTGAGCAAGGTTTTTGGAGATTGAAAAAAACAGATCATACATACAGACGGTAAAAAGAGGAGGAACCTACAGTAGGCTGGTTCCTGAAGATCACCGTTTGTCATACAGCGAAACCTGGTTTCTTTGATGTCACCGGTACTTTTGTTTTTTAAAAAGTTTCATAATCATTCTGACCATGCGCTTATCCGAAAAAAGTTTTATCAAATTGCAGCTATCACCATGGTGCCAGTCAGTGTCATATACCACTACCAAATCAAGAAATACGTACTGTATTGTTCTGAGAATTTGTCTCTACGTGAATCGAACACTTTTGCCAAATTTGTAAATTTTTTTAGTTGAACGCGCCGTGAACTTCCAAACAACGCGTCTTAAGCTACCTCATCATTTTCGAGACATTCAAGTTTCTAATTTGTCCTACTCAAAACCGGCAGGAAGGTGTTTTTTTACTCAAATTGGCTCATAGTGCTTAGGCTTAAAACAGATTTTCAGCAGACATTTCATCTGCCACTTTGTATATTTTGTATGAATTTTAATTACGAGGAAAAACTACAGTTTACCATATTATACTCGCTAAAAAGAGAAAAGCTTTTCAAGTTACTACAGCGACAAATTGCTTTAAAATAGCGTCATCATCAAGATCGAGAATGTTGTCATAAAGAACAAATGAAGGCGTTAAAGAATTGCTTCGAAGTCACTTACATCCTGTTGAATGAAAACCGCTTTGATTTCAAGAAATAGAGCGTCGTCATGAAAAACAAATGAAGGCATTGAAGAGTTGCTTCGAAGTCACCCACATCCTGTTGAATGAAAACCGCTTCGATTTCAAGAACTAGAGCGTCGTCATAAAGAACAAATGAAGGCGTTAAAGAATTGCTTCGAAGTCACCCACATCCTGTTGAATAAAAACCCCTTTGATTTCTGCTACTGTGCCTGCCCCAATTTTTTGTGTTTTGATTTGATCTTCAAACTGTAGTCAAGACTGGTCCAGATTTTTTACGTTGGCAAAAATACATTATGCTTCAATCAAAAAAATGGCGAAAGCTTTTTTACTAACCAAAAGGTAATAATCTACAAAATGCCGTCGAATTCTGCTGACCAAAAATCTTCACTAATAACTACAAACAATCAAACTAAAAACAAATTTCTAATTACATGTAACTGCAGTTTGATTTGAAAAGTTTTTTGGTGAGAGTTTTTCGAGCGAGATGAAAAAAAGCCGGTGAGTCAATTCAGCAGTTAGCCATTTATATTCGCCAAGCAACTGCTATAAACGAAAATCTTTTACTTATTGAATAGATGGTAACATCATTTTGTTTATCGGTTGTTTCCCCAAGTACAACATCAAAGTTTAAGGTTGAACAACTTAACCCTGCTCTGGTACCATGAAAAATGACTTGAGCAGTACTTTGCGGTCAATATAACCTCATCACCAAAAATACCCTTAGAAACCAGTAGAAAAACTCAATTTATTATTTAGCTATGTTTATTGTTTAAAACTGTAGTAGAGTGCACAATAAACGAATGCTTATAATCTGAAACGTTTGGAATATTTAACCTATCAAAAAGCCTGGGGTCATATTGACCCCATGGTACCAGAGCAGGATTAAAAATGAAATGTTTTACACTTAACAAACTACTCTTTGAAGTCGTCAAGAACATACTTCGATTAAGTGCTGTTTCATCCGAACTGTTTTCAGTTGTTACAATTTACAAGTTTTATGAGTAATAAGTTGATCGCAATGTAATGCCATCACAAAAAACCCTACCAACCCAGCGTACTATAAATAGAACAAATGATTTACGTAGAAACTATTATGAATTTTGCAGAAATATAAAAAACCTGATAAGACGTTATTTTTTGCAAAATATGAAAGTAACAATAAAATCCTCCGAGAAAAATAGTCTGGCGTAATAGGTTAACTGTTGTTTACATTTTAATCCGCTTTGAGCAAACGGTCAATTATTGAAAAATGTTCGTCGCCGTCTTTGGTTAAAGCCTTCACTCTTGGTCAGTTACAAACAGAATTAAGACCAAGGTTTAATTATTTTACAATCCCAGGCTGCCGTGCTGCCTGGATCAGATGCTGGCGATGGTTTTAAGCCAGCATTAGGCTTCGTCGTCAAAAACTATCAGAACTCGTGCTTCGTGTGGTGCCCGATGTACGGGGCACGCTATTAGAATGTTGTCTGCAGTTTTTTTAAGGACAAAGCACTTGCAATTCGGTGAAGGTGCGAGACGCTATTTGTGCATGGACTATGCGCAAGGAATCATTTAGGAGACTGTCTATTAGGAGAGTGTGAACGCTGCGACACCAGACTGGTGCGCAATACTCAGGTGTTGAGTACACCGGAAATAGCGCAGCTGGGCGCAGTGTTTTGCCACCTGCCCCGCAACCTGAGCCCACCAGTCGCCTCAGCAATGTGACAAAAAAAGATATTTTTTTGCGCAACACCACTAGATGATGACAGAACGCGAGCATATGTCCGGTTTTACTTCAAGATAAGTAGGAGTTGGACAAAACGGTAAAAAATCTATTGCAGTTGTAAATGTTTAGCTCACGTTTGGCCTCACGGTTATCTACATGTAAATGAAAGGCTGCTCTCACCGTTTTAGTGTGACTGAGCCTCAACCTCTAAGTCTGGAGATACGCTGAAAGTGCAGACATGTCTTGGCTTAAAGCCCCCAACAAATCCTTTCTGTTTCCAAAAGAGTGAATTAATATTAAATCGTCTACATAGCCAATTTTTTGAAATCGTGGAGATCAGGTCGTACGTATAGATGTTGAAAAGGAGAGGAGCCAAGACCGATCCTTGAGGAACGCCGTTTTTCAAACGGCAAAGCCTGCTTTACTTGCTGTCACCGTTAGTAAGAGTAAAACATTGGTTTCGAAAAAGCTCCATGACCATTCGGACCATATGCTTATAGAGAAGAAGCCTCAGCAACTTGCAGATAAGGCCAAGGTGTCAGACACTGTTACATGCCGCTGTCATATTGACAAATACAGCACCAATTTTCTTTTTAACCTCGAAAAAATTCTCGATGTTTTGATTTATTAGAACGACTTGATCCACAGTTGCTTTGCCATGTCAAAACTCTGCTGCTATTTAGACAGCCGTGCATCAATAATAGGTTTGACACGGGTATAGATAAGCTTCTCGAGTATTTTGTAAAATACACAATGCAGAGATGTTGGTCGATAACTCATTGGGTACCTTACTGGGTTTATCGGCTTTGAGATTGCAACTGCAAGCGTTTTCTCCCGATCTTGGGAATTTTGAGTTGGCGCAGGCAGGAGGAAAGAAAGTAACGTAACCAGGACTTCAAGGTCCAGATTATAAGATCTGGGCAGAAGGAATCAGGGCCCATCTTTTAACCTGGTTTAAGGTGTTTGAGAACAGCAGTGAATTCTCTCTGAGAAATTCTCAGAAATATTCATAGGGTGTGGTGTTGTGGCCATCCAAAAGTCAGACACTTCTTAAGAAATGAGTCGAGGTAACTTGTGGTTAACAACCTCGTACCTCTCATTTCTGAGGAACACTGTTTTTCATACGGCATAGCCTGCTTTGCTTGCTGTCATCCGTAGTAATGATGAAATATCTGTTTTAAGTGTTGGACGGCAGCAATGAATTTTTTCTGTTAGAAATTCTTAAAAATATTCATTGGGTCTGGTGTTGTAGCTCTCCAAAAGTCAGACAAACGAATCAAAATGATTCAAATCGAGATGATCAGTTTGTCTGATTTTGGAGAGCTACAACACCAGGCCGACTCAAGATGATTTACGGTCAATAGCCTCGTATCTCTCATCAGCAAAGCCTATCTGAGATGAAATAGCATCAACCAAAACGGGACAGTGAGGTGGAAAATATTGAGCCGTACCAGTAAGGTTGTTCAATATTTTCCATGCATTGCGACTAGAGTGTAAAAAGTTGATGCTCTAAATTGCTTCGAACCATCAATTTCTCCCCTGATTAAAGTTTGCCGATTAGCAGACCCTCGCTGAACATCAAAATGGATAGATATTTTTCCGTTTCGGCAGTTTTGGTTTTGGTCTGTCATCTGCAGTAACACGATCAGACTTACTCACGGCCCTGGCAGAGAGAAAGCAACTGCTGTCTGGACCAATGATGTTATTTTTTGATCTGAATATAAGATATGTATGTAATTGTTATTATAACCTGCTAAGAACAACACCAAATAAATTGACGAAGCAAGCAGTAAGTTCATTTTATGCTTTCAGACTGTATTCTTTTCAATTAAGTTTGATAAATAAACATGAGTAGAATGATTTAAAATAATAATTAGTTAATGATGGCTCGTTGTTTCAATCGATTGCTGTTTCACTTAAATTGAGTTAATACTTTTTCCATCAATGTTTATCCGACTTCTTAGATATTACGCCAAGCGCTGGTAATAGTAAAGTGACAACCAAAGTTAACAAAGCTACTGCAGGCAATAGACAGTAGAACAAGCAGCAGTTTACCGATAAATAAGTAGCTTGGTTGCTTAAATAAGTAGCTTGGCTGCTTGCGATCGAGAAATCCAACGTACTGTACATGCTACAAACGCTTAAAGTGTTCGAAATCATGTTTCGTTTGTTTGTGACTGTAGCTCAATCAAAACCTTGCTTTAAAGCCATCACTGCCTGTAAACATCATAATATAGGCTAGAAATTACAGACAGATGGTTCGAACACAAGCCAGAGACCGTGATGCACAATAAAGAAAGCAACATCACCATCATGTGGGACATGCCAGACAATAAAAAATGATATTTTTGTTCTATATTTATCCTCTTGACTCGCAGGAAATAGACGGAGGTTCTATACATAGGGAAAACATTTACCTCAACCTGCTTCTGAAAATGCCAAGATATTGCTGTTCGCTTGGATTTTTTTTATTTTTATTTTTTAGTTTTTATAGAGATACGACTGAAATTTAGAACTGCTTGCCAAGAATATCAAGTGCCGTAAAGCGTCTTTTTCAAGAACAAAGCACAACGATGCAAGTAGGTTTTGAACCGAGACTATGTCGAGCACAATCCCGGAACTCTAACCACCCGACTACGCTGCCAAAGGATAAACAGAATTGAGGATTGAGGTAGGCGATAAAAGAATCAAGAATTAAAGCTCCCGGAGACCCAATATTAATCTTATTACTAAAATAGTTCATAGTACGTTTATAATCTGTTCAAAAAGCAAATTGCAAACAAAATTGCAAAGAATTTGATCTGTTTTGATCGGTAATAGCTACCCTAAAAAACTTAATTAATTTTACTTTTAATCAAAAAGTTAAACAACTAAATGCCAAGCCGGTCTACAAAGCGGAAAAATGCTCAGCTATCTACACACTCTATGGATAGGAACTGTTTCCATAAGATTTGAACAGCTCTTACCAACTTTAAAAAAGAAGTGCTACCTTTTCATCATTGCAGCAACGTCGTCTAGCAATTTGTGTTCCACTGTGATAGATGGTACGTTGGTCGCACGTCCCAAAGCTTGCAAGAGCGTATTAAACAACATCCCCAAGTCTGTCACTAATCTTCTTGCCTCTCGCTACCGCTACCACTTGCCTCTTTTCCTTTGACATCTCTGGACAAAAACTAAAAAAAATTAAATTTCCAACCGGACAGCAATATTTTATGTCCTGTAGTGGTTGGGAGCGTTATGTTTAAGTTTAATTTGTGCAATTCAAACTCGGGAGGTTAACCACTAACTTAATTCAATTTTTGGTACAATAAAAATAAAAACAAAATAAAAATTAAAAACAAACAGTTGCAACAATTTATCAATATAATATAGCATAATCATAACAGAAGCAAACTTATCTAACCAATGTCTGCCGGAAAATAATTTTATATATTACAATTTGTGACTAAGCCACATCGCTTTGTACAAGTGGGCGTATTATCACGTGATCATACAATATGGAGCAGCAGCATGTGAAATTTAAAAAATGCATTAAAATAGAGCATGTAAAATTTAAATTCAACGTTTTAAACAAAATTTTTAACTCCGATAATAACTAAAGTTGAATTTTTTGTAAAAATATGAAATTTATATTTGGGCAATCCAATTAATCGCTACAGATACCCGCTGCGGATAAGCAAAAATATTTTTTTCTAAATATAGCTGAAATTCTCAAAAATGCAATTTACAGCATGACAATACGACCGTGAAATATGACATCTCAGATGTTTTTCTACAATTTCCTAACACCTCTGACGTTTTCCTACGAGTTAAAAGAATAAATAAAATTTACGTAAAATATTATAAAACATGAAAGTTTTTTTTTGTTTCTTTTTTTATTTGAACTAAATTAGTATAAAATCATATTGTTTTATAAGAGTAGCATTAGAGTCTTTTTATGTTAATTTATGACTAATAGTCAATTAAAAGCTTTTGAAACAATTTAGGCTTGAAAAGTCATTGAAAATAATCAAGTTTAATTGCCTGGTAAAGAATAATTAAGTTATATAATAATCTAAATTTATGGCTAAAAGCCAAACCAGATTTGCAGTGTTATTTTTCTTCCTAGTTAGTCAGCTTAATTTCCTGGAATCACAAACTATTTTTTAAACAATCAACTTGTTAACAGTTTTAATTTTAAACTGACTATTTTTGTATGGGTATCATCATACAAATATGCAGCCTAAAAAAGGTTTGATGTAGCTATTGTATTTAGATTTGATTTATGAAATTTACAAACCGTTGGAACAAGTTAACTTGGCATTAGACTGACCATAATTTTTCATAAAGAGAAACGTAGTAAATATTCTTAGTATGTAGTTTAATTGTTTTTTAGAATAATTAGCAGATATCTGCCAACGTTTTTTAAATAAAATCAACTTGATTAAATATGTTAGTAAACAAGCAAAGCTTTGTAAATATATTTTAAAAAAGGAAAGCTTTGAAACAACTTTCATGCGCACTAATACTCGTGGCTTCTATAAAAACTAAATCGATCTCAGAGATCTTTTCCTTATAACCCAGTTTTTAGTGGCAACAATTATATGTAGACCAGTGCTTTTCAATCTTTTTCTGCAACAATACACATTTTGATTAAACTAAAGCAACCTGTAGTGCAGTGGTGCCCAAATATTTTAAAACGACCATAATTTTAAAAAATTAAAATTTGTCACCACAAGATAGCCTATTAAAGAAAAGATCGTTGTTTAAAGCAGTTGTTCTAATACTCTGCGATTAGGTCCACACTTGTACAGAGTGTAATTAAAACAAATAAAGTGCAATCCTCACGCTAAATCTGAATGATACTTTCTGTTTATTAATCCGGCCTATCACGAAATTCATCATTACTTATAATTTTTTTGAAAACTTATTTTAAAAATTCAAAGCGTTTTTTTTTCTGAAAGCTTTGTAGTGCAACAGCTTCGCAGCTTCTTTAGAGAAGCGGCCATTGGTCGTGTCTTATCTTTAGATCGATGGTCTTAAATAAGGATGACTCATTGTCAATAAGTATTTCTTACATCAATTTGCTCTATTCCGTTACACTCGACAAAATGAAAAGTAGCTCACTAAGCTTTTACGCATAAAAAATAATTATTAACTTTAGTATAGTTTTTATCTCTTGTTTTTGATTGATTTTACACGTTATTTTGGTTTTAATAATTTTATAAATGGCATTGGACTTAATTAAATCAACTACAATCTTGGAAGAGAGCTTGGTGTCTTATCCGGAATTTAATTCATTATTCGAAAATGTTGAAAAGACTTCGGAGGGTTCCATAAACACGCAAGTTTTGACTTCACTTAATGAAAACAATTATCCATAAATAAGTTACGTTACCTGAATCAAGCTGTCTTATTATTCGGTGATAGTCTTTTTTTACTTTCTTTTAAATTTTGTTTATATCGATTTAGACTTTCCTCAATTAAGAAAGAACTTAGAAACGTCTGACATATTAAAACATATAAGACAGCTGAACCCATCAAAGAGTACAGGCCCTGATGGAATACTCTTAAATGTATAGCTATGAGTGCACTGATCATAGTACCGGTTTTAAATAGACTCTAGAACAGTTGCATTAGCACTGGGACTTACCCCAGAATTCTTAAAATTGGACAAATTGTATCAATTCATAAGGGTGATGCCAAGAATCAGTGCTGCAATTACAGACCCATATATCTATTTAGCTCATTTAGTAAAATCTTTAAAAAATGCTTGTAAGAAAGATTTTACTTTTATTTAAATAATAACAAAATATTACTATCAACTCTGAACTGGCCAAAATTAACGAATTGTTAAAATTAAACAAATTGTCAGTAAATACAAATAAAACAAAATTTATGGTATTAACCAAACAAAGATCAGCGAGGCACTTTGATATTAGAATAAGAAAGACAAATACAGAACAAGTAAATAAAATAAATATTTGGGTGCAATCTTTAATGATAAACTTTCTTGGAAGTCTCATATACAGCATGTTTGCTCTAAGCTCTCCAGTGGTTCCTGGGCACTGCTCAAACTAAGGAACTATGTTGACACTACAACTCTAAAAACAGTATATTATGCTTTAATTTAATCTTATCTTCAATATTGTGTCTCAACATGGGAACTGGCTTCGATTACTCCTTGAATCCACTGGTAAGAATACACAAACGCATAACAAGAATTATTACGAATAGTCTTTTTTTGTCACATACATATCCTCTTTTTCAAAAATTGAATTTCTTAAAACTAAAAGATATTGTTAAACTTGAAATTGCAAAAACAAAGTTTTGCTTTAATAAAAGTTCAACAAAGAATGAGTTCCAAACTATTATAAGTATAACCCAAAAACATCATTATAAAACAAGACTGGCAGCGAAACAAAATTATTTTCAACCTAGAAAGAGAACAGTATTAGGTAAAAAGACATTTTTTATATTGGACCTAAAATATGGCAAGAAGTAGCCTTCAAATTAAAGTCACTTTCTTATAATCAGTTTAAGAACAAATTTAAACTTTTTTCAACTAATCAATATTAGATAAAATGCCCCAACAATTTGATGAAGTCAGCTGGCACGTGGAAAGTTATTTAATAACAACAAATATTGCTATTAATTCTTATTGTTTTTCTAATTGTACGTGTTTTTGTAAGTGTACTGTTGTATTTTTCTGATAAAAAAATATAATATTTTTTTTGTCCCACTATTTAGAGGGAGGCAGTTGACTAAAAGACCGTATAGCCATTTCGCTGCCTTCCTGTGCTTCCAAAAAATTTTTGTCACATATATTGGTGTATTTTTTGTTTTGAAGCAAAAAACAAATAAATTGAACTAAACTGAACTAAACTGAGATAAAAAACTCGAATTTGCAAAGTTTTTGTGAGTTCGAGCGAGAAATTGAATAATAAAAATTTATCAAGTTTTCTGTACTGACATAAATATTAAAGCGCTCTGGCCTACGATGTCATAATTAAAACCTTAAAAAAGTCAAATTTTTTTCAGGTTAAAAAGTTTCAGCCTGCGGTAGGCCTACTTAAGCAGTGGCAAAGGTGTGTTCCAGTGATTAAAAAAGCTAGGCTAGGACAAACTTTTATGCACGTCGACATTAAACGAATAAATTTAATTAAGATATTTTAAGAATAAGAATAAAAATATTTTATAAACTCCTAATCAACTACACACAATTAATTGCTTAACATTAATATTTGCTTTTTTTAATCTACACTTACACGCAACTATGTTTTCTTACATTAAATATGAGAGGAAGTAAGTCAAATTAAAAAAGATCTTCACTTTAACAGATATCTATTTTTAAAATTTCACCCTGGTGCATTATTGCTCGGGTAAGCTCAAACTTTTATTTATTGAATCCCATTCGATCCCTCTGATGTTTTAATCGACTATTTGGAAGAACAGTGGTCTAAAACATGAGCTTGCTCATTTACTTAACGCGCAACTAGACAACATGCATTGGTGGGACAAAATATTTCGGGGAAGGTCAATAAAAGATCTAATGTTAATGTGTTTACTTCTTTCCAGGGTAATTACTGTTTAAATGTTTAAAGTAGTTATGTTATTTATACACATATAAGTTTAAAAATATGTTTTATTTTGTTACTTGAGTAATTATAGGCCTGTACAATAAGAAAAAAATTGCATTCTTGTTCTTGCAGAAATAGCAACGGCAACAGGCAAAGGTAATCAAATAAGTATGTGGCTGTGCTTGCAGGCATCCAATAAAAATCTCTAAAAATTTCCGAGCAGTATATGATTGTGCATGCAAGACTGAAGTTATTGCAGTTAAGATCGACAAAATAAAAACAATTTTTATTATGATGAAATTGAAACTTAGCACTCGATTGTAAAAACTATAGCAATTTTGAAAGTGTTAGGGACTGTGTCTCTTTTCTAAGTTTCTTCCTGGTTGCAGGCAGGCATATATTTGTATTGTTTTAATTTACCTCTATATTAATCCTCCTGAATCGCACGATAGCGACAGAGGCGCTAATACATAGGATAAGCAATTATCCCGGCCTACTGTACTTCCTGAGAAAGCCAAAATATTGCTGTCCGCTTGAAATTTAATAAAGACATGACTAAAATTTAGAACTGCTTGCCAAAACCATCAAGCAGGGGAAATGCCGCAAAGTGTCTTCCCAAAGATATAACAGAATGACATGAGTAGGTTTTGAACCGAGACCATGTCAATTAGAATTCCGGCGCTCTAACCACTCGACCACACTCCCGACAAGTTCTACTTTCATTTCTTATTTTACATTTTTTGAGCTTCTGTATTTAATTTTGTATTCTATGCCTAGATACAGTTTTTCGGGCTTTAAATTAGCAAAATTGTTTGGTTTTGCTTTGTAACTTGTAATTCAAAATATTTTGCTGGATATTTTTATCAAGCAATTTTTTGAGGAACTGATGTCTTAACATTATACAGCTCCGGCTACAGATTTAAAAAACAGGATTCGCTTTTCCCTTTTTCTTCAAACGTTTAAAAGTGTAACTTAACCAAGGTTGTGGAGTCGGAATCGGGAGTTGGAGTTGCCGGAATCGTACGTTTTTGGGTGGAGTCAGAGTCGTTTTTTAAATGTTTTTGAGTTGGAGCCGGAAGTCGGAGTCGGAGTCGTTTTTTCAGATGTTCTGGAGTCGCATTTGGAGTCGGAAAAATTTAAATAGGTGCATTCGGAGTCGGAGTTGGAGTGGGAAAATTTTGAACGGGTGGAGTCGGAGTCGTGACGGAAAAAATTTTTACTACTCCACAACCCTGTTTACAAGCAAAAGTGATGAGAATCTCTGTAAACAAGTTCCTAAATCATACAGAGTTAGAAACAAATATTTTAAATTTAACAAAACGTGAAAGGTTACTTTTCAAAAAATGTCCTGATACTAAATTACTTTGTCTTTTAACCTTAAAACAAAATAAAATAATTATTATATTGATATCCAGGGCAAATCCATATCCAGGGCATATCCAGGAAAAATGATTTAGAAAAAGCAATTAAATCAAACAAGAAAAATTAATTAAGAATGATTCATATTTCTATATGACGTTTTCTCTGTTTAGCTGTTTTAAGCTTGTTTGTAGCATACGAAAATATAAGTAACTTGCCCACTTTTCAACAGATTGCAACTTCTCACTTGGAATGGAAAGCAGAGAAATTCCTGACAACATGATAACAGCTTCCTCGGAATATGATATAAACCATGTTCCTCAACTCGCAAGATTGAACAATCAACCGAGAAATGGGGCAATCGGTGCTTGGGTGCCAAAATGGGACAGTAAGTGATCCAAAGACTAAGAGCTTATTGGTCGCATGCTTTAATGAGTAGGCTTATGACACATCTTTCAATAAATGGTTTTGTAAATGGTCTTATATTGTGTGTAAATATAGGGTCATCGATGGGGTCTCCGATGTCTCCATAGTATTGTGTCTAAATATAGGGTCTCCGATGGGGTCGCTATATATGTACATATTTATGTTATTGGTTACTATATAATAAAATTATATACATGTATATTATAAGAATTTAAAAAAGAAAATTTTTAAAAATTATGCCAAAATATGAAAATAGCAAGTAAAAAACAGGATATAGTTTTATTAATGTCAATTTGAATTTCATTTCTGCCAAATTAATCTTCATTTGTGCCAAATTGAATTTTATTTGTGCCACATTGATTTTCATTTGTGCCAAATTGAATTTCATTTGTGCCAAATTGAATTTTATTTTGCCAAATAGACTTGTAAATGGTATATAATTTCCCGGTTTTTTTGATTTAAAAAAGGTCTTAATTTAGAATTTATCTCGATTTTCTTGATTTTTGTACCCAAAATCAGTAATCGCTGAAAAAAGTCTTCAATTATTACCAGTAGTCATTGACACATAATTCTACAACTTCTTACATTGTCATGGAGGCGGCAGGTTCCCGATCTATTACCTAAAATCTGCTCGAAGACAAAAACAGTAATAATTTTTTAATTTATTTGTTTGAGGCTTTTGTGAGCCACACAAAATATTTTCTGGGGCGTAGTTTTCCCAACCTATTTTCTATTGTCTACGGATTTGTTACCGAAACAGTCGTGGCCAAAGGCACAAGGCCAGACATATTTCTTGACTTTTCATATTAAAATGCTATTTTATTGCTTCAAATAGTATTTCTAACGTATCATTTTTATTTTTTCTTCAATATAAAGCAGGATAATTAAAACAAAGTTGTTTTTTTAGTTGTGCAAGAGTCGGAATCGTAGAATTTTGAATAGATCGAATTAAATTCCTTATTAGAGATATAAAATAATATGTTTGATTTCATCATCCTGATATAAGTTATTAATCTTACCTGCTAGATATAACTTGATCATAAGGCAGAAAAGCTTTTTACTTTGAAATTTGTTTAAATCAATAAAAACCTTTTTATTTCGGAATCCAATTAATTGTTTCTTACAAGAAAAATGTCAGGAAGCACTAGTTCTAGGAAAATCCGCCCAAATTATTTTAGTTGTAGAAAATTTTGTCGAAGAAAAATTTGCCACATACATAATTTTATTTTTTAAACCTTACTTTTAATATGAGTGTCAATAAATCTTTAAAAAAATTAAATTATATATGCGGCTAATACCGTAACTCTAACCTTAACCGTTATTCACCTAGGATGTTTTTTTCTGTTGACTACCTAAGGGGGTCCTAGGAAAACCCTAAGTTTGCATGTCCAATACTCTTAACAGATAATAGCCGCACAGTTGATTTTTTGATATGTTGGAAAAAATTTATTCTAGTTTAGTCAAATGTCTTTACTTTTAATATATTTGCAATTAGTTTCTTCTTATTTTTGCATTAAGTTGAAGGCCCTCAAAGTTTTATTGATAGCTTTGTGTATTATGTCGGCAAAACAAGGAAATTAACAAAAAATCTATATTGCCGCAACACTAAATCTTCACGTTGCCGCTCACCTGACTCTGTCTAAATAGGATTATCTTATGCCACAGCAAAAAGTGTACGAAAACTATGAGGTAAGTCAAAAAATTGCCTGCTACACCAAAACTACCATCGGATTTGGTCAAGTAAATTATCGAAATATTCAGAAATAAATTTTAGGAAAAGTCATAAAATTTTAGCCTCTGATATCTTCGTGAAAATACTGATGGTATTAACCCAGTATCGAGTTTCGTCATCTAAAACCGTCAGACCTCGTGCTCCATGAGATGCCCGACGTATAAAACCACACCGTTAGAACGTGTATGCGTTTTACTCAATGGCACTGTACTCAAAATTTGGTGAAGTAGCGAGATCTCATTTATCCATGGACAAATGGAATTGCCCAATACCAGTCCGCAGGCGATTGAGCTTAACCCAAGCTGTTCGAGGCCAGCCCATTTCAACAGGCCTGTCACTGTTCATGGGTGTAAAAGCATAGAAGCCTAAATGTATCCTCACAATACTCCGTCTTCCATCTATAATTAGTCCACCAGAAGCAAGGTTGTTTAAAAGATTCCGTGCAGCTGGCACAAACGGGCGTCTAGATCTTAATCTCTCTTGGCGAGCATTCAAGGACTTATTTAAAAAATCATGCAACATTTGATCAGGTTTCAGAGATCCACGGTAAGCCAAGGAGAGTGTCACTCCTAGTCGGTAAACTCGACAAACGACACCAGACTGGTGCGCAGTACTTAGTTGTTGAGGAGACCTACGGCAGCTGTGCGTAGTGTTTTGGCATCAGCACCCCATCCTGGCCAGCATCTTAGTGTGACTAAACTTCAATTTTTAAGTCTGGAGATGCGCTGGAAGTGTAGTTGTTGTAACTTCGGAAACGCTTTATTAATCGTTTAATTTATCATCATAAACGCATTGGCATGTTCTGGCAAGAAAGTTTACGCCGGATGCCCTTCCTGCTGCAACCCTTTCATTTATCCGGGCTTGGGACCAGCATCAGAAAACACTAAAGTGTGCCCACGTCAAAGACCGAATATCTGTGCGTAAATGGAGGAAATGACGACGAAACAGGGACAATGGAGGACACAAAAATGCCAAGAGTAAACAAATTTATGTATTTTGGATCAACGGTGAACGAAAAGTGGTAGTTGTGAAAAGGAGAGTGCAGACAGGATGAAACGCATGGAGAAAAATATCGGGCGTAATCTGTGACAGAAAGTTACCAGCTAATAAAAGTAAAAGGAAAAGTGTACAGTTCAGTGGTGAGACCAGAAATAGTGTATGGACTTGAACAGGGGCGGTCACAAAGAAACAAGTAGAAAAAATGGAATTTGCAAAGATGAAAATGTTGAGGTTTGCTATGGGAGTGACGAGAAAAGATAAGATTAGAAACGAGTACATCAGGGGTACAGTTAAAGTAGAACAGTTAGGAATAAAAATGAGGGAGGTTAGGCTGTGGTGGTATGGACATGTCATGAGGAGAGACCAGGAGTATGTAGGAAGAAGAGTGATGAAAATGGAGTTTCCGGGAAAAAGGAAAAGAGAGAGGCCAAAGAGAAGGTTTCTGGATGTAGTGAAGAAGGATATGGGGAGATTGGTGCGAGGGAGAAGGCCATAAAAACAGGACGCTGTGGAGAAATACCATAAGCTGTGGCTACCCCTGATTAAGCAAAAAACCGAAAGAAGGAGAAGTTATCATTCGGCGCCTATTTTCATCTAAGCGATGTTTATTTAAAAAAGAAGAAATCGGATAACAACTGAGCCGTAACCTAATTCTAAGAAAAAAGGTTCTTTTCATAAAAAAACAAGGAAAAGAAGTCATTGTGACGTCGAGCACACAATGCTACGACACTTGATCAAACGACACTTGATCGAAACGACGCTTGATCGAAACGAAACTTGATCGAAACGACATTTAATCGAAAAGACATTTGATCAAAACGACATTTGATTTAAACGACAATTGATCAAAACGACACTTGATCGAAATGACAGTTGATAAAAAACATTTATTTTTCCATGTTTATGCAATTAAGCAATCTCTTTGTTACTGTAAATTAGATTCAGAAAAAGCAGAGGCCATAAATAAGAAGACAGTTTGTTTTTGTTTTTTAAATTTTTTGTCAATGTCGATGTTCAGGGCTTTTTAACAAGGTCTCTGGGCAAAGCATTTTTAGGGTGGCTACAAGCAGATTTCCCGACATGATTATGTTTAATTGGATGGCTATTGCTGCCATTTTTTTGCATTCTTTTTACACTGTAGTCAATTATTTAGGGCGGACATTGTGCCATGGCCCACCTTTGCAGACTCCTGCAGAAATCAGAAACAGATTCAAAAGGAAGACCTATTAATTTTAGAGATTACTATATTCGGGGAGAAAAAATTCACAAAGCCGGGACAGAATCAAAGTGAAGACTGTTTTTTTAGAGATTACTATTTTTTGGAACGAAAAGTTGACAAAATTGGAACAGATTCAAAGTTTTAAATTTTCTCCTTCATTATTCGATCAAGTATCATTTTTATCAAGTGTTGTTTCTATCAAATTTCGTTCGATCAACTGTCGTTCGATTAACTGTCGGTTCACGCGAGCGCACATAGTTCGACAAAGCTTAGTGCTAAAGGAAACATTGTTAAAAGCTTGCTGGTAATTTCTATATCTTGATTGAGGCAAGCCCTACTTGATAATTACATTTTTTGAGTTTTCGGTAGTCTTGAAGAAAACATTGTTTCAGTGAGTCTTCTGAGTTTACGCACAAATTAAGTGTAAAAGCTTGTTAAAATCATTATTGTTTAACATGTAGAAAACCGCTTGCCTTTGTAGCTACGTGTGCTTTCGTTTACAATAAAGCGCGAAAGAATAGTGTTGTCAAACGTGAAGTGCTGCAGCCGATTAAGGAGTGAGTTGTAAGAAGCAATCTAGTTGACGGGTAGGCGACCTCCAACGGAAAGAACACGTCGTCAACAGTTGTCTTAACTTAAAGCCCTCTCCAGCTCCAGTTTCCAGAAAAGTGCTGTAGTTGCTTTGGCAAGTGCTTTAAACCAGATAGAGTCTCCTATTTTCTGCCTATTTTTACTTACTTCACACGTGGTCAGATATAATAAAAGAATCTCTATTAAAGTTTTAAACTTTCCACATCTGCACTTTCGATAACAACCGCGATACAAAAAAATGAAAGAAAACAACGAAGGACAGACAACGTGGTAACAACAATAAGAAAAAAGGCGATTCACATCACTGACAAACGCAAACGTGGAGTCATGTGACCATCGAAAGCGCAGGCAAATATCGGAATCCGTACACACTGTCCCTTAAAAGAGCAATTCTTTTACCACAACAAAAGGATTTCGAGACGAACACAATCACAAGTAAACCCAAACTACTTACTAAATAAAACGCATTTTCTCTAGAAGGTTGCGCTAATAGCTACAAAAACAAATTACACAAGTGACGTAACTGGTAATCGAACCGACATCGCTTGCAGACGTGAATAAAAAAATCGCTTATCGCTTTTCTCCGCATAATTGGTGTCCTCTGTGTGTTGCTTTATTTCTTGCTAAGTATAGCTCGCTCCAGTGCGGCTCGTTTGCTCATTTCGTTTGTTTCGCTGTGTGTTGTAGTTTGCTTTTAGATTTGCTCGGATTTTCAGTTGATTAAACCTTTTATTTGAGGAAATGTTATACTCTTTATAACAATTTAATCAACTGAAAAATTTTTGCTTCTTCGACATATGGATATTCAAAATCCTATATTCGCTCGATACGAACTAATTTCCTGCAAACAACAGCCCGGAGAATCTCTTGATCGCTATTTGCGAAAATTAGAGCAGCTAAGTATGGATTGCGATTATCAGGCCGTATCTGCGCAGCTCCACAAAGAAGAAGCCATCCGTGACGCATTTATTGGAGGAATTATTTCTAATGAAATCAGACAGCGCATGCTCGGAGACAGCAACCTCACTCTCCAAGTCGCGTTTGAAAAAGCTCGTTCTCTCGAAACCGCTCAAAATGCTGAAAGCTATCAATTTGTATCTCCTTCTGCAGAACACATCGCGAAAGTGAAATCTTGTGCAAAGATAAAAAATTAGAACATCAGAATCGCTCTCACTTAGAAGACTACAGCGCAGCAACAGCGGAGAAATGTGTATTTTTCGGGAATAGTCGACACCCACGTAAGTTTTGTCCTGCTAACAATAAAATTTGTTTTAAATGCTCCAAACGAGGACATTTTTTGAGAAAGTGTCGGTCTAAGCTAGTTAAGAAAAACGAAACTACTACAACTGCTTCGCCAATGGGATTTTCAACCATAAGTCATTCTAAAGTGAACATTGAAGTCTTAATAAACGGTGTAGAAGCGAATGCTTTGCTGGATACAGGCTCCAGCTTGAGTCACCTCAGTTACGCGTTCTGTAAAAAGTTTAAACTAGATTTAGATGAGTCTCGCTGTAGTGTTGGGTTGGCCATCAATGGATATACTTCAAAGGGAGTTGGTAATTGTGTTGCCAATGTGAAACTAAACAAACAAAACTATGAACAGGTATCGTTTATTGTACTGAAAGGTTTGCTCACCGACGTGATCCTAGGCCAAGATTTTATGGACAAACATCAAAATGTAAATATCCATCTTGGTGGGCCGCTGCCGACTTTACGTTTGGGTGCTCTGGATGCTGTAAAAACGTCTACTCCCGTACGACTCTTCCAGCATTTGAAAAGTGAATGTAGACCAATAGCCTCAAAGTCGAGACGCTATTCGCGTTCTGATTCTGTTTTTATCTCCTACGAAGTAAAGCGATTATTCAAAGAAGGTTTAATTGAGCCAAGCAACTCTCCTTGGCGTGCCCAACCCTTGGTCGTCACCCAGGAAAATCACAAGCGACGTATGGTAATAGATTATAGTCAAACTGTTAATAAATATACATTATTAGATGCTTATCCGTTGCCAAGAATGTGAGACGTGGTACAAAATGTTGCTCGCTACAAAGTTTATTCAACTCTGGACTTAACTAGCGCGTACCATCAAGTTGAATTGCCGCCACAAGACAGACTTTATACAGCTTTTGAAGCGGATGGGGCTTTATGGCAATGGAAACGTATACCTTTTGGACTGACCAATGCGGTTCCGTGTTTCCAAAGAATTATTGACGACATAATCAAATCAAACAACTGTAAAGGTACGTTTGCTTATTTAGACAATATTACTGTCGGAGGAACAACTCAACAAGAGCACGATGTGAATCTTGACCGATTTCTAGCAGTGGCTAAAAACCACAATTTAACTTTCAATGAATCAAAGTGTATTTACAATACAGATACAATAGATCTGCTTGGTTATCGTATTAAAAATGGAACTATACAACCTGATCCAGCAAGAGTAAAAGCTTTACAAGATCTTTCGTCACCAAACAATCGCAAAGAACAACAACGAGTAATTGGCTTATTTGCCTACTATGCGCAGTGGATTCCTCAATATTCTGACAAAATTAAGCCATTAATATCTAACGTAATTTTTCCATTAGCGGACGAAGCTTTATTATCATTTCGAAATTTAAAATCTGATTTAATTAATGTTTCTTTAGAAGTAATTGATGAAAATTCGCTATTTGTTGTTGAAACTGATGCCTCTGATGTGGCTGTGTCCGCTACTTTAAACCAAAATGGTAAGCCTGTTGCGTTTTACTCTAGATCGCTAAGTAAATGTGAGCAAGCGCATTCAAGTGTTGAAAAAGAAGCAACAGCAATAGTAGAAGCTGTTCGAAAATGGAGCCACTTGCTGACTGGTAAACGTTTTCAAATCGTAACTGATCAACGCTCAGTTAGTTTTATGTATGACAATAAAAATCGCGGGAAAATTAAAAATGCTAAAATTTTACGATGGCGAATTGAATTGTCGCAGTATTAGTATGAAATTGTGTACCGTGCTGGAAAACTTAATGCAGCGGCAGATACGTTGTCTCGTGCTTATTGTGCCAGTTTATCATTTTCTACTCTTTATGAGATTCATGCTGGTTTATGTCACTGTGGAATTACGCGAACTTATCATTTTGTTAAATCGAAAAACTTGCCGTTTTCATTAGAAAATGTTCGTAAAATGATTAGTAACTGTAGAATATGCGCTGAAATTAAACCCTGTTTTTTTAAACCTCCTGAAACTCATTTAATTAAAGCTACTCAACCTATGGAACGTTTAAGTATAGACTTTAAAGATCCTTTACCATCTAGTAGTAAAAACAAGTATATTCTCACTGTAGTAGATGAATTTTCGCGCTTCCCGTTCGCTTTCCCGTGTAGCAATATGGAATCTCGTACTGTAATTTCGTGTTTAATGTAAATTTTTCATTTGTTTGGCGCTTGTGGATATATTCACTCTGGTAGAGGTAAATCTTTTATTTCACAAGAATTTGTTTCTTTCATGCATAACTTACGAATACCCACAAGTAAAACGTCAGTCTATAATCCAGCGTCTAACGGACAATGTGAGAAGTATAATGATATTATTTGGTCTGGTATCAAACTTGCCCTCAAAGACCAAAATTTGCCTATTTCAAAATGGGAGGTAGTTTTGCCACGAGTTCTGCATTCCGTGCGTTCTTTGCTTTGTACTGCTACAAATTCAACGCCACATGAACGTTTTTTTAACTTTCAACGGCGCTCCATTCTTGGAATATCTACACCGTCCTGGCTCTGTTCTCCTGGAACAGTTTTAGTTCGAAGGCATGTGCGCCACAACAAATACGAACCATTGGTAGAAGAAGCAGATCTTATACACGCTACTCCTCAATATGCGCATATTCGATTTAAGAACGGCCGTGAAAGCACCGTTTCTTTGAGAGATGTTGCTCCTGTTCCCAACTCTGGGTCTTCAAATCAATCATGGCATGAAACTATCCCTCCAGAACCCGAAGAAGCTATTCATGATGGTTCTTCTCCAAACGAAAATGCATCAACTCATCATGAACATGATATACTGACTCCTAAATTGCCAGATGAAGAAGAAACATTTCTGCGTCGAGAATCAAATGGTGACACTCCAAAAGTTTCGAATGATAAGGATTCTGATCAAGTTGTTTTAAGACGATCAAAACGTGCACGGAAGGCACCGGACCGATTGACCTACTACAATTAACTTTGAGGGGGGAGAATGACGTAACTGGTAATCGAACCGACATCGCTTGCAGACTTGAATAAAAAAATCGCTTATCGCTTTTCTCCGCATAATTGGTGTCCTCTGTGTGTTGCTTTATTTCTTGCTAAGTATAGCTCGCTCCAGTGCGGCTCGTTTGCTCATTTCGTTTGTTTCGCTGTGTGTTGTAGTTTGCTTTTAGATTTGCTCGGATTTTCAGTTGATTAAACCTTTTATTTGAGGAAATGTTATACTCTTTATAACAACAAGCAAGCAAAAATTGTAAACATACACAATCTGGCTGTATATCAATAACTACCGAAAGTGACACAAAGTTAATTAACTACAAATGACCTTTAAGCACGCATATTTTGAAAATGTCTCGCAACAGCACACCGTCTGCTGTTCGTACGCGCACTCTGCGAACTAGTCCGGATAGCATTCATCGACTATCACTTTAGGCCAACAACCTCTCTTCACCAAATCGTCTTTAACTAGAACTAGGTCGCCAACATTGATGTTAGGTGATACGCCGAACCACTTTTGCCGTGGCTGTAACATTGGCAAGTATTCACTGAGACTAGGCTCCGAAATCGGTCAGCCAAGATTTGACCCTTTCGCCAGGAACGCCGATATAAATCACTCTTTGAGCACAGATCTGCAGGCAAAGAAGTTTCTACGACTCCGTTGAACAACGTACTAGGCGTTAATGCAGAAAGGTCTTTAGGGTCTGTTGACACATCTGTTATTGGTCTATCATTCAAGATACGTTTGATCTCTGTAGATAACGTTGCAAGTTCGAAATCATCTAGTTTTGTTTCACCGGCAATGAGAGGAAAGTGTTTTTGCACGCTTTTGATTAACCGTTCGCAGATTCCTCCGGCGTGTGAACAAGAAGGTGTATTAAACTTCCAATCAATCTCCTTTTGACGTATATTAGCTTGGAAGTTTTGGCTGTTCCAGGCCTCAATGCCCTGGTTAAGTTCACGCTTGGCACCTCGGAAATTGATCCCATTATCGCTGTAGATCTCTGAAGGTTTTCCTCTTCTGCTAATGAATCGTTTCAGCAGCTTACCTAGAATTGTAGAATCTTGGAGGACATTAACGACGCTTTCTTTCTTCACTTCTTCATCGTCTGGCGAGAGTAGCTTGTTGAATTTAGGTTGTTTAGGCCAGGGCTCATAGTCATTGAGTAAAAAATTGGGTCCTCTGAACCATAAGTTGGCAGTGTCAACTTTGTTAGGCATTAAACCACGAGAAGCTACGTCAGCTGGATTGCGCTTTGTCGGTACATACAGCCATTGCTTAGTATTGGTCAGTGACTGAATAAAACGTAAACGATTTGCGACGAATGTATAAAATCGCGACGCTGTGTTATGTATGTAACATAAAGCAATCATTGCATCAGTCCAATAATACACATAATCAAATTCAAATTCTAACTGGTTACATACAAACGTACTTAGCTTTACCGCAATAGTGGCGGCAGTTAACTCAAGACGTGTTACGCTAACAGGCTTCAAGGGAGACAATCGAGACTTTCCCATGCCGAAAGTGCAATTTATGGTCTTGTGTGTGCCAATTGTGCGGATGTAACAAACAACTCCATGACCAATGGTACTTGCGTCACAAAATACATGCAATTTTTTACGTGCGCAAACCAGACCCGGCAGCTTAAAGCTGCGGGAAACCGAAACATTGCTTAATTCTTTTAAACCACATACCCACGTTTCATATTGTCGGAAAATTTTATCTGGCAGTGGATCATCCCATCCCGTTTGATCACGACAAGCCTCTTGGAGGAGTTTACGACCTGGTAGAATAAATGGTTAAACTAAACCTATATATCATGTACCTGACTGATCATTGAGAGCAGTCCTCTTCGAGTAAATGACCTTTTCTCCACATTTACTTTTACCGTTAACCGATCAGTACTTGGGTTCCAATAAACTCCTAGAGCCTTTTGTACGTGATCTCCTTGGATACAGACGTCCTGTTCTTTGAGTGCACAATTGCGACCCGGCATCGACGTTAGAATATCCTGCTTACTCGCAACAAACTTTGTCAGATGAAAACCACTACTTTCAAGCAGTGGATTCAACTGACTAATTAAATTTTTAGCTTCTTCAACATTAGAGCAAGATTTCAACAAATCATCAACGTAAAAGTTGTTCATTATCGTTGGTAGAACATCTTCACTTGCTCCAGTAATGTTGTTTCGAGCTGTTTGCTGAAGCGCAAACGCAGCGCAACTCGGAGAGCAGGTGGATCCGAAGAGTAGCACATTCATTCGGCAGTCCATAAGTGGCTTGTTCCAATCATCATCTTGCCACCAGAGAAAACGTAGAGAATCGCGATCGCCCTCATCAACCAATACCTGATGAAACATTGAATGTATATCCGCGGCAAAAGCCACAGATTCTTGCCTAAAACGTAGGAGGACCCCAGTCAAATTATTATTTAAGTCTGGTCCCTGAAGAAGTTTGTCATTGATAGAAAAACCTTTAAACTTAGCAGTACAATCAAATACAACACGGAACTTATTTCCCGTGCTGTGATGCGGCAAGTACCATGTTTTATTCGGTGTAATCTCTTTCGGCGCTAAGCTGGCATGACCGCTTTTAATATACTCGCTAATCTTATTAACATACTTGCTTCTCAGCTCATCATTAACACGCAGTTTAGCTCTTAGAGATTTAAGCCGCTTTTCCGCCATCACCCGGTTGTTTGGTAGAACTGCTTTGTCGTCTTTCCAAGGTAGCTTCATTACGTAGTGGTTACTCATTTTTTTTGTCGTTTTCTCCATTATAAAAAGGGCTTTTAAGTCTTCGACAGACATTTCTGGATGGTGTTCTTCATTTAGGTCCTTGAAATCCTGTTTAAAAAGGTCGAACACTCTTTGCCTTAAATCCTCAGGACATTTCGTGAGAGATAGTAACACTTTGTCATTTGCTCCGGCATCAACGTTCAAAGTCTCATAAAACTCTGTGCCAAATGTTGTCCAACCAAGTGTAGTGTGCCAAGCAAATGGTACACCTATTTCTCCACACCGTTGCTCTTTAATTTGAAATACTTCGTAAGCATTCATTCCTATTAACAACTCTACCTGTGATGAATCGATCTTACTAAGTCTTAAGTCGCTAAGGTGTTTATACTGTTGTATTACATTCTCTAGTGCCACGTGTTCTTTCATGTCTGGTAGATTATTTACCACACCTACTGACCTGAGTTGGCATACCTCGTGCTCCTCCAAACCTTTCACACTTAAAGGGCCAATTCTACCCGAACAACGATTTGTAGAATTGACACCCTGCAACTCCGAAGACTCTCTATTGATAGAAATGTTTAGCTTATTTACTAGACTAGTGGTACACAAACTAGTTGTTGAGTCAGTATCTAACAGCGTATACATACTTACCCTGGCGGAATTATTTTCACTCCATACCTGGACAGGTAAAATACTTAGTAAGACCTTTGAGCGTTCTACGTTTTCATTATTTTTTGTTAATGCCACGACCAACTTTTGGTCTGACAAATGATCTTCATTATTAACTGGAAAAAATGTACTTTCGTGAAGAAGCGTGTTGTGCTTTTTACCACAACTGTCACATGTCCTTTTGAGTTTGCAACTTACCGCTCTGTGACCCGGTTTAAGACAATTGAAGCACAGAAGGTTCTGCACAGAAAAATGCTTACGTACAGACACAGATTGTTCAGCAAATTCTTTACATTGCCAAAGTCGATGCTTACCATGACAGAAAAGGCAACTCGCAACTGCAACGCTCTCACACTTTTTAGGTGAATTTTGAGCAACAGCGAAGGTCTTCGCCGTGGGCTTGCGGGTTTCTGGCTTTCTGTACTTTCCCATTGGTCTAGCCACTTCTCCTTGCGCTCGAAACAACTGCTGTGCCCATTCGGTTTCCGAAAACCTTGCGGCACGAGACACAAGATCGACTAAACCAAGAAATGTTGAAGATTCGCCCGCTATCTCCGTTTTAAAAGAAATTTCTGCAAACCTTTCCTGGATACGGACAGACAAGCGATTAAGCAATGCTCGTAGAATTTCGGGGACATTTAATTTGGACAACTTACCGTTCGTTTCAAATAAACACTTGCAACTGTTCATCTTTGTCGCTAAGTACTTTAATTGTATAGTATCAGAGTCATTAATTGGAGGGCCCGAAACCAGTTCCTTTCTAACTTTATTTCGTAATCTAAAGCTATTGCCATAGCGGTCATTCAAAAGTTCCCACGCCCGAGAGTAACCTTCAGATTTATTCGGATACACAGAACAACTTTGAATTAAACTTGCCGGTTCGCCGACAAGGTGCATTTGCACATAGAGAAGCCGTGTATAATCATCAAAGCACTGCGACTCTACAAATGCCTTAAATACTTGCACAAAGATAGGAAAGCGTTCAATATCGACATTAAACTTTTGCAGTTGAAGTTGTGGCAAGTGTATCATCGGGTAGGGATTTATGAATCCTGAGGGCGCTCTCATTTCTTTAGAGGGAAAAGCATAGTCAAACTGAAAAGACAGGGGTTGGTAGTTAAATTCTCCATTTTGGCTAGGTGTCAAATTATCTTTTAATTTATCATCGGGACAACGCTTATTGGGCGAGTCACCACTGCTCGTAGACGGTCGTCGTGCTGCTAAACTATTATTAGCCGAAGCAGTTGTCGGAGATGTCTCATCAACGATTTGCCAATCAGTGCTTTGTTTCGGGTCAGCACGTGCCACGTGCGGTTTGCTTTCTATAGTACTATTTCCTTCAGTCTTGGTTTTAAGAAGAGATATTAACGCTTCTTCCCTAACCCTAGAACGTGGTAGTTATTCTTTTATTCTTTTAATTAAATCGATTTCATTCGGTTTTGATTCCGCTGCGTCAAAGCTAGCTAGCGGGTGCAGTTTGACTATTTACAGTTCTACTGCCCGTACTCATATTAAAAAACACAATAGCAATTAATATATAATAAAAAACAATTCTTACCTTGTCTTCCTAGATTCAAACAAATCAAGTTTAAAACTTTAATCATGTAGTTGCTTTGGCGAGTGCTTTAAACCAGATAGAGTCTCCTATTTTCTGCCTATTCTTACTTACGTACTTCACACGTGGTCAGATATAATAAAAGAATCTCTATTAAAGTTTTAAACTTTCCACATCTGCGCTTTCGATAACAACTGCGATACAAAAAAATGAAAGAAAACAACGAAGGACAGACAACGTGGTAACAACAATAAGAAAAAAGGCGATTCACATCACCGACAAACGCGAACGCGGAGTCATGTGACCATCGAAAGCGCAGGCAAATATCGGAATCCATAACAAGTGCAACAATGCTGACTCATCTGCAGAAGCAAAATTTTTGGAAATTGTGAGAAGCAGGTCGTACTCAAGGATCTGGTAGATGCAAATAAAAATATAACAATTTAAAGTATTAGGTTCTTATTTTGAATGAATAAATTAGTCAGTAAATTAGTTTATTTTTGCTCAGCAACCTGAATATTTGCCTAAAACGTATTTTATTTGGGTTAGAAAAGTTTATTTCTCTGTTATAACATTTTAGATTTTTTTAAAACTCAGCATTGGTGTTTTTGGATTAAAATATTATTAAAATAAAAAAGAATGCATTTAAAATACCCTAGTGTTAGCGTTACGCATTTTGTTGGACCTCTTTTCACGTACATTTTTTGAGTGCTAAATTGTCTGATCGAATTATTTTAAATTTGGCTAAGTTTTGAGCAATAAATGAAAAAACTCAATGCTCAGATTAAATTTCTAAAGCAATAGAAAATGACAGAACTAAATATATTTTTTGTGTTGTTCGGACTCTAACTTTAATGATCGATTTGTACAGATTTCTCTGTAAGCCAACTCATCATTTAAAAAATTATTTCAATTTACGGTGGTAGGCCTACATCAACAACAAATAGTTTTATTAATACTGTGGTTGTTGCAGACTGTTTTTGGGATTCATAGCTACTCTTTTATGGTTTTTAATTACGCTCGTCGTCGTCGTCGTTTGGAAAGGCATCCACTCCAGATTAGACACAAACTGGACTGGGGCCGAGGGTTTATCCTTTTACTACCAGAGGATGCTCTACTGGCCAGATCAAATACTGGCAGTGATGGTGTTAAGCAAGCATCGAGTTTCATCATCCAAAACCGTCAGACCTTGTGCTCGATGAGGTGCCCAATGTATGGGACATGTTATTAGAACATGGTCTGCAGGTTTTTCAGCAGTGCCGCACTCGTAATTCAGTGAAAGAACAAGATCCCATTTGAGCATGGACGAGTGGAATCGCCCAGCACCAGTTTTCAAGCGGTTGAACTTAACCCAAGCCGCTCGGGGTAAGCCCATCCCAAAAGACCTGGCACTGGTCCTGGGCACAAAACCACGGAGCCTGGAAGCATTTTCACAGTATTCCGTTTCCATTTATGATTTTTACACTCAGAAGCGCGGATGCCAAGTTTGGCAAAATTGTCCGAAAGATTCCGCGCAGCTGGCACAAATTAGCGTCTAGATTTTAGTCTCTCTTGGCGAGCATCTGAGGACCCACTTAAAAGATCATAAAAAATATGATCAAGGTCCAGATATCTGCGGTAAGCCAAGAAGACTGTCGCTGCTATTCGGCGAAGCTCAGCTGGCTGGATGCCTGAAAGTATGGGTAGGTAGTCCGTTGGAGTGGGACGCAGGCATCCAGTGACAATACGCAAGGCATCGTTCAAGGCACTGTCGATGAGGTGAGTGCGAGCTCTGCGACACCAAACTGATGCGTAATACTCAGCTGCTGAGTAGACCAGAGATAAGGCGGCTATGCGTAGTGTTTTGCAGCACCCCATCCCGAGCTTACAAGTCGCCTTAGCAGTGTGACGCGCGAGGATAGTTTTTTGCGCAATGCCACTAAATGGTGAGAAAACGTGAGCGATCTGTCCAGCTTTACCCCAAGATAAGTAGGGGTTGGACAGAACGATAAAAGTTTATTGTTGTTGTAGACTTTTAGCTTGCTTTTGGCCTCTCAGCTTATTTAAGTGAAAGGCTGCCGTCAGCGTCTTGGTGTGACTGAGCTTCAACCTCCAAGTCTGGAGATATGCTGAAAGTGTACACATGTCTTGGCTTAAAATCCCCTCCAAGTCCTTCCGATTTCCAGAAGAGTGCAACAATGCTAAATCATCAACATAAGCACACTTTCTAGAAATAATGGAAGGAATATCGCACGTATAGATGTTAAATAGGGGAGGAGCCAAGACTGATCGCTGAGCAATGCCGTTTTTTGGACGGCTTAACCTGCTTTGCTTGTAAGGGTGAAACTGCGGTTTAGGACAAGCTCCATGATCATTCTGACCATGTGCTTATCCGGAAGAAGCCTCAGGAGCTTGCAGGTAAGGCCAAGGTGACAGACAGTGTCATAAGCAGCTGTCAGATTGACGAATAGCCTTCTTCTTAGCCTCGAAAAAATTCTCGAGAATCTGGGTCTTAAGGACACAGTCCACAGATTGATTACGATCTTAAAGATGCAGTCCACAGCATTTTCTGCACGCAGTGTTGTTTATCTTTGTAAACAAGATTCAAGTTGTTGCTTTAAAAACCATATTTGATTACTTTATTTTTCGTTTTTATCTTATTGCTTTGCAATACAACAATTATAAACCTGTAAGTTATTTATGTAGCTTATGTATCTGAGAACAACAAAAATATATCAGCGTTGTCAAAAAAACCATAATATAAAAAACAATCAAATCCTATTTTTTAGCTTGTTACTGTCCTATAATACACGATTAGAAAACTTTTTGTGTTTGCAATATTGTAAATTGGATTATTTAGAATTTTCTTAACGCTTTTGAAGACGCCCAGGCGTTCTTTGTCAAGTCCGATTGAAAGTTTTATGTTTAGCTGTGAATTACTTTATATAGAGAGATACTATTGAAATTTAGAGCTTCTTGCAAAACGCAAGCAGAGTAAAGAGCCATAAAATGTTTCCAAAGGTCACAGCAAAACGAGAGTAGATTTTGAAACAAGATAATCATTATGCTATTTTTTTACTCATTTATATTGCCGGCTGTTGCTTAAATGTGAACTACAAATGATTGCAGACAATTATACTCAGTGAATTAATATTAAAGTAAAATGATACAAAATCGGATGAACTATGGTCAATTTATTATGATTTTGTTGAATGCAGTCGTTTCAATTTCATTTTTCAGAGTCATGCATTAAGAGACCCATAAACATGCATAGAAGAAAGACATATTATAATGTATTGACATTTGTTGCTTAGAAGAAAAGTCACACAAAATCCACAAAACTGTATAATAAAACAAAACAACTGATGAAAGTACGTGACGTCATCTGCTGTTTTAGATCCAATCGACGGATATTTTTTTGTAAATGTTAAGAGAATTGATGATTCAATTAAAAGTGAAACTCAAAACAAGGTTTAGCTCTTTATTTGCAAAAACTCATTAGCTTACGCTAAAAAAAACGATAAGTTTTAAACTGAAATTTTTATTAAACGTCAAATAATCAAAGTGAACTACGAATAACATTAAGTTCAATTCAGCGTGAATTAAAAAAATTGTTATGACTAGTACAAAAAAAAAACTTAGATGAACAAATTGTTATAAAACGCAAAAGCATTTAAGTATTTGAATTCAGTAAAGTTCCACTAAAATATTTGTTCTAATGCAAAGTTTTTTTTTTTGTGCTGATTTTTAACTGTTAAAATTGTTTTTTTGCGTTGCAAATGTTGCAGATTCGGTGTTCATTCACACTTTTGATCCACCTGGAAGCATTTGGATTCAAATTGAATTGACAAAACAAATGTATGTAACAGGAATCATCACTCAAGGTCGCCCAAATAGTATTTCGAACCAATTCATCACTTCTTACAATGTTTCATATTCAGACAATGGAAATGATTTTACTGCCATTAAAAAGGTAATTACGATATAATTGGTAAATTAATAACAAATAAAATAATGTGTTTTAGCAGACGTTTGCTGGAAATATCGACTACAACACTCCAGTTACCAACCACTTTTCCGAGCCTGTTCTGACGTCATATATTCGCATTTATCCGATTACGTGGAATGGTGCACCAGCTTTACGCTTGGAGTTGCTCGGATGCGAAAAAGTAGACAAAAATTGAAACAAAACAAACTTTGTATTGCTTCATTTTGTACGTTTAAACAGTTTCTTTATATTTTCAAAGATAATGATAAAGTATTAAAAAAAGTAGTTTTTCTGGAAACAATGTCAAACTTTGTTCATATGGCATCTAGGCCTACATAAAACAAAACCATGATTTTGATAACTTTTTTATTTGATGACTGTGCTTTTACACTTCTCAAGCTTATCTACTTTTGAAAATAATGCAATTGAATTTAATAACATTGGTTTTACTATTATAGTTTGATAGCTTTCAAGTAATCATCAACTTAAACTTATTTTTTGAGAGTTGGAAAATTTTTTTAAGCTAGTTTAAAACTAATTTTTTCAGGCGTCTTGTTTATATTACCTCGTATTTTGAACTCACTAATCATATTTGCTTTGAATTTTATTAACTATAAAAATACAAACCAAAAAATGAAAGTTTTGATCATAAAAGAAAGCTGTTTTGTAAAATTATAGCCTACAAATAGTGAAGCTAAACTGTAAGTTTTATTTAATGTCGTAACCTGTGTGTGTCTTGGAGGAAATCCGCCACAAATTAAAAACAAACTTTAATTCGGTTCGGTTAAGTCTAAAAATAGTGTTAAAAATTTGATTTTACTTTGTCAAAAATTTTTTTCTTCTATACGTTTCATAAAATTTGATGGAGTGTTTATGATATTTTAATAAAGTGTGTATTAACATTTTTATGGAAATTTTGAACGAGAGCGACGTTATGTAGTGACAATAGAAAAGTCATCACTGAGAAAGCTGTCAATAAGCCAAGTTTGTGCGCTATAACACCAAGTTGGTTCGTAGTACTCAGCTAAGGAGAAGACAGATAGATGCGTGTAGTGGCTTATTGCTTTCATTTTGTAGCACAAAGTACCACAAAGCTCATTAAAAATTAATTATTCCGATTAACTGAAACGCAAACAATAATATTATTTAGTGTGATAGTTGTAACCTATTTCTTTTACTGCACAGGCTGCTTGATGCGCATCCACCGCACTAAATGAACATCAAAGTCATGGAAGAGTGTTTTAGTTCTCATCATTTAGATAACTCCTGCTCACACTCCCTTGATTTGAAAAAAACTAGAAATTGAAAAATAACATTTTAGGGTAAAAGATGCTAAGGCTAGCAAGTCGCTGATAGTCGGCAAAGCTCAGCTAGCTTGATGCCAAAAAGAATGAGTAGGTGATCCATTCCAATGGAACGCAGTCATCTAGCAGCCATATTATTATACATGTATAAAAAAATTTATACTTTACGGTATAGATACTTTACGGTATTGATATAGTCTTAAAACTTTTTTATACTGGTGTATGTACGCATTTATAAGATCCCTTTTTGACTAGAAACTTACGAGTGTGTATGACAAATAAGGTGAAGTACTAGTAATTTCGCAAGTCTTAGTATTTCCTTTTAACTTTGTCTGCAGGCTATAAAGCAGTGAATTTTAACTTGGGGGTTACAAAAGCGTTTAATATAAAATTGTAAAAAATTAACAAAGTTATAATTAAAATTATCATTTAAGAATTTGCTAAAAATTATCAGGACCACCAGAAAAAAATCCTTCTCGAAACTTGTTTTCATGCAATCATGAACAATGTAATGTAATATATTGTGTAGTTTATTAGGTCATTATACAGAAGAGAATAAGCCTAACACAATTTTCACTGAGGCGTGCGGACAGAATCACAAAACAAGTAGCAAAAATACTGAAAAAAATATAGCTGAAAGCAATTCTTATTGCTCCCCGGTTCAAATTTTTAATCTTTTATTTAATGATATGACTGGAATTTAGAGATTCTTGAAACAGCCAAACAAAGAGAAATGCCGATGTTGTAAATCATCTTTTTCAAAGACGCTAAAGAAGGACGTGAATAAGTGTGAACGGGACAACGTTGATTGCATCGGCGTCAAATCGGTGTTTTTCTATTTTTATATTTATCCTCTTGACTCACAGGAAAGCGTCGGCGGCTATAGATAGAGGAAGGAATTGCCTCGACCTGCTTCGGGAAATGTCAATATGTTACTGTCCGGTTGAAGTTGTTTATTTGGATTTTTAGTTGGAAATATGACAAAAAATCTAAAACTTCTTGCTAAAAGTGTCTTTCGCAAGACACAACAAATTGGTGCCAGTAGGTTTTGAACCGAGATCGTGTCGATCATAATTTCGGCCCTCTTAACCACTCGACCACACAGTCGACTACATAGCCTAAATGGTCGGCAGCCTGCTTATTAACCTTTGTTTAAATGTCGTCATCGTGGTCGATGAGGTTGGAGCACCTTATTGAAGACGAGCACAATCATAATCATTGTCAGCGTTTTCAACAAAAAGATATTATTTGAAGGAGCTTGTAGCTCTCCAAATAACTCAAAAAAAGAATATCTTTTTTGGGGTTTTGTCTTTATATAAGAGACCTTGTTTGCGTATTGTTCAGCCAAGATTTTCTCATATTCTGGAGCAGAGGCGCAAACAAGTCGACCTGGCTATCTCTGTTTGGCTTCTCTGCATTACTGGGAATAAAAAAAAGATCCAAAAATAACTAATATTAGAGTCAGATTTGTTGATCTGCCAACAATAGTGCCACCCATGAAGTAGCTTGTCGCCAAGATGCAACCAGTTGTCTGACTGAGGTTTTTTTGAAAATTTTTGTCGTTGTAGTTAAATTCAATTTACGAGTTTTTATTCCAAAGAGAGATAGTTTTTATTATGCACATTCAAAAATCATTAGAAAGCTGATAATTGCCAATACAGTATTTTTATAAGAGGGAACCATTTAGTTATTTATTTTTATTTTATCTCTGTATTTATCTACTGACTCACAGGAAAGTGACAAAGGCGTTATACATAAAGAAAGCAATTACTCCGACCTGCTTCCGGAGATGCCAAGATATTGTTGTGCAGTTGAAATTTTTTAATTTGGTTTTTAATTTTATAGAAAAAAGACTTGAATTTAGAACTTCTTGCCAAGACCACCAAGCAGAGAAAGAAAAAAGACCAGCAAGCACATAGTATCTTTCCCAAGGGCACAAGAAAATGGCGCGATTAAGTTTTGAAGTGAGACATGTCGATCACAATTACGGCGCTCTCAACACTATATTGGCTTGCTAATATGGGTCTTGGTACAAAAAATGTTGAAAACCACTGCTACAACGTTATAAATTGGGTTTCCTAAAGTCAATAAAGACAAAACTTTTTTCCGGTCTTTATTACGTCCCAAAATCCATATTGCCTTATAGTCTTAATTGTTTATTAGTCTTTTTGCCGGATTTTATGAATCAAAATATAGTCAAAACTTCTCAAAACTTAATCTTATCAACTTTTACATACAAAAAACTCATTTTTTGCTTAGTTTTGTTATTTTTTGAGCAGCTTTGAACAGTTTTACTTTGAAGAGCATTTCCTCTGTAGCTGAACTTATGCTAATAAGAAGTAAGCCTAAGTGGAAAATAAAAAGCTGTGTTTTACTTAGTGGCAGCTCGCCCATAAGAGCTGCAGAGATTCAGCAACAATAAATATTTATGCAACAATTTTAAATATTATCAGCGACGCTTTAAAAAATTAATATTTTTAATACCTTTCAATTTTTTCAATTTTCTTTCATTGAATTTTGCTTATTTTTTTTTAAATTTTTAATTGGAAACTTTTAAGCTCAAAAATTTCATGCAAAAAGACGCAAAATCACGCATTCCATGAATGCTTCATAAAGAAGATTGTATCTACGTTTGAGCTGCAATAAACGTAGCACACTCCACCTAATCATAGGCGTAACAAGTAAAAAGCTTCGCTTTCTTTGACATAAAGTTTTTTATTGGTAATGCTTAGTTAGCAATAAACTTTACAGTTCTTCAAATTAACAGAATTTGTGTTTTACAAATGCAGATTTATGCGCGGCGAAAGCGAAAACCAAGGGAGCAAATGCTTTTGAAATTTGCAAAATAGAAGCATTGTGCTAGATTTGTCTCTACAATTATATAAACTAACAAAGTTTAAAAATATAGATTTAGACAAGAATTCACCTAACTTTTTTCGAAAAGAGCCACTTGATTTAACAGTAATCTAGCGAGAGCGGCCAAAAAACGAAGACTTTTATTTATTGCATAATTTTTGGTCTTCACAATGTTTTTTAATAAAATTTTAAGCTTAAAATTTGTGTTTGTTAAGAATGTCTTCTTAATTAAAAAGTGTTTTTTTTAAATTTTGCTCAGCCTGCCAAAAATTTTCTTGTACCTTTGATTACAGCCTTCTTCGTTTCTTTTCTCGCCAGTTTTTACTTTGTTTTTTAACATCAGTCACAAAGAAACATCAGCAATGTCCTTTGCTGTCTCCACATAATGAAAAGAACTAAGGACCACTTTCACAAACTTTATTTTTCACCAGTGCATGTGAAAGATTTTGGTGGCACAGACTTACAAAGTTTAGAGTCGGCACAAAAATCTGTTCCACAACGTTTTAATGTCTTGTGTTTGTCAAGGTTGTCTTATGTCTCTAAAAGTGCATTTTTTACACCTAACACTTAAAATTTTTTGCCGAAAACTTTGGTACAGTTAGTGATGAGCAAGGTTATCAATTTCAGTTGGATAAGCGGTAGAGGTTCGATACTAAAGTTTTTAGAAAGTACAAATAGGCCTAATGCGTAATTATTCTTGTATAATATAATTGTATCGTGTAAGCCTATTGTAATAATCAGAGCCATTCTTAGAAACAAAATTCATATTTAAAGCAAATTTAGTTATTGGTAGTAGACTAATCATTTTGCCAAAAAAGGATTTCTGTATATACTGTTGCATACAAATACAGAGGCACTCAAAGTCCCCCCATGAGTGCTCAGGCTATACAGGAGTTGTAATGCTGGCCTACCTTTAAAATCTTAACGAAGTAAGCAAATTGGGTGCAATGTTTATTCGTAAAATTTTTGACTGTTTTTGTTAGTTTGTAGGTCTATTTTTTTTTTTTTTTTGTTTAAAACATTGTTTTAATATAAAAATTAATATGTAAAAATATTATTAAGCCATGTAATGGTTTTTCATGCTAGTTTGAATAAATTAATAAAAAAATTGGTTTAATTTAAAAAATATTATTACATAGCAAGAATTTTGAAAATCTGTTGTGATATTAAAAAACAAGTGCAGATTTAGAATCAATTCAAAAAATGTATCAAAAAATTTTATTTGTATCTATTATTTAAAAAATTAACATGTTAAAAGTCTTTTAACAGAATTCTATTACCGTTTTTACAAAGTCAAAATGATGATTTTATTTAATTGGTTAAATTGCGATACATAATTTGATTTTGATATAATTGAAATAATTGAAAATTTGAGCTGCCGCTGAAATATAGCAGCATAACAGCATGTACGTAGTTTCAAATATCCTGAGACAATATTAAAACAGCAAGGGCAAAGCGTTTACTACGAATCATTTCTGTTTCCACCTTCTTAGCTTAACAACAATATATTTGCAAGAAGTCTTGAATGATGCACCGTACTAAAGCCATTACTTCTTATAATCTAAGACTAAAAACTTAACCAAAAACTCTATAATTGATATTTGATTTTTAACATGGTCCTTTTGCAGCACTGTTGAATAACCGCGTAAGGGTCTCTAGTTTCTTTATTATTTATCTTTTTCAAAAAAACAAACAAACAAAAAAAAAGAAGATTATATTTGGATGGTCGTTAAATTGAAGTATAGTAATTAATGATTCCGGTGTTTTCTTGCTTTACCTTTAATTGCAATGCTTTTATGTTTTTATCTTCTTAACGCGTTCTCTTCTTATCGCGCTGAAGTGGTTTAAGTTTTCCACGGACATGAATAGTTTCATTATATTTTTTGATTTTGGGCATAGCTATCAATTTTTTTTGTTTAGGTAAAAAGTCTCCTTTTAACTTGATTCAAGCAAATAAAAGATTTGCTTATAATCAATGGACTCATCATTCTGTCAATTGAAGTTTAATAACTTTTGCCTCATTTCTAGCACATTGTTTTAAAACAAGGAAAGATTGAATATAGTGATTAACTTAATTGCCACGTGCCATAAGCATATGTCATAAGTACAATTAGCTCTCTACTGTAAGCTACAGTTTGTCGTTAGTTAGTTACTATTTCCTAGTTAAAGTAAATTGATGATTCATGGCAAGCACCCGAAAATTTTTTTATAGGTTATTAAGACAACTAAAAATAATAATAAATAATCTGATTAGGAATAAAGATAAAAAATAATAATGAAAAGAATATACGGTAACTTCCGCAAGTATAGTTTTCACTAGAAAGCTACTTTAAATTTGGTCATGTCTCTGAATAGAAACTAAAAAAATCAAACTTTCAACCTGGCAGCAATATTTTATGTCCGAAATTAGGTAATTAAGGTTATCACTTGATGGTTGTTGTTAGTATAACACCTCTGATTTTTCCCAAAAATTAACAAATTAAATACAGTTTAAAATATTCATCATCATCATTATTTTCAGGGAAAACATTCAATTAATTCAATGTATTTTTCTTTGCCCGTTTGTCCTTTTGGGGTTGCAGGGGCAACAGTTCGAGTTGGGATCTCTAAGCGTTTTGATACCCTGAAATTAGCGGCAATTTTGCTGGTGGAACTCCAAGACGTGACCACGCCAGATCTTTAACGTAATTCCGCCAGCGAGTTCTGGGTTGCCCTCTAGTCCTTTTGCCACTCGGAAGAGCATCTATTTTGCTTTGCTGTTTGCTCGAGGGACATTTGTGTCGCATGGCCATACCAGCGCAGCTGAGATCGTTCTATGAGGAGTAGTAGCGGTTCGATGTCGAGAGACTGATAAAGGTTAGTGCTTTTAACTTTGTTAAAAAGGGATAAACCTATGACTTTTTGCAAGCAACCCATTTCGGCTGCCTGTACTCGGAATTTCACTCTTTCGGTCATTACCCAGCACTCATAACCATAGGTGAGGATAGGAACAAAAACTGATCTGAAAACAAAAAGCTCGGCTTTTGCGCACATCTCTTGTTTCAGTACAACTGATCGATAAAGCTGGCGCGTTACTGCACTTGCTTTTCCAATACGTGTGTCCAGTTCGTTTGTCCTGTTTACCATCACTCGAGAATGTGATTCCAAGATAACTAATCCTTTGCGGTCCAATTGAATTTACTATTTCGGTCATTCTAGGCCCAAATTCATTTTCTGAATTTTTTAAAAAGATGTTTATGTGTATGTTGATTTTATGAAATAATTTTCAAGCATTGCGGGAATTCCGCTAAGTTAACTGAACTAATCAATTTAAAGTCCAAATTGAAAAAAAATATTTTCTGGCATTTGTTACCTACGGTTTGAAATTCTTAGAAAGATTATAAATTAAATGCATGTGTGACATGAGTTTGGACCAAAGAACACAAATTGTTTTTGCATCCAAGACAGTTAGTTAAACCGCAAAGGGTTAAACTTCTCCGTCTGCTTGAAAGTTAATCTATTTGTTCGGAAAGAACACTGGACAGGATGCCTCGACCAATATATAATATTAGTTTTAGTCGTGCTAATTTTCATTTCAGCATCCAACATGCATCAGAAAACCGATCAAGTGCATACGAGGGGCATTCAAAAAATACGCGGAATTTTATAATTTTTTATAATTTATTGATACAATCAATCTACTTTTCAACGTAGTCTCCATCAAGGTCAATGAACTTCCCCAGGCAGTCCTTCCATCCTTTTATCCCATTTTTGAAGTAATCTGCTGATCATTTTGTGAGCCATGTTTTTGCTGCTTGCTTTGCCTCATTAGTGTCATTAAAATAAACGCCTCTCAAGTGTTCTTTGAGTTTTGGAAACAAACAAAAGTCAGATGGGGCAAGGTCTGGGCTATAAGGTGGATGTGGCAGCAATCCCCACCGAAATTCTCTCAAAACATCTCTTACGATCCGAGAAGAATGCGCTGGGCCGTTGTCGTGATGGAAAAGAATTCCACGATGGAGTTTTCCTGTACGCTTTTCAGCTAATTTTGCTCTCAATTTCCTTAAAACTTTTACGTAATAGGCGCCTGTAATAGTTTTTTTACCTTCTAAAAAATCTATTAGCACAACTCCTTCAGAGTCACAGAAAACAGTTGTCATTACCTTTTTGACAGACCTCTCAGACTTGAATTTGATTGGGCCAGATGATCCACGTGGGAGCCACTATTTGGACTGCTATTTTGTTTCAGGATCATACTGGTAGACCCATGTTTCATCTCCTGTGATAATTCGATCAAAAAGCGGTCTTCATCTGCTTCAATTTTGAGCAAAATTGCCGTTGACAATTCACTTCTGAGATTGAGCTGATTTGGGCGCAACGCTTTTGGCACCCATCGCTTCGAAAGCTTTCTGAGGCATAAATCGTCATGCAGAATCGAATGAACTGAACCAACTGATATGCCCACAGTTTCAGCTATCTGATAAACCGTCAATTGTCCATCTTCTTTGACTAGGTTCCTAACAAAATCAATTTTTTTATTGTTTTTTTGAGGTTGTTGGTCTTCCACAACCCTCATCATCTTCAGCAGCTTCTCTACCATCTCGAAATCTTTCAATCCACTTGTAAACACAAGTTTTCTTCGGAGCATCATCTTCATAAATGGTCTGCAGAGCTTGAATGATCTCCGTTCCTTTCCAACCAAACTTTACCAAAAATTTGATGTTGGTTCTTACCTCGAAATCCTTATGCTCCATGGGTTAAATAACTGCCTTAAATAAACTAGCTCTTGACAACTTCGTTTACAAGCGCAAAATGAGTGATAGCAATTATTCGATCAAAAAAAACATGCTTTTTATGGCTAGCATGCTAAAATACGTTTTTTGTTGCTGGCACTCTTGTCACGGGAGAATTCCGCGTATTTTTTGAATGCCCCTCGTATTAGAGATCACTTTTGCTCGAGCTTAACAATGCAAGGTCATCTGCAAACAGCAGGCCCCACTACTGGAGAAACTGTCTCTGTCTATCTTGTCCATGTATATAATGAACAGAAGATGAGAAAAAACACAGCCCGTCGCACTCCTACACTGACCTTAGTTTATAAAATCAAGAAATATGTACAAGTTTTTGATTGGTTGAAAATATTAAAAATATTAAAAAATATAAAAGATTTATTTGGTTTATTTGTTAATTAACTAAATTAGTATAAAATGATATGGTCTCATAATAGTAGTATTAAAGTCTTTTTATGTCAATTTATGACTAATATTCAATTAAATTTTTGAAGCTTTTTAAAAAATTTACACTTGAAAACCTATTTGAAAACAATAAAGTTTAATTGACTAGTAAATAATCTAAAATCGTAGCTAATAGCCTACTTAGGTTTTTAGTGTTTTTTCTCCCTAGTTAGTCAGCTTAATTTCCTGTAGTCATCACAAACCATTTTTTAAACAATCAACTCGTTAACAGTTTTATTGTTAAACTACTTTTTTTTATGCATATCATCATAAAAATATGCAACGTAGCAAAAGGTCTGATGCAGCTATTGTATTTAGATTTCATTTATGAAATTTACTAACCGTCGGAACAAGTTAACTTAACATTAGACTGACAATAATTTTTTATAAAGAGAAACGTAGTAAATATTTTTAGTAAGTAGTTCAATCGTTTTTTAAAATATTTAACATATATCTGCCAACGTTTTTTAAATAAGATCAACTTGATTAGATATGTTACGGTAAACAAGCAAAGCTAGGTAAATATTAATTGGCCTATATCTTTAAAAAAATATTTGAAAACAACTTGCAACAATTTGAAAAGACTGATGGCTTCTGTTAAAGCTAAATTAACCTCAAAAGTTTTTTCCATATAGGCCATTTCTTAGTGGCCAGAATTACGTAGACAAGTGTTCTTCAACCTTTTTCTGCAACAATACACATTTTTGACTACACTAAAGCAACCTAGTGCTGTGGTCCCCAAATAATTTTAAAGCGATTCATTTTTTAAGAAATTAAAGTTTGCGCCCAGAGAAAAAGCCTATTAAAGAAAAGGTCATTGTTTAGAGCAGACGTGCAAAAAGTATTCGATTAGTAAATGGTCACTTATATCTGCAAGAAGTATGTAACATTTGTTGTTGTGTGTATAGTTGTTTGTGTAAGGATGATCAATTACACTTAAGGTTTTATAAGTTAGTTTAGTTGGTTTGTCAACTAGTGTTGAAATACCCAAACTTTCAAGCAATTCAAAATAGTTATGAATATTTGAATTGGACTTTTTTTTAACCAATCATCGTTTATGTCATCAAAAATGTAAAAAGTTGTTTTTCACACGTTTAAAGATTGAATAGTTTTGGACAACTTGTTTTGGAAGTTTGTTAAATCATATTTTGGATGTTTGTATATGACATCTATGACAATTTTCTTAGAATTTAAAGATACTTCAATCTACAGGTTTTCACAATTATCACAATTAAAATGTAGTTGATTTGCTCAAATAAATGAAAGATTATTATTGATGAAAAAGTCTACTCCTCCTGCTTGGGTATTAGATTTACCAGGGGTGCTTTAAGCGGGGGGGTAGGAGGGGAAATTGCCCTCCCTGCCGTTTAATTTTTTTAAAACGTGGGGGCAGAGGTGGCAGATTGTGCTCTTTAAAAGTAGTATTAGAGATAAATTTTTTTGTTATGCTCTACAATTAACTTATGTAATCTTGATAACCATTAGATCCAACAATGTTTGTAGAATTACAAAGACAACCGTGACTCATAGCACAGTAATAAAAGCAAGATAAAAGTTTTAACGTATGCAATATAAAGTTATTGATATCGTAAGCGACCTAAAATTCTGATAAACATCTTATTCTACTTGAATCAGTAAACTGAATTATATCTTAGCCGAAAATCAGTTTTTGATTCATTAACTGATGGCAAATAGCCATATACAACAATCAGGGATACCTAAATTACTATCCCGGTTTAGATATTCCTAACAACAATTTTACCAAGCGTTCTAAAAAAAGAATAAAGAATCAGAAAATTTCTAAGTGCTCACAAAGAGCAAAATTTTCTACTAATAATAAAAAAAAATTTGATTTAGAAGCAAAGAAATTGTGGCGTTAATCTAATTTTAACAAGCAACACAAAGCTGTCTGACTTGGCCACTGAATACTCACTTATGGCCGACATTAAAGTCTAAAAATAAAAGCACCAAGACTAAACGCGTGATATTCTTAGTCCTTTTGAAGGACTGTAGTACATATACAGCATGTGCCATGATTGTGATTATAACGTAACATTTTAAGAGTCTTGTTCGTATTGATGTGTTTACAGAAGAACTCACAGACCTATATGCTCATATTAAATTATTTAATAAAAAAAGTACCACGCCTCTGAAAAAAGTAACCAAGATATCAACAGTTTGGGAAGTTTTAAGCAAAAAGCCGACAAGCAAAAAATGGTTTTTGGAAATACATAAATTGCTTCAAATTTACTGCGGGGTAGCTCTCGTTTTGACTTTGCAGAAAAATGTTTCAGTGTCATGAGAAGAATCAAAACATGACTTAGAGGCAATATGAGAGATAGCAGTCTCAATAATTAAATGTTTGCAAATATTCATTGAACTTGTTGAACAGTTCAATTTACAAGCCGTTGCAGATAACTTTGCCAAAGCAAGCGAAACACTAATAAATTATTTTGGATTACAGTCACATTAATTGTGTAGGGTTTAATAATTGACATCCAACCTCAACCTAAAGGGCCATTCATGCTCAATATAATTACGTTTTTCCTTTTACCCAATTGTTAATAGCTCTTTTAAGTTTTTTATTGTTCTATCTATTTTAACTTTTGGTATTCTCGATAGCGTAAATTTTGGCCAGCGTTCTGTTGTGGGTAACTAAAGACTATTTACTGATTAGCATGTGAAGAACATTTTGTGATATTTTCAAGAAAAATGCATTCGTTCTGTATTTATATCTGCTTTTGGCTGCCGTGCATGGATGTCGCAATTGTTGAATGCTGTTTTCGAAACTAGCTTGGGTGCTTTTGACAAAAGTTTAGTTGTAAGTAGCCTATGTTGGATAGCTTTCGGTTTAGCAACAAGTTAATAGAGTTATACTTTTTTAATGTCTAGCTTAATTGAGAAAAACTTGTGTAAAATTGGCTGTTACTGCGGCTATCGCAGTGAGTGGTCATGGCAGAGTCAACTTGAAGGCTTTTGCAAGCTGCAGCAGATTTTGAATTTTAAGCTTATTAAAAAGAGTTGACATTGGCGAAAAAAATAATCGAACCAAAATAACCGATTAGCAAAATACAACTTTTCCGAGATACGGGTCTATCCTGTGCAAACTGAAATTCTATCATGTCAACCAAAACTTCAAATTGCAGCATGACTAACAAAATTTGCTTTTGCTGGCAGTGCCTTTTCAACAAAAAAAGCGGCCTTTTTTTAAATTTTGCCCCCCTGGAAAAAAAAATCCGGCGCCCCTGAGACTCACAATGAATAAAGTTCTATCCTGTAAGACACTTTTCAAAAAAATTTTTTTGGTTAAATTTTGTTTCTGTTAATGCTATTATATCAAGAGTTTGTGGGCATTTTGATATTAATTCTTCCAATAAATCTATATTTTTATATATGCTGCGAATATTTATATGTAGCAAAGAAAACAATTTAGTTGGTATTATTTTACAAAAGTTTTTTGGTGCACTATACTTGCAATAATTTTCAGTCAGGTCTTTTATAATAGTTTTGGCATCCGTATTCAACTCTTTAGATGCTTCATTAAAAAATATTACTTCATGAAATTCTTTGTCAGTCAAATTTGTAAAAGGAAATAATTCGCAGCAACTCTATTTGTGCTGTATATACTGTATGTCGGTGCTAAAATTTGAGTGCTATCGTATGCCAAACGGACTCCAACGCTTCACAGATCTTGTCTTGAATTTATTTGTTGATCCAGAAATGATAGGCGTCGTTTAAAACAAAATTTTAGCTTATTAACACACGACGTTAATTTAAATCCCTTATTCAAATAGAATCGAAGAAATAATTAGTGCACATGAATAAAATACATTTTTAAGTACAAACACAATCCTAACCCTAATCTAGCTAATTAACTGGCGCATTAAAATATAAGTAAATATCTCCTAGACCTAAACTAGCTACAAATCAACTGACCACGTTAATAAAATTGAGTAAACCAATCTATCCCACGTTCAAAGTAATACTAAAAGAAAACCTGATGCGTTTAGTGCAAATCAGATAATTAATTGTCATTGTGCGTGGAAATTAAAGCGCTCTAGGTAATTACAGAAAACAAAAAGGCAACAAACGATGATTGGTTAAATTAAAGATGACCGGCGCCACCTAACGAGGACGAATGGCAGTTACACTGTACATTATTTTGTTTAAGGTTTACAAAAAATATAAAAAACTGTACAATTTAGCATATGCGAGAAAGGTCTTTTTGGTGGAAAATTTTTAGAGCTTGAGATTCTTTATTTTTTCTGATATAAATTTCTCCTTTATTGGTCCACAAATACACAAATACTGATAATTAAACTTCTTTTTTAAAGATTTTACATCAATGAAAAGGGTTTTTCTTTGTTTGTTAAATTTTTATTGATAAATGGAGCATTCATACCTGGTATAACAAAGTCGATTTGTTGAATGTTGATTCTCTTTCTATATACTTCATTTCTTTTCTGTTTCCATGCAACTTTGAAAATAATTGGGGCTGCTTTTAGATATTTTTCAATAGGATTTGTATGAGAAACATTTGTTTTTATAAGTAATCTATAAGAAATTGAGATTTCGTTTTTATCAATTTGAATGTTGAGTGTTTTCACTAAACATCAAATAATTTTATCAATATCTTCATTTTGAATTTGAGTAATGCCGTGAAATTTCAAATTGCCTAGTCGTTCATATTTTTACAGATTTTCTAATTTTTGTAGTTCAATTAAAACTTGTTTCTCCAATTCTAAAATAGTTCTATTTGCTTTTTTTTCTTAGTCGATTATTTTTATTTTTTTACGTAGATTTAGATTTCTCAAATTCATCACTGATAAACTGTTGGCTGGTTTTTAAATTTTCAATTTCTTTGTGCAGGTAATGCATATCTTCTATCGTTTGATTAAATTTTTCTTCAAGCTTGTCTATTATATTATCCATTACTGGTAGCATTATTCAATTAAAAAAACAATCAGAAGATACTAGTAATTTTACAATATCCACAACTTACTCGTATCAAAAATAAATATCATCAAAGCGAAAAAATATATCAATATATTTAGAGTGTAATAACTCACATTATGAACAGACACACACAAAAAAACATAGTTTTGATCAAAAAATATGAATGGTATTTGTTTATCAAAATCAATTTTATTCAACTATTAAATGAATACTTGGATAATAATTTAATATTTATTGAAATTTTATTCCACATTTTTATTCGGTTATAAAAGAAAGAAATTTCCCCTTGATGCATCTTCATTTGCTGAAAATATAAATTTTCAATGGAATTCGATCTTGTAATATGGTTGTGCTGCAAGCTTGGATATTTATAGCAGTTATTAAACGCACTTGGAAGTTTTTTATGGTGAAAACAATGCATAAGCTTTGGAATTTCAAGTTCATATATGTCTTGAATTTGTAATATTTTTATTGATTCATACATGGAGATCATTTTAACGAAATCTTTTAAATACTTAAAGTCCATTATGCAAATAATTTTGTTTTGTATTGTCTGTTATTTTCTCATTGAAGATTTAGTTTGGTTTCCCCAAGAAGTGATTTTATATTTAAGGTATGGATAAACAGTAAAGGTTTATCAAAGTTTTCTTTCCAACTTTATGTCTAATTCTACATAGAATTTCAGCTGCTTTTGAAAGCTTATTTGAACTGTAATCACAGTGGTTGCTACAATATAAGTTTGTATCAATTATTATCCCTAAGTATTTTGTGTAGTTTGGAAAAGTTATATTATGACTACCAACTGTCATGCAAAAGTCTTTTGTATTGTTTTTTATTCGATTGGGATAAATAACAAAACAAGTGGTTTTGTTGTAGTTTAGAGACAATAATAACATTTTATCCATTCATCAACAACCTTCGATTCTTTACTTACAAGTTTCTGTAGTTTAATTATGTTTCTATCTTTAGGTATTAGCATTGCATCATCAGCAAATAAATTTACATGGAATTTGATTTGAATTAGTAGATCATTAATATCAATAGAAAACAACAAGGTTCCAAGCCTTGAGCCCTGTGGTACTCCACATACCAATAATTGAGATTTAGTTTTGTTACATTCAGTATACTGCTTTTTATTGTATAAATATTAATAGTTACCAAGAAACTTATGCATTTTCCCTCTTATGTCGTATAATGTAAGTTTGTCCAAAAGAATTTTATTATATACTGTATCAAAGGCTTTTTGCAAGTCTAGAAATATACAGGAAAATTTTTTTTTTATTTTTATCTCTGTATTTATCCTCCTGACTCGCAGGAAAGCGACGGAGGCGCTAATACATAGAGTAGGTAATTACCCCGACCTGCTTCCGGAGATACCAAGATATTGCTGTCCGCTTGTAAATTAATAGAGATATGACTTTAATTTAGAACTGCTTGCCAGGACTACCAAGCAGGGAAATGTGCCGTAAAGTGTCTTTCCCAAGGACACAACAGAATGGCGCGAGCGGGTTTTGAATCGAGACCGTGTTGGTCACAAGCCCGGCGCTTTAACCACTCGACCACGCTGCCGACTATATCCTTATAATATTATATCCTTCATCTTGATTTCTTTGTTATGCTAATTAAGTCTACTAAAGCCATTTCTGTGGAAAAAATTGGACGAAATCTAAGTTGTTGCTTAGTGATAACAATATGCAATGAAAAGAATCTTTCGAGTCGAGAATATAACAATTTTCAAAGATCTTAAAAACAGCAAAAAGTATAAAAATTGATCTATAGTTGCTGGCAATGTCCTTTCTGCTACTTGTATGAATTGGAAATACTTTGGCATGTTTAACTATTGATAGATACGTTTCGTTGTTGTAGCAATTGTTGAAGATTTTACTTACATATATGGTGCTATAATTGGTCCTACCAATTGATAGAATCTATTTGGTACAGTAAACCTCGGTTATTCCGGATTCGGTTAACGCAAAATTTCGCTTAAGTCGGATAAAACTGAAAGTACATGATTTCCTATATCAGTGGTTCTCAAACTTTTTCCACCTCCGGCACATTTTGGAATAAAAGAGGATAAAACGTGGTATTTCGAAAAATTAATTAATATAAATTTCAATTCTGGTCTTTTGCCTGGAGTTCTCACAAATCTAAACCGGTTTAAAGTAACCCCATGCAGAAGAGAGAGTTAGACGGAGTATCCTTAAATTCACCCCGTAACATAAGATTCCAAATTGATCTTACAAAAGCAACTAATGGATGCTCTTCCGAGTGGCAAAAGCCTAGAAGGCGACTCAGAACTTGCTGGTGGAATTATATTGAAGACTTGACATGGTCACGTCTTGGAATTTTACCAGAAAAATTACCGCTAGTTGCAGGAGCTCAAAACGCTTGGAGATCCCAACTCGAGCTGCTGTCCCCGAAACCTCAAAAGGACAAGCGGGCAAAGGGAAGTATCTGTACACTGAACTAATTGAATGTTTTCCCGGAAAATGATGATGATAATTTTGAATCTGTCTCTAATCTCTTGATTTTTGTCCCTGAAAAGTAGTGTTCTCTAAAAAAAGGTTGTGGATCAATGAAATAATGCAAAGGCTCTTAATGTGGGGAATTCCCCACTAATGCGGAAATTGTGTTTTCAAGGGGAAAATTTTTTTTATTGTAATTGATTGTTTTATATATTAACTGTAATACTTATAGAGTTTTTATGAAGAACATTTCAAAAGTTTGATTCAATTTGTTAAAATTTTTTTGAGATATCACTATGTTTTTGGGACGAAAATCAAGAAATCAAAGAAAATTATTTCGGCTGGTACGCCTATGATACTGATGCAAACATACTGATTACGAACTAAAGTTTAGGTGGGGAGGAGTTTAGCTTTGAATATTGGTTAAAAGAATCCATGAAATTACAAAGGTTAAGAACCACTGGACTAATGCTTTTAAAAAGTTTTAAGGCACACTTACAAATCTCTGCCGGCACACTACTGTGCCTCGGCACAAAGGTTAAAAACACTGTCCTATATACTGTAATTTTTTTATGAAAATCTTCGGATTATCCGGATCTTCGTCTAATTCGGATAATTTTGTTTGTCAAATCAAATCCGGATTAACCGAGGCTTACTATATATTTTTTATTCCACTTGCTTTAGCAATATTAAGCTGACAAATCTTTGTAAAGACTTTTTTTGGTGTAATTGTTTAACAAAAAGAGATTTAGTTACACTTGAGGTTTTAAACATTGTTGATGTTTTAGCTCTATTTGGATCTATTCACAAGCCTACATTTGTAAAATGATTATTAAATAGGTTACTTAAGGCTTTCTTTTCTGTTATACTGCAGTTGTTTGGGTCTGTCGGTCCAATTTTCTCATCACATCCACGAAAAGAAAGTTATCTTTCGGAAATAAAAGTAATTGCTTTCGTCATCCCTTCTAAAACCTTTTTTTAATAATCTCGGATTTCTAAAAACTATAATTCTAATTGAGCATCAATTCTTTGAGATTAATTTCTTTTTGAATGAATTATACCGACTGCAGTTCTTTTTGCATGTTGACTGATATCAGCAAGATTTTTCCAGTTATTGAAACCTGTACAAAATTGTCCTGATTTTTTATCAGCAAACAAACAACTACAGAAATAGTAAACTTTTTGGGTAGGGTTTGAATACAAAAACTATTCTCTTTCCCCAATTTCCTTATTTGGCTTATCATACTTGAACATTGCTTTTGTAAGATAACGACTTTGTTGTGAATACTGACGTTTTGTAGCTATCAAATGAGACTCCTAATTCTGGCATTATTTAGGTCCTTTTTCACACCAACAAAATAAAAATCCCTTGTTTATAGAATAAATATTCTACTTTCCTGGGTCACACGTAGGTGTTTCTGTGTCAGCATGTTCAGCATCACTTTTTATATATTCTGTAATTATTTCTGATGTGTTTGGGCTGTTATTTAAAGCATCATCGTCTTGTTTCTGGCTCTCAGTTAGCTGTCCTGTTTCAGTGTTTGAGATAAAGGTAATCACTGTATCTGCTGCATTTGGCACCACTGGACCTGTATCAAATAACTTTGGGTCGGGTTGTTTTGACGAATAGTATGTAAAAAGTCTTAGACTTTGCTTTAGCAGAGCTTCATTTTTTTCTTTTTTCCTTCAGCAGCTTTTAATTTTTCCTAACCACTTTTTTTGTAGAACATGCCAAAGTTAATTCTAATTTTGTTTAGTAACGTCAATAAAATGATTAGTGATTGTGTTTTATCCATGCTGTTTGTTACTTATTACCTGTACTATAAATATCTGGCCTAAACCTTTTTCACTGTTCAACTTCAAAACTGCTCTGATAACTTTATATTTTCAAAACCGTGTATTCGAGGTTTAGCCCGAATTCCCTAGAGAAAGCCCTATGCTCGAATGCGCCAGAACATTGCAAAATTATCGAGCTATAGTGGCGCTCGGACAAAACATATTACGTCATTAAGAAGAGAAAAAGGATATATGCCTCGCGCAATAGAAAGCGCATCGGACATAATACGAGAGCAGCGCTCAAAGAGACGCGATTATTCTCTTATAATAACACTACGAATTACTTTTGACGGGAATAAACTAAATCGTTATGATTAAAATTATTAGTAATGAAGTGTCACATATGCCCCCTGCAAGAAAAATATTATGCAATAATATTTTTAACAACACACACGAAATAAAAATAATTTTACAAAACAAAACACGAAGTTATACATACGAAAGTCTATACAATTATGTGGCTGTGATAGTTCGCCATAACGTTCTCCTTGCCGGAAATGTTTTTACCGCGAAGTCGTATCCCTGCAATAATAGAGACCACCGGAGTATATGATTGTTCTTGTAGCGGGCCGTGCTAAGGAAAGTAAGCGGCTTGTGGTCCGTTTGGAGGACAAACTTCTTTCCGGCCAGAAATAAGCGAAATTTGCCAACTCCCATATTATTGCCAAGCATTTCTTTTCAAGTGCGGAGTATTTCATCTCCGCATTTGTCAACTTCTTGCTTGCGTACGCGGCGGGGTGGAGTTTCCCCTCGTGTTCCTGCATCAAAACAGCTCCACTTCCGCTGTTGGATGCATCCGTGCATAGAGTGAAATCTAGTGAATGATCAAGAAGTCTCAATATGGGCCGCTTCAGGAGAGCCTCTCTCAGAGTGTTGAAAGCTTTCTCCTGAGCCTCACCCCATTCGAAAAAGTTTGGCTGCCCCTTCTTCGTTAAGTCCGTCAACGGTGCCGCAATAACTGCAAAGGAAGGAATATAGCCTCGATAGTATCCGAGCAACCGACAAAATGATCGAACTTCCTTCTTCGTGACTGGACGCCTTGCTCGCGCAATCTTGTCCAGATTGTCATCGTTCGGTGTAATCCAGTCATACCCGACATCGTGACCTAAGAATTCTACAGTAGATGCCCCAAAAATACATTTCAAGGGATGAGCAGTGAGGTTGTCCTCACTTAGTCTTTTTAACAATTCTTCCAAAGTTTTCAAGTGTGTCTTCCAATTGCTGGAAAACACAATTAAATCATCGATATAACTTTTAACGCCGGACATGCCTGAAAGCACTTCTCTCATCCCACGAACAAGTGTTGCACCGGAGTTCTTCATACTAAAGGGCATTTGGAGAAATTCATATGTCTCTTCCCGTGTTACAAACGCAGTCTTAAATATATCTTCTTCTGCTGCGGGTATTCTGCCAATATCCTTTACTGAGATCGATCTTCGAAAAGAATTTGGACTTCCCCAACTGTTGGAAGAGATCCTCCGAAGTCTTCATTGGCTCCGGATCCGCAATCGTCACTTTATTTAATTTTCTGTAGTCGACGCAAATGCGATTCGAGCCATCCTTTTCCTTCACAATAACTACCGGTGAAGCATACGGCGATGACGACTTTCTGATGACTCCCATATCTAACATCTTTTTTATTTCGTCTTTCAGTTCCTGCCGCAGCGCATATGGTAAAGGATAAGGTTTTAAGTGGACAGGATCCTCATCTATCAAACTGATTCTGTGTTCAATCATATATGTTCTTCCCGGCACATCTGAGAAAACATCAGCATAATTTTCTATCAAAGCTTGCAGTTTTCAACTTTGTCTATCACCCAATTCTGTTCCCAATTTAACGTCGCTTGCATCTTTCTATTGCTTATATGTTCCCAATTCTAATAACGAATCTTTGTCTATACTAGGTATTTCTTCATCCACTAACATTTTTGCACTGGCTGATATCTTTAAATCTTCTTTCTCATTTCCAGTTTTTGCTTCATCCTCTCGGGCGTAATATTTTTTCAACATGTTAGCGTGGTAATTCTTTTCTTTGTTTCCGACTAAAATTTTATAACCGTTATCTGCCATCCTTTGGATAATTTCGTACGGTCCCTTCCATTGTATTACAAGCTTGTTATTGTTCGTCAGAAGCATCACCAAAACTCTGTCTCCTTCATTGAATAGTCGATCCTTTGTTTTCTTGTCATAATTTTTCTTGTATCTGATTTGGTTCTTCGTTAGCTCCTCCTGAGCAAGTTTCATCGTTTGCTCCAGTCTCTCTCTCAACTCCAACACGTATTGATAGCAAGTCTTCACTTCCGTTAATTCACCTTCGCCTGTCCATAATTTCTTCAGAATTGCCATGGGTCCTCGCACAGTGCGACCATACAAAAGTTCAAAGGGTGAAAACCCAGTGGACGCTTGGGGAACCTCTCTATACGCAAATAAAAATGGATTTATAAACTTATACCACTGACTTGGTTATTCAATACATAATAGCCTCAACATCTTCTTCAGCGTAACATTAAATTTCTCAGTCAGACCATTGCAAATAAGATGATACGGTGTCGTCGTCAGCCTTCTGATCAACAATAATCTTGATACTTCCTGCATGCATTCCGACACAAATTGAGTCCCAAGATCACTCAATACTTCTTTCGGAATTCCAACTCAACTATATAGATCTAAAAGTGCTTCTGCCACTGTCTCGGTATCGATATTCTTGAGAGGCACGGCCTCTGGATATCGCGTCGCATAATCCACCAGAGTAAGCACATATCGGTGCCCCTTGTCACTTGCTGACGTAATTGGGCCAATCAAATCCATTGCCACACGTTTAAACGGAAAATCCATTAACGGCATTTTTCCCAGCGGAATCTTTGTTACACTTCCCTTTCGATACCGTCCTCTGGCACACATCACATGACCTGAAGAAGCTCACCACGTCCAGATGAATTCCCGGGCAATAAAAATTTGTCATGATCCCATCTTCCGTCTTCTTGACTCCCATATGTCCAGCCAGCATCGTATCATGCGCAACCTTCATCACCTTCTTCCTCAAGTCTTTTGGCACTAAAATTTGCTTCAGTTCTTCCTTTTCCACATTCACTCTCTTGGTAATGCGGTACAGAATTCCCTTCCGCTTTACATGACTAATCTCTTTTCTGTTCTTGACCAAGGGCGTCTCCTTTGTCATGTACTTTGACAGGGATGGGTTTTCTCCTTGAAGTTGAACGAGCTTCTCCTTCGTCACAGCCATCTGATTCGTTGCCTCCGCAACTTTCAAAGGTTTTTACTCCGTGCTCTTTCTAGCTTCTGATCGAGTAACTGCTGCCGCCTCCACGCACCAAGTTTTATCAGGATCATTAGATGCTCTAGCTCCCGGAATATTTTCAATAATCAACTGATACAGCGGATCACTTAGGCATAAAACTTCCACTGTTCCACTATAATAAGGCGTGTTTATTTCTACATTTGCAAACGGGGCCTTCAGTAAAGTGTGCGCAACTGTCATTATATATCCCACCTTGCCTGTGAGCTGCTCTTCTGCAACAAACGCCCTATTTACTATCACTCCGGAACAACCGGTGTCCCGTAAAACGGTGACCGATTTTTTTCCAAACATTCCAATTGACGTAGGCAATTGATTACTTAAATTTTCTTCCAAACATGCACCATTTAAAATTCCGATTTTTTGTTCATCTTTTAATTCTAAATATTCTTGTAAATTTTGACCAAATTCTTTTCATTCCTCGCTTAAACTTTTGCAATCTTTTTCTTTTCGTCTTCCATTTCCAGCTTCGCTAAATTTCCTTATAGGCACGGCACAAGCAACCTTATACGCTTTTTCTCGTGCACCAGCGCCACCACGCGCTAATCAATTTCTTTTTTCGCACTGCATGAAAGTATGACCGATTCCACCGCATCGGTAGCAATATTTTTTGGGGTTTCTCTCTTGAACCTTCGAGAAGCACTCACTCGCCCTGTTCCCGACTTTCCCGCAGCTAAAGCATTTTATACTTCCTGTTGTTGTAGGAAAGATATCCGGAATCTTGCCTTCTGGTCTTGGACCGCCAATACTTTTCTTAGCATTGAAATCTCTACTTGACAGCTTTTTGTTGTGTGCTGTCAAGTATTGTCCCGCAATTCTGCTAATTCTTGGAGACTCTGAGGCTTCCTCTCCATCAGATGAACCAACAATTCCTTCGAGCACGAGTTTACAAATTGCTCTTTCACCATCAGCTCGACAACACCTTCGAAGCTGCTTTCCACATCAGACAGCTTCACCCACTGCGTGAAATAATTTCTGAGCCTCACAATAAACTGGTCAAGGTCTTTGGAACCCGCCGGCTTGGCCTCTCTAAAACGTTGGCGATACCCTTGTTCCGTGTAATTGTATCGCTGCAGTAACGCTGTCTTCAAGCGCTCGTAATCCAAGGCATCCTCCTGCGAGAGCCTGGAGTATACGTCCAAAGCTTTCTCACTCAAGAAAGCACTCAATTGATTCGCCCAATTAGTCTGGGGCCAATTCGCAACCGTAGCATATCTTCAAAGCGCAACAAATAGCTATCTAGATCATCCTTTCCGTCAACGAAATGAGGGAGGTCAGGGGACCTTATTCCTCCAAAAGCAACACGCACGCACCCAGCCTGGTTTGCTTCTCCCCCTTCTCCAGCAGAGCGATTGGCTTCTCGTTCCAACCTCAACCTCTCCAGTTCCATCTACATTTTTCTTTCTTCGAACTCCATTTCTCTTTGCTTCGATTCAAATTCCATTCTTCGTCGTTCCAATTCCAATTTTTCGAGTTCTAATTCTCGGTTTTTCTCCTTCTCTTCCAGCATCACTTGCCATTCCTTTTCCTTCTACTAAAGCATTGCTGCTCGTTCCTTCTCCTTCTCTTGGAGATCCAGTTATAATTTCTTTTGCTCTGATTTCTCCCGCTCTGATTCAAGTTTCAATCGTTCGAGTTCTAATTCTCAATTTTTCTCCTTCGCTTTGTTTTTACAGAGTCGATTCCATTCGCTCTGGAAGAAGTCGGCTTTTGCCTTTTCCGACATCTTCAAACCTTCTACGCGGACTCTCAGTCTGTCAAATTCTTCTTCAATCGAGCTATTTGCCATTTTCAAGCTGTAAACTCCTGTTCAGTACTCTTAAGCAAAAATTCTAAATCTTTCCCAAACGAGCCCCCAGATGTCACAGACTTTGTTCGGGAATCCTAAAGGACCAGTTGAGCTAGGTAACCCGAATACCTGCGCTGAAACAAAGCTGTGTCTGAATTTTATTTTATTCCGGCTCAAAAAATAGTCTTGCTATGACCCTGAAGCTTTTGTACAGTTGGTTTAACAAAAGCTCGGATTGGTTTCGTTGAAGACTCTTCTTCACAACAAACAGAGATTACTGTCTCTAATAAAAACGAATGTATTACAAAAATCACGACCGACGAAATTTCTATTCCAGCCTTTGCCAAACTGCAAAGCGAAAGCAACACTATAACTTGATTCAATCAACGCAGCTAATTCCACCTCTGTAGAACACAACTCCTTACCACTGGCACAAAATAAATTCAACAATCGTTAACCGATACAAAATCTAACGGGTCACCTCCTGTGCCCAAAAAAAATCTTTTACTCGAGCCGTCTCTCGAGTCGTCTCAAAATACCTAATAATAATAATAATAATAATAATAATAATAATAATAATAATAATAATAATAATGTCTCGCTACGCATCGCCTTTATATAGAAAAAAGATTACGTGACGCAAATTTACTCGTATATTCGAGATTTAGCCCGAATTCCCTAGAGAAAGCGCTATGCTCGAATGCGCCAGAACATTCCAAAATTATCGAGCTATAGTGGCGCTCGGACAAAACATATTACGTCATTAAGAAGAGAAAAAGGATATATGCCTCGCGCAATAGAAAGCGCATCGGACATTAAACGAGAGCAGTGCTCAAAGAGACGCGATTATTCTCTTATAATAACACTACGAATTACTTTTGACGGGAATAAACTACATCGTTATGATTAAAATTATTAGTAGCCTAATGAAGTGTGACACTCATTGATTACTTTTAATCTATTGTTTTAATAACCCAGCTTTATATTGTAAAAAAAATAAAGATGATATGCTAAAAATACTATTTGAAGCAATAAAATAGCATTTTAATATGAAAAGTCAAGAAATATGTCTGGTCTTGAATCTTTGCTACGACTCTTTCGGCAACAAATCTACAGTCAATATACATTGGTCTATAATTATTTATAGATGGTGGAGTAAACTCCGGCCCAAAACAATATTTTGTGTGGCCTTCAAAAGCCTCAAGCAAATAATTAAAATTATGAATTTTTTTGTCTTCGAGCAGATTTCAGGTCATAGATGAGGAACCTACCGCCTCCAAAACAATTTAAGAAATTATAGAATTATGTGTTAATGACTAATATGACTGATTGGAGACCTTTGTTTTAGAGATTATTGATTTCAGGTACAAAAATTAAGAAAATTGGGATAAATTCTAAATTAAAACCTTTTTAAATCAAAAAAACTGGGACGTTATAGTTCTAGATAGTTCATCCAAGAAATTTACGTTAAAACAATAGTGAAGACCTTTTCTTGTCTTCAACCCAAATTCCAAGTTTTAACTATGATTTTATATTTTGGCTTATTTATACTATGGTGCAATCCTCAAACAAAATCAACTTTTAAATGCGGCCCTCGAGTAGAGTAAGTCATTCTATTGCAAAACAACCTTACTTTTAATTATTTTTAGATTGAAACAGCTGATTTTGTTAAATTGAATATGAAAAAAAAAAAAAAATTATAACAAGTGGCAAATAAAAGTCAGTTTACTTGTTTAATATTCTTTCAAGCAAATACTTTTTATTGAAGATATTTGTAAAATGAATTAAAAGTTGCGGTATATTTAAGTTCTTTATTCCTGAAACTATTTACGAACATGTTGAAGAGATGTGTCATACTCATTAAAGCATGCGACCAATAAGTTCTTAGTCTTTCGATCACTTACTTTCCTTTTTTGGCACCCAAGCGCCGATTGCCCCATTTCTCGGTTGATTGTTCAATCTTGCAAGTTGAGGAACATGGTTTATATCCCATTGCGAGGAAGCTGTGATCATGTCAACAGGAATTTCTCTGCTTTCCATTCCAAGTGAAAAGTTGCAATCTGTTGAAAAATGGCAAAGTTGCTTATATCTTCGTATTCTACAAACAAGCTTAAAACAGCTAAACAGAGAAAATGTCATATAAAAATAGAAATTGTTCTTAATTAATTTTTCTCGTTTGATTCAATTGCTTTTTCTAGATCATTTTTTTCTTTTGCCATGGATATCAATATAAAATAATTATTTTATTTTGTTTTAAGGTGAAAAGACAAAATAGTTTAGTATCAAGACATATTTTGAAAAGTATCTTTAAACTTTGTGTTAAATTTAAACTAGTTGTTTCTAAAATTTATATAATTTAGGGCCTCGTTTACAGAGATTCTCATCACTCGTGCCCTTTTGCTTGTGAACCTAGTTAACATCCTTGACTGAGTCTATCAAGAAACTCCAGTGAACAAACATTAATTTAGCCTACGTCACATTTTAAACTGACAAAACCTACACGTATTCTCACTTTTAATCTCATTGTTATGCAAACTGAAAATCCAACCTTGCGGGCCTTTCAAAAATCGTTCCAAAAAATCTTTCAGTTCTTCATGGGCTCTTGCTTGAAACTGATTGTTGCAACGAGGTGGCAAAGTAGCCACAACCAAATAAGAAACCAATTGGAAGAAGACAAAAAACTTTTTCATAAACATTAAATATGTGCTAAATTTTGCTAAAATATATGAAAATTTTAGTCTGAAAAGTACAAAGTGTGTTTGTAAGTTTTTCCTTATTGGAGAGTGTTTGTAAATTGGGGAATGTCTAAATTGAACCAAAGAAATTTTAAAACAAAATAAAAGAAATTTTCACTGAATAATGTGACAGCTTGATTCATATAATGCAATTTATTTATGTATGATTGTGTTTATTTAGTGATGCCGAAACTTGCGTATTTGTGGAAGCAAACCAAGTTTTTTCAACACTTTCGTACAATCATTTCAATTTCGTGTAAGACACCGAGCTCTCTTCTAACATTGCAGTTCACTCAATTAAGTCCAATGTTATACATGAAATTCTTAAAACAAAAAAACAACGAAGTAAAAAACGAAGAGGGCTGCAATCAGAGGCGCCGAAAAAATTTTTTGGCGAGCTTGGAAAATTTTAAATGGACACTTTTTGATCAAAAAGGCAGCATCATCAACAAATGCAAATTTTAAGCGTAGGTGGAGTACAAAAAAATTTATTGAAAAGCACAGTGAAGAGAAAAAAAGTAATAAAAAAAGTCATCGTTTTTTGGCCCCTTTCGCTAAATTGCTATTATATCAGGTAGCTCTTTCCAAAAAAAGTTATATAAAGCTATTTCTAAATTGATAGTTTAAAACTTTGTTCGATCATATAATTGTACAGACAAATCTAACACAATGCTTTTATCTTGCAAGTTTCAAAAGCATTTTCCCCCTTGCCTCCCGCTTTCACCGCCCCTGAATCTTCCATCTGTAAAACACAAATTGCTTTAATTTGAAAAACTGTAAAGTTAATTGCTAAATAATCATTACAATAAAAGGTTTTGTGCCAAAGAAAGAGAAGCGTTTTATTCGTTACGCCTATGATTACTGTAGGTCAAGTGAGCTGCGTTTATTGCAGCTCAGACATAGATACAATCTTATCTATAAAGCAGGGATTCTTAAACTTTTTACGACGTGCCCCTTTTAATAATGCATTGCGCCTCCCTTGAAGATACCAACAAAATTCAAGCCTTCACATATTAAAAAATCAAAACAGCATTGAACAAGATAGCAATAGCTAAATTTTGTTGATAAGAAAGATGTACCCTCGTAACTGCTTTTTAGAAGCCCAAAATTTAATTTGTGACTTTGTATCAGATAACGCGATATTATCATTATCGGCGGTTTTGATTGTAAGTTAATGAAAACGGAAGGATTGTACGTATAGCTACAGCACCCACATTCTTGTATACCTGTATGTGGACAAATTTCTCCCAAAAATTAGTCAGTAACCTAGCTTCAAAATTGTTTTTTGCAGTGAAGCTACATTTCATTTCAAAAAACTCTTTCTGCAAATTTTCGGAAAGAAAATTGTTGTTTAGATAAAAAAGATTTCTTGTCATCTTCAATTTTGGAAGTTTAATGTCGCTCAAATCTGGAAACTAGCGTTCAAATTCTTGTTTTAAAAGTCACAGGTGACCCTACACCTCGATTTTAAGCTCTCCCGAGTTCAATTTGGTTTTTCTCGAGGGCGATAGCCTGCCTAGTTTAGGAAAGGAAGCTGCATTTCCTTTTTGAATTCAAGGTTGCCCAACACCAGTTTTTCCGCGAAAGCGTTGAAGACATCACAGTTATTGATGCGTCAATATTCTTGTCCTGAAAAATCAAATTTAAAACTTTTAACGCTTTGAAAATATCCACAAAATTTGCCTACGTCAGATGAAACTTCTTTGATTCGATGGACAAAAAGATCTTGTTTCTCATGAGCTTCAGAACAACAGCATCAGTTCATCTTTTATTTTATTTATGCGGACTAACATTTTAACTTTTGATAACCACCAAACGGATTTTTGAAAAATAGCAAAGTTTCATGATTGGAATCTATGTCCTGAAAAGCTTGGTAAACAGTTTTGTATTGATAGCACTTGCTTTAATGTAGTTGACGGTTCGTATGATTGTTAAAAGCTTAACTTTCATGGTAATAAGTGGCATAACTTAGATCCTCTTGGTGAATCACGCAATGAGATCTTACCTCATTCAAGTATTTTTGTTTTTTTATCTCTGCAATGAATTCACTTTGAGACCGAAATATTGTCAGACTACCATCACTGTAGACATCCTCAAATTTTTTTTATAGAGAGCCTATTCAATCGTTGCAATAAATTTATTTTCTGCACTATATCTGGTCTCTAGGGGTTTTTAGAACGCTATATCCTGTTGTATTAAAACTAACTTGGAATGATAACTGCAACAGCTGGACAGTGTTAGTTGTTTTACTTTATTGAATTAAACAAAAACGTGAAGCTTGTAATTTTTTGAGAACTTGACCCCCATTTCTTTTGCGAGCTTATCAATAGATGTTATAATCATAGAATCCAAGAGTAAAATCTTTGCCATCGTCTTGCTTTAAATTTTTTCCAACAGAAGACCAGCTACTTTTGACATGCATTGTTTAATCACCGTTTTATTGATTTTGTGAGTTTTATTTTCTTTAGCAATTATGTGAGCAATTTCAAATAACGTTTCTATTATTTCTGCAGAGAAAGATTGGCAAAACTTGCAATATTCAATTTTTTTTAGACAGTCTTTTTTGCCCTTGAAAAAGGCTAAAACCGTATCTTTACGGCCAGAGTATATTGTCAAAAGATGACGCTGGAAACAACTTGGTCACATTGTGCGATTGCTGAGATTTTCATAGCATATTACACATTGCTGTACCACTTGATTAATTACTGTGGAATCTATAAAACTAAACTATTATCACTGTAATACTTTTTTTTTCCTATTTATTTTAGGTCAACGCAGCTATCTATTCAGTTTGTAGCAATTTTCTCGCGCCCCTTAAAAGACCTTTTATGCCCCACAAGCGGGCCGCGCCCAACAAGGGAGCCGCGCCTCCTAATTTAAGAACCCAGGCTATAAAGCGGAACTGAAATTCGTGATTTCGCGTCACTTCACATAAAATATTTGAGCTTTAAAGTTGCCAAGTCAAAATTTGAAAAACCAAAATCTAAATTCAATAAAAGAAAATTGAAAAAATTAAAAGTTATTAAAATTCTTAATTTTTTAAGCGTTGCTGATAATATTTATAACAGCTGCACAAATATTTAGTGGTGCTGAAGCTCTGCAGCTCCTATTGGCGAGCTGCCTTTAGTACTGTATAACTGAGTATTGGTTATATATTGGTTGTATATAACAGAGCTCCACTGAGCATTACGTTTAGCGATCACTGATTTTTAGATACAAAAATCGAGAAACCCGAGACACATTCAAAGTGAAAAAAATTTTTTTTTCAGAAATCACTTTGTATGAGCTGCAAACAAATTCAACTTCCAAATGCGACCCGCGAGCTAAAATGTTTGCCCTGCCCTGATCTGATCAATAATTTGTACTAAAGGTGAACCAAAGTAGCATTGCTATAATTGCTTCGAGAAAAGGAAAAATTTAAGTTAAATTTAAAACGAAATGACGAAATAGATTTTGAACCGCAATCTTGTCCATCACAATCGCCATCAATACAGCGCTTGAACTACTCAGCCATGGCGGCCACATTTCACAAAAAACATGCATTTAGAGACACATATTTTTATCAATTGCATGAAAATGATACTTTAATTTTAACGCATTTTAAACTAGTAAACATTTTTAGCATTAGGATCGAAGATTTTTAAATTAAAAATGAACACCATGGGATTGGAGATGGGAGTACCAAAAGTTTTAAAAAAAATATTCCAAGCTGGTGGAATATAATAATATGTATAAAACTTAAACTGCTGATTTAGAAATTATAAAGAAAAAGGCCAAAACATTTTATCTAATAAGTTTGCAGCCTTGGAAGTTTTAAAATATCCGCTATATAAATGCAGACAAAAATATTAAACTGTCCATGGCTGCTAAAATATAAAAAAAATAAGCAAAAAATGAGTTTTTGTATGTAAAATTTGATAAGATTAAGTTTTAAAAGTTTTGACTATATTTGAACCCATAAAACATGGCAAAAAAGACTTATAAGCAACCAAATTTATAAGGTTGTGTAGGTTCTAGGACGTAATAAAAGTCTGAAATAACCTTTGTTTCTATTGACTTAAGGAGACCCAATTTATAACGTTATAGCAGTGGTTTTCAGTATTTTTTGTATCGCAACCCATTTTAGCAAGCCAATATATCTAAACTACCCCGTCTTATAAGAAAATACTATATAGGCAATTATCTAATGATTTTTAAATGCGAATGATAAAAATTATCTCTATTTGGAATAAAAACTCGGAAATTAAATTTAACTACAACGACAAAAATTTTGAAAACAACATTAGTGAGATGAATAGTTGCATCTTGGCGACAAGCTATTTCATGGGTGGCACTGTTGTTGGCAGATCATTACAAATCTAGTTCGGTCATTAGTTACTTTTGGCTCTTTTTGTTATTCCCAAAAATGCAGACATGCCAGTCACAGATAACCAGGTCGACTTGTTTTCGCCTCTAATCCAGAATATGAGAAAGCTTTGACTAAACAATATACAAATAAAGTCTCTTTTATAAAGATAAATTTAAACAAAGGTTAATAAGTAGGCTGCCGACCATATAGGCTATGTAGTCGACTGCGTGGTCAAGTGGTTAAGAGCGCCATGAATATAATCGTAATCTCGGTTTAGAACTTACTGGCACCAATCTGTTGTGTCCTTGAGAAAGAGAATTTTGGCTAAAAGTTTTAGATTTTAGACATATCTCTAACCAAAAAAATAAAAATAAAAAATTTCAACCGGACAGCAACACCTTGACGTTTCTCGAAGCAGGTCTGTATAATCCCTTGCTCTATTCATAATCGCCGACGCTTTCCTGTGAGTGAAAAGGATAAATATAAAAATTAAAAAACGCCGTATTGATGGCCGACGCAATCAACGTTGTCCCCTTCACCATTTTCAATTTTGTACCCAAGGAATTGTAATCTACACATTTTCAACCAATCAAAATTCAAATTTTTTTTTCTGTGTTCCGAAAAATTTTCTATGTTAGTTGTCATGGCAAAGCTTTTCTAGCGACTTTTAAGATGATAAACAAACCAATTCGTTTCTTATATTGCGTTTGCAAATGTATCGAAAAATAAATATGATTAAACTGTTTATATCATACCATACAACTGTTTATATCATAGTTTATATAATATACCATACAATTGTTTATAAATTGTTATATAAATAGTTTAAATAACTGAATATAACAAGAACCTTTGAATCAAACTATTTACATCGTACCATAAATTTTTCACAAAATTTTAAAAATAAGCGTATAAAATAGTATTTCAATTAGAGTCTTCAAATGAGCTTCTTCATTTGGGTTTAGCCAGCAAGAAACGATTTTTTTACCGAAACTTGTAAAATGGCACATTGATTCAAGAGTCTTGTAATAAAATACTGACTAAATTAAAATGCTATTTGGTTTGAGTTTAAGCCTGTCAAAAAAAAACATTTTAAAATAAATATACTGTTATATGTCTCACACTTTATTACCTTTTATTAAGGCTTTAAAAGACTAAATTTAAGACAAACAGAAATACAACAGACACCATGATGATTGCTAACTAACTGAAATAACGAAAAAGAAACATGCAAGGCAAAACCTATGACGTCACCAACACTGCACAAGAAATGAAAGAAAAAGGCAACTAATAAAGTGACACGTAAAGAGGGAAAATCACCACAATCTCCCCCCGTTAAGAATAAATGTTATTACCATATCTGTCTATAGGTCGGCGAATACGTGAAGAACGACGTAAATTAGGAGTTTCGCAAGGTGCATCAGATGATATGCTTTCAGTATCGTCCGGCGCTTCTCGACCGTTGGTAGTTATGTCAGGTTGCGAAAACGAATTAGATTCATTATCAATTTGCGGTAAAATTGTGTTTTCGGTATCGTCAGAATGCGATGAAAGATTTGTATCGTTCGCAGCATCAGCAACAGGGTTTCGAGCTAGATCTCGTAGAGAAACATTAATTTCTCTTCCATCATTTAATTTTACATGGGCGTAATGCGGGTTAGCCTCAATGAGCTCAGCTTCTTCAACTAGCGGGTCATTTTTGTTGCGAACATGACATTTCACATAAACTGGCCCAGGCTTCACCCAGGAAGGCAATGATACACCGTTAAATGACTTTCGAGAGTGCGAAAACATACGTTCATGTGGTGTGCAATTGATAGCGGTACACAGCAGAGATCGCATAGAATGAAGTACATCAGTTAGAACGTATTCCCAATGAGTCAGAGGAAGTTTTTTTGAACGCAAAGCTAATAACACAGTTTGCCAAATAGTGCGGTTACAACGCTCAACTTGTCCGTTTCCTGCGGGATTGTATCTATTTGATCTACTTGTCGGCACCCCAAAATTATGAAGCCACGATTTTAGTTCAAACGACATAAAACTAGATCCTTGATCGGTATGCACATAACCAGGAAAGCCAAATATGCTAAACAAATGAGTAAGTTTTTCAATAACGGTCGCTGATTTTATATCGGGGCACGCATACGCAAAAGGAAAACGTGAAAATTCATCAACAATAACAAGCAGATACTTATTTTTTGAAACGGATAAAAGTGGTCCTTTAAAGTCGATACTAATTCGTTCAAAAGGCTGGGTTGCCTTTATTAAGTTCATTTTGTCTTCTGGTTTTAGGAAAGAAGCTTTTACTTCGCTGCAATCTTTGCAAGCTTGTATAACATTTTTGACATCGCTTAACGAAAACGGCAAGTTTTTAACTTTGACATAGTGAGCCAATCGAGTAATTCCAGGGTGACACAATGATTTATGTAAATTGATTAACGATTTCAATGATGGAAATGATACAGATGCGGAAATAGCGCGAGAAAGCGTATCTGGAGCGACATTAAGTTTACCCGGTCGATAGATTATAGTAAAATCAAAAGCGGCAAGCTCTAATCGCCATCGTAATATTTTATCGTTTTTGATTTTTGATGTATGCCTCATATCAAGCATAAACGATACGCTACGCTGATCTGTGATCAGTGTAAAATGTTTTCCTAAAACCAAATGCTTCCATTTTCGAAGCGCTTCGACAACAGCGTACGCCTCTTTCTCCACGGCTGAATGTCGTTGTTCCGATGTCGAAAGGGTCCTAGCGTGAAAAGCTACCGGTTTTCCATTTTGATTTAAGGTTGCAGCAATGGTAAAATCGGACGCGTCGGTTTCAATTGTAAACGGAACAGCTTCATCTATCGGCTGTAAAGTGGCGTCGGCAAGCTTGTTTTTCATTAGATGAAAGGCAGAAATGGCATCGTTTGATAGTGGGAAGGCTTCGTTTTGAACTAAAGGCCTTATAATTTCTGAAAAATTAGGAACCCACTTTGAATAGTAACTGAATAAACCAAGAATCCTTTGGAGTTCTTTTTTTGATTTTGGCACTTCTAGATCTTTCAGCGGTGCAATGCGCTCTGGATCGGGCTTGATCTCGCCATTTCCCACTAAATGGCCTAAAAGTTGAATTTGTGAACGATTGTATTGGCACTTGTTTTCATTAAAAGTAAAATTTTCTTTTTTTGCAGCTTCCTTTAATGCACATAAATTTTCGTCATGGGAAGCTTGATCCATGCCGCCAACTGTAATATTATCCAAATATACATTTACTCCTTTTAGTTTGTAACGGTCGATAAATTCGTTCATCACGCGCTGGAAAGCAGGCACAGCATTCGTTAAGCCAAATGGCATAACTTTCCACTGGTATAATTCTAATCCGGATTAGAATGCGGTGTAAGGACGATCTTTTGGATGGATTTTAATTTGGTGGTAAGCCGATTTTAAATCTAGAGTGCTCATACGTTTCCATTTGGCAACTTCGTTAACAATTGATTCGATACTTGGTAGAGGGTAGGCGTCTAATTCTGTAAACAAATTAATTGTACGGCTGTAGTCAATGCACATCCTTCTCTTACCTTTCCCATTATCGACGACAAGTGGTTGCGCTCGCCAAGGTGAATTACTTCTTTCAATTCGATTTTCGTTCAGCAGTCTTTCTGTTTCCGCTTTTATGAGCGCTTGGTCGGATAAGGAGAATTTTCTAGTCTTTATTGCAATGGGTTTACAGTTTCGGTTAATGTTGCGAAATAAATCTGGATATGGTACGTGAGCAGTCGGCATAATTGATGAAATGTGAAGTTCTTTTTTCTTTCCACGGAATTCAAAAGTTACACTCTTATGTTGTTGTAATAAATCATCTCCTATGATTGAATCGGCGACTAGGTTTGACATAACGTAAAATTTAAAATTTTTATAGTGGTGCTCAAGAAAAGTTAAATCCATGTAAGAAACGCCGCAAATTTCAGTTTTAAGAGATACATCGGCCATATTAGCAAAGTATTTTATAGTTTTATACGGAAGTTTATTTCTCTTCATAAATTCTTTATTTAGATAGCTGTTGGTACTGCCGGTGTCTACCAAAGCTTGGGCGGATATATTATTCACAGTAATTTCAGCTAAGACATGTTGTGAGAATGTGGATCGCATAGCCGTAGTCGGAGCTAAACAAGGTTGATTTACGCAGTTCAAAGAATTTTTGCGTTTTAAACAGCATTTCGCATAATGGCCTACCTTTTGGCAAAAATCACAAATTTTGTTTTTAGCAGGACAGCGACTGCGGGGATGCCATTTAAACTCTCCACAAAAATAACACGTAAAGTTTCGAGATTGTTTTTTTGAAGATATTACGCTAACATTGTTTTCATTCGATTTGGTTTCGTCTTTTTGGAGAGCGCACATCTGTCGGGAGGATGTATCTTGGCAGGTATACGTTTCGCAATTTAACTTTGCCAGTTCAATTGAACGAGCTTTTTCATGGGCTTCTGTAAATGTTAAAGTCCTGTTTTCAAGTAGCCGTTGCCTAATAAAGTTTGAAGAAAGTCCGTTTATAAAAGAATCTCTTTTCATGTTATCTTTATACTCTTGAGCACTTACAGCGGTAAAGTCACAATTTTGACTAAGTTTGTTAATACGCAAAATAAACTCATCAACTGATTCACCAGCGTCTTGTTTGGCTATTGCAAGCATGTGCCGCGCGTAGATTTCGTTCTTTGGCTTTACAAATAAATTTTGTAATGCAGTTATAGTGCTCTCGTACGTAGTTTCTTCACTTATAAGTTTGTAAATAGGAGCTGATAAATGAGCTGTCAGTACCTTTAGTTTATCTACAGTATTTTCTCCTCTAGGCAAAGCTTCGACAAAGTTAGTAAACGTTTTAAGCCAGAATTTCCATTCCTCTTCAGCTAAATGTGAATTGGGATCTATTGCAAGCTTTTCTGGTTGCAAGTACCTCCATTCAGCATTAGCCATTTTTAGTCTTTTAAATTGTTATATGTCTCACACTTTATTACCTTTTATTAAGGCTTTAAAAGACTAAATTTAAGACAAACAGAAATACAACAGACACCATGATGATTGCTAACTAACTGAAATAACGAAAAAGAAACATGCAAGGCAAAACCTATGACGTCACCAACACTGCACAAGAAATGAAAGAAAAAGGCAACTAATAAAGTGACACGTAAAGAGGGAAAATCACCACATATACTGTAGATAATTTGGCATTCTTTAGTGTCTTTGAAATTCTTTAGCGTCTTTGAAAAAGATGCTTTACAACATCGGCATTTTTCTTTGTTTGGCTGTTTCAAGAATCTCTAAATTCCAGTCATATCATTAAATAAAAGATTCAAAATTTGAACCGAGGAGCAATAAGAATTGCTTTCAGCAATACTTTTTCCGCATTTTTGCTACTTATTTCGTCATTTTGTCCGCACGCCTCAGTGAAAATTGTGTTAAGCGTATTCTCTTCTGTATAATGACCGAACAAACCACTTACAGTATATTACATTATATTGTTCATAATTGCCCTAAAACAAGTTTGGAGAAGGTTTTTTTTCTGGTGGTCCTTATAATTTTCAGTAAATTCTAAAATAATAATTTTAAATATTACTTAATCAATTTTTTATAATATTACTTAATCAATTTGTTATTTTTTATAATTCAAACGCTTTTGCAACCCCAGAAAAAAGCAAAGCGACCCACCTGGGGTTTGCAACCCCCAAATTAAAATTCACTGCTTATAGCCTGCAGACAAAGTTAAAAGGAAATACTTAATAAAAAAACTTGCAAAAGTGCTTCACCTTATTTGTCATACATACTCAGAGCAAAAGAGATCTTATAAATGCGTACACAGATTAATATAAAGATGTTTCAAGACGATGTCAATGCCGTAAAATAGCCAAAAAGTCTTTGAAATCAAGTTAGCTAAGCTTTGCCAACTAAGAGCAACACTATCTTTGGCAAACCGGGCATTCTTCATCCTAAAATGCTCTTCTTCAAATTTCTAGATTTTTCAACTCAAGGGAATGTGAGCAGGAGTTATCGGCAATGATGAGTATTAAAACTAAACGCCGAAGTCGCCTTACATTGCTCTTCCATGACTTTGATGTTCATTTAGTGCGGTGGATGCGCATAAAGCAACCTGTGCAGTAAAAGGAATAGGTTAAACTATCACACTAAATAATATTATCATTTGTGTTTCAGTTAATCGGAATGAGTAATTTTTAACAAGCCTCGTGGTACGTTGTGCTGCAAAAAAATTCTTAGATGGTATGCGGAGCACAAAAGTTGAGAATCATTGATTTAAATATACGAAAGCATTAAGGCAACACATCCAAGTGATGACGTTTCTATTGTCATTACATAACGTTGCTCTCGTCCATAAAAATGTTAATACACACTTTATTAAAATATCATAAACACTCCATTAAATTTTATCAAAAATAAACAAGAAAAAAAATTATTCGACAAAGTGAAATCTAAGTTTTAACATTATTTTTACACTTAACAAAACCGACCGAAAGTTGTCTTTTTTCAATTTATGGCGAATTTCCTTCCACATCACCGATTACGACATTATATAAAACTTACAGTTTAGCTTCACTATTTGTAGGCTACAACTTTATGATAAAGCTTATTTTTTATTTATTTTTTTATGATCAAAGCTTTTATTTTTTGGTTCGTATTTTCAAAGTTAGTAAAATTTAGAACGAAGATGATCAGTGAGTTGAAAATAATATAAACAAAACGCCTGAAAAAAATTAGTTTTAAACTAGCTTGATAAATTTTCGAACTCACAAAAATTAAGTTTAAGTTCATGATTACTTGAAGGCTATCAAGTAATAAAAGTAAAACCCATGTTATTAAATTCAATTCCATTATTTTAAAAAGTAGATAAGTTGGGAAGTTTAAAAATACTTTGTTTAATTTAGGCCTAAATGACGTATTCATAAAAGTTTTGACTTTGTTTACAAAAAAGTACTTTTTTTCAATACTATTATAACAAATTGTAGCCGTTTAAAATGCGCACTAAAAAAGGGAAATTTACTTATTGAATATAATGTCAACGAAAAAGCATGTTAATACAGATTCAATGCGATGCAAAGTGAGGCGATATGATGCGATGCAATCCAAAATGATGCAAAGTGATGCAAAGCGATGCAACTCTAAATAATGCAATTTTAAATTGTTTTTACTCAAGATATATTTTTGGAATTATAACAAATTAATTCGGAACAGTACACGTTGTAACATCTTCTACTCTTGAAACCAATAATCACTCACAAAACCAACTCTTCTCAATCGATAACTCACACTAGTCTTTACACAAAACGATCTACAATAAATAAGAATAAAAACGTTGCTTTAAGATAATTTTTTGACAAAAAAATGCGGCGTGAAAAAAAGAACCAATTAAAGTGAACAGAAGGAGTGCTTTAAGATAATTTTTTGACAAAAAAATGCGGCGTGAAAAAAAGAACCAATTAAAGTGAACAGAAGGAGCACTAATAACAAAGGATCGTTAATAGCATAAAATGGTTCGAAACTCAAACAAAGCTTGCTGCAACAAATACCTTATTATTTTCTTCGAAAAGATAAAGAAACTGTTTAAAGGTACAAAATGAAGCAATACAAAGTCTGTTTTGTTTCAATTCTTGTCCTCTTTTTTGCATCCCAGCAACTCCAAGCGTAAAGCTGGTGCATTATTCCATGTAATCGGATAAATGCGAATATATGACGTCAGAACAGGGTTGGAAAATTCGTTGGTAGTGGGAGTGTTGCTGTCGCTGTTTCCGACAAAAGTCTGCAGGAAGACATTTTTTATTTGTTTTTATTTTACCGATTTCATTGATTCAATTTGTTTTACCTTTTCAATGGCGGTAAACTTATTTCCATTGTCTGAATATGAAACGTTGTAAGAAGTGATAAATTGGTTAAAAATACTACCAGGCCGACCTTGAGTAATGATTCCCGTCACATAAATTTGCTTCATCAACTTGATTTGAATCCAAATGCTACCAGGGGACCAACCTGCAATTTTTGGAACGCAGAAAGAAACAAACAGTTAAAAATCAATATAATATAAAAAAACTTTGCATTACAACAAATATTTTAGTAGAATAATTACTGAATTTAAATGCTTAAAACTTTTGCTTTATATAAAGATGTGTTCAACTACGTTTTTTTCTTGTACTACTCATGCTAATGTTTTTAATTCACACTGAATTAAGCGTAATGTTATTTGTAGTTATTTTTAATTATTTGACTTTTAGAAAATATTTGAATTAATAAGTTATTGTTTTTTTTGTTTTTTTTACAAAAGTAATGTTTTTTGCAAATAAAAGAGCTAAACCTTGTTTCGAGTTTCACATTGTACTAAATCATCAGTTCTTTCGATGTTCATAAAAAAAAAAAAAAAAAAAAAAAAAAATAGAAAAAAACTCAGTCGGTTGAGTTCGAAACAAAGCATGATGTCACATCCTGTTATCCGTTGTTTTATTTTCTTACGAATTTTTATGGATTTTATGTGACTTTTTTCTAAGTAACAAAGGCTAATGCTTTATCTGTTTTTCTTCGATGCATGTTTACTTGTTTCTTAAAGCACAGCTCTAAAAACAATTTTTAAACGACTGTAACAAACAAAATAATAATAATAATGTTGACCATATTTTCTCGGATTTTCTATCTTTTTACCTTAGTATGAATTCACTGAGCATAATTGTCTGCAATGATTTGTTGTTCACATTAAAGCAACAGCCGGCACTATGGCTGAATAAGAAAAAACAGCATACTGATTGTCTCGGTTCAAAACCTACTCTCGTCGTGCTGTTGTGACCTCTAGAAACATATTTTAAAGCGTTTTTTTTTCTTGCGTTTAGCAAGAAGCTCTATATTTCAGTTGTATCTCTATATATATAGAGTAAAAAAACTAAACATAAAACTTTCAACTGGACTTGACATAAATTGTCTGTACGTCTCCTAAAGCGGGGCTTCTCAAACTTTTTTGTTCTGCGACCCCGTTTTAAAAAATGAATTTGTGTGTAACCTCAATAGGTGTTTGAGCGTCTCTAAAACGGGGCCACAAACCACCTAAGTTTAAGAACCACTTGTTTAAGCTAAATATATCTGATTAAATAAAGTTAGTTGTCAGATACAAGCTAAAATTAAGTTTAAAATACGGTAGGCTTGATAAGAAATATTCAATTACATTTACATTAAAAAAGATAGTTTATGCATTATAGTAATTCTATGAAAGTACGGGTGGTAACGCAGTAGGTGCGCGGCTTAAATGCAGGCGTCAGGCAATATGGTGCAAAATAATGAAGTTAATGCAAATGGCAATGCATGCCTCACAAACTAAACTGACACTTTTGTATTTAAAAATTGTTTTAATTTTCTTTTTTTGTTGCCAAATTTAAACTTTAATTTCTGGTAGTCTATTGGTTATCAAGTTGGTTATTTTTATTGATTTTTGTTAAATCTTTACTCGACCTTGCATCATGCTCTAGCACACTTTCGCTTGAATACGCATGCGTGAAATATGGTTTTATCTAATTGAGCACAGTGGAGAAATTATTCAATTGTGTGTCGTTTGAGTGAAAAGACTATCTATCTAATGCGCCATACAACCTATCCTGCTAAAACGCCATCTGGAAACGAACCACGCTGATAAAACGAACCGAGATCAGAGCTACTTCCTGCCACTAGGCAAAAACGTAAAGCGTCAGCGCATAGACAAAACGAGCCAAATACCGCAACAGGGTGCAGAGATTGTTAAGGCATCTTATAAAGCCGTTTTCTTAATAGTTAAACACTTGAAAGTTTATACGATTGCATTGTTTCTTGTTATGCCAGTTGCAAAAATCTTGGTCAGGAGAGTAATTGGAAAGCAGGATGTGGCAAATTTAAAAAGTGTTTCTTTTTTCAGCAATACTGTAAAGTGGCACATTGAAGAAATATCAGTTGATATTGCGGAACAAGCGATTGCAAGAGTAAGAACATCGAAGTTTTGATTTGCCGTATAACTTAACGAATCTGCAAATGTTAACAACTGCTGTCAACTACTATTTTACGTCTGCTTTGCACAGAACGATGTAGTAAAAACTGAGTTATTTCTGAGCCATGAACCACAATTGGAGAGCAAGATGGGTTGATAGATATTTAGGAGGACCAGACAGCACAGCAAAACACGAAGAATGTTCTCGAATAAACGTCTGGCTTGGTATCGACTCTCTATACTCTACGCTAGCTTCCAGCGTTGTTCCACCGCCACTGATTTTTTCATCCACATGAAAATGCAAGCAGGGATTATAATCATGATAAACATCAAATCTAAATATTGAAACCTACTAATGTGCTTAGACATAATTTTCTTTGCGCTGTTAGCAAATGCAGGTCATGCATCGACCAATTATTGGAAGATGAATAAACACAAAAGTATCATTAAATTTAGTTGTGGTCTGTTGTTGTTTGTTTAATGCATATTGCTCTTCTGAATAAACTAAGATTTGATCAAATCGGTTCCTCTGGAAGGAGTGGTTCGCGTTAAGGATGCCCAAATGGTACGAGATTGTGAAAAGGTTGGGATGCTCTGATATAGAATCATCTGGTGGTTACTTATGCAAATAGAATCTTTTATTCTATTTGATACTTTTTCTATTTGAATAAGTAATTACTCGATGACTCTATAAGATGAAATAGATTGCTGCGGCTTTAGCCATTATGTTTAGTGTTTAAATAAATATGAATATACTGTATATATAGCAATCTAGGTTTTTAAAGCCACAGCTTGAATCCAGTTTGCAAAGATAAACAACACTAGGTGCAGAAAACACCGTTCACTGTGTTCTAAAGATTCTAATCTGAAACCAAAAAAGAGTAGCTCAGAATGCCAACATTGGTTTGTAACAACAATAGTATAAATAAAACTGTTTGTTGTAGATATAGGCGTAACATCTTAACTTGAAATATTTTTAGCTGATGAGCTGGCTAGAGAGTAATCCGTACTGACTGATCTTAAGGTTACAATCCGAACGACTTAAAAAAATTTTTTTAGTCTTTGTCACTTATCATTGCTTTAAAATTTAATTTAAGTTTTAAGTTTTTTATTTAGCAAAATTTAATGTAGTTTGATTAAATAGTTTAGCACTCCCAAAAATGTAGCGTAAATCGAGGTCCAATAAAATGCCCAACTGCAGCACCAGGTTATTCTAATTATATTTTAATCTTATGAGTCATATAAGCACACCAATTATAAGTCATAGAAAAAAATGTTAAATGTTAGAACAGAAAATTTAATATCTTTTAACCCAAATAAAAAACGTTTCATGCCGATATTTAGATTTTTGAGCAAAAATGAACCAATTTACAAACTATTTTATTCATTCAAAATAACAACCTAAACACTTTAATTTGATCAATATATGTTGCTTTGCCATATAAAGATGCAAAGATGCTATTTGAATGAAGTGATAATACATGCAAAGAAGTGATAATACATCCATACATGCAAAGATGCTATTTGAATGAAGTGATAACTGGTGATCATAAAAAAAACATGTTTTTTAAGATCACCAGATAAAATTACAGTACAATAAACCTAAAACTAAAATGTTTTTAGGCAATGTCTTAACTTAAAGTACTACCGGTATAAAACAAATAAATATTAAAAAGTGGAATTCCGGTTTTAGAAATTTTCAAAATTTAGTGCCGTTTTGAATTTTCCGTTTCTCAGTTTTAGCAAAAAACTTTCCACTTTTTTATGTGAAATACTATATAACGAAAAATATATTTTTCTAAAAGATTTTTTGTTAGTTTTATAGTAAGCAAAAATTATTATAAAACAATGACTAGGGAAATCATTCCTAATTCTACCAATGCTTTAATAAATAAGAATAAAATTACTTTTAGCTCATGATATATGGAGCCGATTGAGAAAATGCACACACCAAAGTAATTTGACCTCTTACAGTACGTGCAAAAGTGCATGTATAAAGACTCATTCGATTTCGACCAATATCACATTGTTATAATACTTCGCTGTTTACGACTGCATTTCGCTAATTTTCAACATCCGGGACAATTACTGATTGCTATCAACAATCAAGCTAATTTGAAAAAAAGTTTATCTAAACGTTTATATAAAGTTTAAAAAAAGTGATTTTGGTCATATTCATTAAAGCAATAAGAGAGTTAAGAGTGATTTCTTATTCATCTTCGTATAATATTTTCTTCTTGTTTTAAATTTAACAAAAAGTCTTAATATATTCAAACAGTGATGTTACTAATAAATTTCAATATTATTTGACTAATTTTTTGCATCACTCTGATCAGTCGTTTCATGCGATTCACCTATAAATATGAAAGTTATTGATATATTTATGATAAAAGCTGAAAACACCTAATGAATAATATTTTTAAAATGCTTACCTCTAAAAACTTTTTAAGTTAATTAATCAAGATTAAATGTGTTTTACCTCGCTTATTTACTTGTTTTGGTCCTTTTGTTTTATAAGTAAATTTTTTTCAGATTTTTTTTTAAAACCCGGAAATCGTATAGGAAATATAATTGATCTCTTTTAAAAATGGTAAAGTTAAATTAATCTTTCTAAGTCAGAGAATTTTCTAATTTTTAAGTTGCTTATATTTACAGGATTCAAATGGACCATTTATATAAATTCGTGTATAAATTAGACCTAATGCATCTAATGGTAAAAAAAAGGAAATGAGCTTGCAAGCTGGCAATTTTCTTCAGTCGGGTCTTCAAAGTGCGACTCCTCGGTTCCAAACTCTCATTATCAGCACCATTGCTATTCGCCATTAAGAGTATCCGAATTATAAATTGCTCAAACCAAATCAGTTTAAAATTAAATCGATAAGCTGTTGCAATCTTTTCATTGGGAAAAGCCGAAAAAAACTGTGCAATGACTTTTGGTATTTTGTAATGATCGCTCTTGGGAATGCTTGGTTGCTCTAGCGCCTCGATAGTCGCATACAAAGGGTATGCAAGCAAGATTTTGGCAGAAGCTGTTTTTCTTAACTTATCAAAAAAATAACACTTGCAGAGGCAGACCATCGACCGTTACATATCTTCATAAGAAAGTAAAATCTTTATGCAAAAAAGTCAGGCATGATGGATAAAAATTATGCTTAAAAAAGTTATGAGAAAAAGTTAGAGTTAAAAAGAAAAGGCATTGTAAAGTTGACATTTAAGACAGAAGCAATATCTTGCCCAAAGAAAATGCTGTTCGTCTTTCTCTCTAGAAAAAGAAAAAAATTTTTTGCGAAAATTTTATAAGTTGGATATGTATGTTGCTCCACAGACTAATGTAATATTTGTTTGATTTTGTTGTTGTTTTGGATGTTTTCATTAAAACTCATGATAAAAAATATAACTAATAGTATTCTACAAATTATTTTAAATTTTTTGTCGGAGCAATTTACTAAGGACTCAATGTGTCAAATATGACAGATAAAAAATTAATTCCAAAAATTCTTAAATTTTAAAAATTTCAGTGTAAACCGATGCTTCTCAACCGCTGGGTTGCAACTCAAAATTAGATCAACCACGATTGTAATTGTGTAAAAATTAAATCATTTTTGTTGTAATTCGACATGGTATGACTGATTTCTTTATTGCGTCATAGTCCCGTGCATTCTTGTGGAACAGTATGGTTGGCCTAGGTAAAATATTCGTTTGTTTATTTGACTTTTCATGCTTGCAATAAACTGAGTAAAGTCTATAAAAAAGATTGGGTCACCAAAGCTTTGCTCTCTATTTTCGCTTCACATATGGATCGCCACCAAAAAAGATTTAAACACATCTCAATTAATACTAAAACGACCGCGCTTTCAAACTACCTAGAACGACCAAGTGCGTCAATTGACGCTTAATGCACAAAAGCTGCAATTTCTTCATTTATTTGGTCAAAAACATTCGTAACGTGGAAATGGCACTAAAAGTTATTCGTTGCACTCTTAAAAATAACCAAACACCTACATGATACTTTTTTTGGAAGAAGAAACAAAGCAATTAAAAATTGAACCTGCTAGGCATTAACCAAAATTTTTGCATTTTAGCGGCGTTTGAAGGCGAAAAATATTAAAACAGGTTAGTGTTTGTAAAATAATAACTGCAACGGTTTACGAAGATAAACGTCTTGTCGTTACATTTAATCAACACAGTTTGGGCAAATTTTTATAGCGCATTTCCCACATACCATGGCCCGGCAGCTGTTGCACAAATCCGTTATTCTATTACGGCACATTATTGTTGCGCATGTTTTTCGATTTTTTTCAGAAGGTTTGTCAGTTTTGGTGAGGTTTCTTTGTGTAACCGCATTTTTTCCAGTATTTTCCCCTGGAGTTGTCTCGGTAAGTTCTTCAACCACCCGTTGTATGAACTTCCGGCGACTGATGCCTGACTTGCAAATGTCTTGGAAGAGAATCAAGCTATTGATCAGATAGATCAATAACATTGTAAAATACGTGAATGAGCCACCTTTTGCTCGCAGCCTTTACAGAGTATTTCCTGGCCATCTGATCAATGACGTCTACCACAGCTTTTGTTTTACAATAAAATAAAACAGTCTCTGGTGTTTTCTTAGGATTGTTGTGAGAAGGTATCTCTACATCAGGATGTAACGTGCTCATTATTACTACCGATTTTTGTTTTTTACACTGGTATGAAGTCAAAGAAACAACAACTGTTTGAGTAGATGTAAACAAAAAAGTTTTGTGCTGTTGCTGCTTTCTTTTTGCAGCTTGTGGTAATTCTTTACGATTCTGTCTGACTGTGCCAACAATACTACATTTTTGTTCTGCCAGACGCTGAGCAACATCAAGACTTGTGAAAAAATTGTCACGTTACATTATAACCACGTTTTAAATTCGGTTGCATCAGCTTTGTCACGACCTATGTTGGCAGGCTTAGAGAAGTATCCCTGCTTTTATATTTCCTCTGATACGGAAAGCTATTGTAGATGTATTTCGTCTCCGCATCAACTGCCATCGAGAATTTGATTCCAAACATAACAGGTTTATTCGGCATGTATTGAATAAGCCTACATCTAGCCTTACACGGAAGTAATTGTTCGTTAATTGCAATTTAAGGACTAGGCACATAAGCCTTCTGAGAGTTCTCAATAAAAGATTTTTACAACGAGGAAATTAAGCAAAACGTTTCAAGTATCACCCTTTGCCGCCTTATTTAAACGTAAAAAACGCATTATTTCTTTGAATCTGCGTCTTAATAGAGTTTTGGTGAACATTAAACACCCCCAGGTTGATAAACGTTTCATAAACGTTTACGTAATTCCATAAACGTTTCACAGGCAGAGATCTCTGTACTAAAATTGCTCTTGCAATAAACAATTCAATAAATTTGTCGCGCTCATCAAGTGTCATATCCCAGTTCATTCTGCCAGAAACGCGATGGGCTTTAGCTACAATGCATTTTCTGATATTTCTGAGCATTTCCTCGTCAAACAAAATGCGAAGCGATGACAGTGGACTGCTTTTAGTGATTCTGATTGTTGTAAATAAAGTTGGGCCAGGTTTGAAGCTCAGCTTGTTTTGTTGTTACAAGCGCCCTGTTTGCACATGGGAAATAGCCAAATACCTCGTTACACATGGCAAATATTCAAAATCAAAAGCAAAAAAAAACAGAGGTAAGTCAACACCTGAAACGTATCATAAAAGCTCGCATATATGCAAGGAGTTAAACGCTTTTTATTACTAATAACACCAAAATCACTGGAAAACACTAGTTTTCTTCTATTTAAATGTCTACAGCTCACAAGCACGTGCTAGTCTCAAATAAAATCACTAAGCCCGAATTGCTACAGCGCATTAGGATGCCGAAGAGAAAATATCCTATCCTACTGTGACATCTTCTTCTTCTTCTTCTTCTTCTTTACCTTTCGGCCTTTCCCTTCAGTCAGGTGTGGCCACAGCGTAACATCATTCTCCAAACCTTTTGTCTTCAACATCCCTGTGATATCACACATGCTGTGACATCACAATGCTTAATTACCGCTTAGACAAAGCTGAATATCACCTTGTTTTATTTTTCACGTTGCAGTGGTTCTGCAGGCTGTAATCACACTTTCAGTACACTGTATGTGAAATTTTTAGGTGTGTACGTCAGTTGACGGGCTTGGTCGTTCTAGGTAGATATACTGTACAGTATAACTACATCCGTTGTTTTATTATTAAAAACTTTAAAAGTCTCACAAAACTAAGCGTTGTACAAAAAAATAATTGTCAAGAAGTTTCAGCAGAAAAGAGTGATATCCGGCGGAGATACGGGAAATTGAATATTGAAATGCATCAATTGACGCGCTTGGTCGTTCTAGTGTTAAAAATTAAACCTAGTGGAAAATTTTTGTGTGAATATTTAAGCCGATGAGTTCCACAGGGTTATGCTCTATTAATAAAATCAGAAAGCACGATCTCTTCTTGTTCAAAAGACATAAAAAACCAGCTTAGCACATGTTGAATCTCCTATTTGCTAAAGTAGAACACACATAGAATGATTGCCGTCAAAAAGTTCAAAAACAAGCTACGAATTTAAAAAAGTATTGGGTCATTTCTAACTTTCTTTTTCCGCATTTCCCTCTGAGTTATATAAAAAGGCAAATGCAATTTTATACATCAGATTAATATTTCCAAATTATAATGTGTAGTTTATTCACGTTTTTTGATAATAACTACGATTCGTGCAGGCATACTTTTAATTAATGTCAGGGAATATTTTTTAAGTATTTTACCAAATCAAACAAATAAAATTTTCATCAGGCCAGGAACTGTTGAAGTAAGTTTTCAACAACTTTATTTCAGAAAAAATCCAACCGTTTTTAATTGGATTAAGGTCAGGATTATTATCTAACCAGTCCAGAACAGTGATTTTTTGGTACAACCACAAGTCCTCTGACGAAAGTTTGTTGAGAGACAATTTATCGGAGTAACAGTTTATCAATTAACTATGCAAATTTCTGTGATTGAACCATCTGTTCGTTATTTCAAAATTACATTTGTTAATAATTGAGGGCTTAAAATTTAAATTTATATGAGGCTCTTAAAAAATATAGTATCCATATAAATAAACATGTTCATACTAAAAAAAATTGTTTTTTTCAACCCCCCCCACCATATAATGGTGTGGTAACTTTTAACGGGGGCGCGAAATATGAAAAAGCAACAAATTTTAATTTTCAACAATTTAATTTCATTCAAAACAACAAGGCATTTTTAAATGATACAAAGCATCAAAGTAAACTAATTTATAAAAATACAAAGCATCAAAGTAAACTAATTTATAAAGTGAAACAAGAATTAATTTCTAAAGCTATTAAAACCAAGCGCTTTATTTGAAACGATTTTGTTTAAATAAGTAGCCTTAAAAACGGCTGTTTTGAAAACTCAAACGTTTTGGGTTATGGACTAAATTATGTAATTTTGTCTTAAAACTTGGAAAAAAAAAAAAAACTTTTACATTTATACTAATAATTTATGTTTGTACACAAACTCTTTCTGTCTACATAATTTACGTTTAGGAAAGCGATAAAAGCCGATTCTGAGACAGATAAATGGAAGTCAGATCTTGCTTTAGAAAAAATAAAAAAATTGGTTGTGCTTGTATTGAGATACACAGTTTTGGTTGTGCAACAAATGATTTCTAATTGCCGAGTCACAACCAGGCATAGAATCAGCTGATTTACCTTGATGTTCTGTTTGTTTACATTCTTCACCAGTTCTGTTCCGTAGACTTTGGCACATGCTGACGGATTCTGTCCTGGAAACGCTGGGATGCTCGACCCACGTACCAACTATCACAGTGGCATACGTATTCACATACGACATTACTTTGTTGAAAAGCGGGAAGAACGTTCCTAGGTATTGCAGGTAAAACTCGTCTGGTAAAAAAGACTACTCGTGGTTGGACCGCTCGAAAACAATTAGTAATAGATAATTCAATCTTTCTATTAAATTATAAAGTAATTTCACCAATCCAGGGTGATTTTAAATAGGCAGGACATTTTTGGGCGTTTTTTAGCGTTTTGTTAGAAATGTAAAAGTTCTTTGGAAATTCTGGAATCGATAAAGAGTTCTGGATAAACATTTTTTACAAGAATAGAGCAAATATTGTTTGGGTGGTTCATGTTCTACGATAGATTTAGAGCAAATTTTTAAAGCTCGATGTGTCAACTTAACAAAAAGATTTGTTTTAGGCTGTTTTGCTCCAAACGAATCCCAATGAATATATTGACCTGTAAAAGTAGGCTTTCTATAGATTGAAGTGATGAAGCTATCATTAGATTTGGTAAATAGTCCATAGAAAAAAGGTAGAGAATTATTAGCTTCAACATCATTGGTGAATTTTACGGAAGAGTGAAGCGAATTATGACAAGTTAAAACTTGTTTAAAGTCAGTTTCTCCGTGAAAAAAAGAAAAGGTGTTGTCAACGTAACGACGGTATACGGTAAGTTTTGAAATTTTATTGAAACGTTTTGATTCATAATAGCCAAAAAATATATTTATCAAAGCGGGACCAAAAGGATTTACCATGGCTTTTCAACTTGCTTTTCAACAAATAGTGTCTGGAGGTGGATTCGAGACATGGTACTTCGAGACAGAGGCAAGACGGAACTTTGGGGTAACAAATCCGAGACGAGACGAGACTTTGGAGTACCGAGACTGAGACAATGTAACTTTACATTAGTTGCTTTAGTTAAAGCCAGGATTGTGGAGTTAGAATCGGAAGTTGGAGCAGCATGCTTTTGGGTGGAGTCGAAGTAGTTTTTTAAATATTCTGAAGCCTTTGAGGACAAACTTAGAGGTCTAATTGTTGAGTGGTTAAAGCACGTTAAAGCTCCGTGATTGTGATTAACATGGTTAATTCAAAACCTATTCGCAATATTTGAATATGTCCTTGGAAAAGACGCTTTTGTCACTTTTCTCCACTTGGCCGTCTTGCCAAGCAGTTCCAAATTTTAGTCATATCTCTATAAAAGTAAAATACGAAATAAAAATTTTCAATCAGACAGCAATATCTTTGCATCTCCAGACGCAGGTCGGGATAATTGCTTAACCTATGTATGAGCGCCTCCATCGCTTTCCTGCAAATCAGGAGGATAAATATAGAGATAAAATATAAAAATTTAAAATATTTTAACGTATATTGAAGTCTCCAAAAACAATAAGAAATCTGATTCCAATTCCACTGAAAGCAAATACCGACTCCTACATGCGACTCCAACTTGATCAAATATAAGGAAAGTACTCCGACTCCTTTCTAAAACATGCGACTCCGGGACTCCTACTCCACAACCTGCTTATAACTGTATTGTTGAGTCGGAGTTACTGGAGCCGCGGTTTTAGGGTGGAATTGGACTCCTTTTTGTGCTGAAGTTGGAGTCGAATTATTGGATCTCGTGCAGTTTGAATGGGAAAACTTTGAATTGGTGAAGTTGAAAAATATTTTCTTCGATTCCACAATCGTGGTTTAACCAATAAGTAAAAAAAATATATAAACTCTTTTCCACATCAAAAACCTTCAACATAAATCACAAAAAATTTTCCCAAGTTAAAACATTGACTCGCCCATTAGACTTATATCACCAAGTTAACAAGTTTTGCTTTGCCAATGCTAGCATGCCAGTTAAACGATGAAATTTCTTCAGTGTAAAGTGGAGAGACATTTTTTTAACAAAAAAATTCGAATTGACTTTTTTGCTACTGAATTCACTTGATGTGGAAGCCACATGCCAGGACTTTTTAAACGCCATCAGAAAGCACCCAAAAAGACTATTTCACGCCGTCATCAAAACAACCGTATGCCTCATTGGTATGCAGAATGTGAAACTCTCAATAGCACTTTACTGCAGTGCCTCGAAACGAAAGACAACTCAATTTTCGAAAACCTACTTTTATCAATCTGTTGTCTTCATTCTATTTGAATAAGGTTTGAATAAGGTTTGTGAAATATAGTAAAAAATTAAAATTTTATTAAAAAAAAAATTATTTGGTATTAATTGAATGCAATAACAATGTCGCGTGGAATAAAAAGCAATAAAGATATAGAAGAATTGAAACTATTGGTTGAAGAAGTACTGAAAAAAAATTAGCAGTATTGCAGAAGACATTCAATCCATAAAAGAAAGCCAAGAACTCATCATCCAGCAGTTTGATGACTTGAGTAATGAATTAGAAAATGTCAAAAAATGTATGGAAGAAAAAGAAAAAAAAATTAACCAACTTGAACAAGATGTAAATTATTTAAACAAAGAATTACTCAAAGAAATTTTAAAAAATTGACTTAAATCAGTATGGTCGTCGAGATAATCTAGAATTACATGGCATTCCAGTACAAAAAATTGAAAACACCAATGAAGTAGTTATTAACATGATCAAGCACCTAAACATTGAACTAAAATCAAGTGACATCTCAATCTCGCATAGACTTCCAGTTAAACCAAATCCAGCAAAAGAAATCAATGATGATAAACTGAGAAAACATCCACCCATCATAGTTAAAGTAGTGAGAAGGGAAGTCAGAAACTAAATCTATAGCAAAAGAGTATATTTAAGAAAATTTAAAGATTTTCGACTTGAAGGTGTGAAAAATCTTTTTGAAAAATAAAATGAATTAATAAATGAAAACTTAACAACAAAAATTAAGCAACTATTTGGCAAAGGCAATTGATTAAGAAAAGAAAAAGCTTACAAATACATTTGGACCAATGGTGATACAATCTATGTTAGAAAAAACAGAAAGTCTCAACCTTTAAAAATCTCAAAGAAAGATGACCTCCTAAAAATTAGATGATTTCCACGACTGAAATTACATATATAACTTTCTGTATTATGTTTTATAACATAAAACTTAAAAAAATAAATAAAATGAAAAATAGCATAATTTTTGATCAAATAAGCCTGATTAAGACTTTAATACCACAAGAAGTAATGCTTTAAACAAAAACTTTATCAAAGCTAGAAAGCTTATATTTGCTTTTTTTTTTTTTATTTATGTCAATGCTAACTTTTAACACTAGAAAGACGGGAATTTCTCTCTACCTAGAAAGACGGCTGCGGTCAATTTTGACCGCATCAGTATTTCGGGCTAAAATTTATCTAATAATGAACAAAATTGTTTTAATTATCTGTCAAAAATATATTTACAATTACTTTGAATATTTTTAATCAATATTTTTGTTAATTGCAACAAATTAATTAGTAATAATAGTTTCTTATGAGCTTTCCACTGCATAAGAAGAGCAAGTTGCAACAATAAATGTAAATGATGTACGTCTACCAAAGCAAGACTTCAAGCCTTTATGCCAGCTGACGCTAGACTTGTTTCTACATAGTTGTAATTCACATTGCTGCCTTTTTCTCAAGGTTTGATTAGAATTTTCTAGCACCATCGTAGGAAGAGGAGGCAAATCGCTTTTCGTCGAAGGATTGCGACACATTTCTTTTATTAGCTGAAGTAAAGATTCTCTTTTTGTCTAGCTTTGGCCTGTCACTTCAGAGTAGATTATATATACATTTATGCATGCTCAGTCTATAATGTTAAAAAGTACAGCCACTGGCCACCTTTTTGTGGAATTTTTGTAGATATGATAACGCGCCATTTGGTCCAAAATATCTACACCTGCTTCTGATGCATTGTAACTCTTGACTGTTTCAGGTAATTTTTTTGGTTGTAATTGGTCAACAGAAATTGTTTGGTGCGTTGAACTTAGCACATAAACCTTTTTTGCTGTTTTTGCTTTATACATATGTATATAGTCAAAGTGGCATTAGAAGGAGATTGGTATACTTCTGATGAGTATAAAGGCTTGCATTTTATCATTTCCCCAACTTTTAGTGCCTCTTTTCTTTGATTTCTTATTATTCCAAGAATAGTAGTTTTCCGATTTTAGTTTGTCTTCTAAATTTGTACTTGTAAAAAAGTTATCCATTGTTACGTTTTACACTTTTTCTAAGAATGGTTGCATTAACCCTAAGCAGACATCAGTCGGTAAATTGTTATCCCCGTTTCTTGTGAAGTCTTCACCAAAATAAGGCTTACCATTGCAAAGATGTTTTGAATAAACATCAACTAGAAGCCAAAATTTTATATCAAATCTTTCTGGCTTATTTGGCATGTATTGGATAAAAGAGCACCAAGTTTTTACCGGAAACAGTTGTTTCTTAATGGTGAGATCAAAACTTGGCAGATAACATTTTTTACAATTTTCAATAAAATTGTTCCAAGTTTCTGAAATGAGGCAAAATTTATCTTTTTTCTTTTTTCATGGCGTGTTGAACAGTTATTAAATCTCAAATGCTTCATTTGTTCTTTGCAGCAATCTCTACTGATTGCTTTGCTAAAGATTGGATGCCTTTGCTTTTTACTTCCTAGTTGATAAATTGGAGTGTTTTTTCCGTCAAATACTACGTGCTATTTAAAGACCAATAAATTTTTCCAATTGGCACAGTTCCACAAAAAATTTTTTTCATTAGCTTGTCCATGCTTGATAGTATAAAGTATTTTTGAATTAAACGAAGCATGGGCTCATCAATAAACAAACGAAATGCGCTGAGTAGACTTTTTGATTGGACACCTCTTTGAGAATATGATGTTGCTCCCGATCTTTGAGAAAAAATATTTTCAGCTGCAGCTTTTTCTCTGTTTACCATGCCGCTGATTTGTTTCCACGAAACGTAGGCTCTAGTTGAAAGAGTGTCCTATCGATTGATTGAAGATTGCGCTTTAATAAAATTTTCGGAAATTAGTTGATCACGAGGTTCATTGCTGTCACAATCCCACAAATCAGAATTCGCAAGAGTAGCCTGCATTACAAATCGCGCCGTTATATTCTCATTTTCATCACATGAATTATCAAATTCATCTATTTGTAAAGACCTGATTGCTTCTGTGGCTGTCGGTCTTCTTGCAGTTGCCGTGATAAAAAAAGTTTGTTGTTATACAAGTACTTACTCAACGAATAAAAATCTATTGATATAGATAAATGGTTGCCGGTTTAGTATGTGATCTACCCAAGAAATATGATCTACCAGTACGTTCAAAAAGTGCAGGTAGATCACATACTAATCCGGCATCGATAAATGTTTTGCTGCTGAAAAACATACTAAACCTCAAACCAGTATGTTATTATAGAACGTTTATTCAAAACAACATAATTTCAAGGTGATGAGTAACAGAAATAATATTAAATTAAATTTATACTAATCAAAAACTGAATTTTCTTTCTATAAAATCAAACAAAGGTTCTGGTGACAACTTGTTGCCTATACCTAAGATAAATTCTACACAATTTTGAGCTAGTCTGCAGATATGAACGAATTAAGTTTTCATCAAACAGACCTGATTTTGACGTAATAAAAAAATAACAAATGAAAATCAAAAATGAGGTAAACAGAATTTGTTTATCCAATATCTAGTGGATTTAAACTCTCTAACAAACTGTCTTGATACCGTCTAGCATAGCTATTGCTATAATAAAATTTCATGCGGTCACATTTGACCGCTCGTCTTTCTAGGTTTCCTTCTTAATTGCACTTGTTTGGAAAGTTAAATCAAATTTTTTTTTGTTTTCAGATAACTTTAAGAAAAAAGAAAAAAACTCATGAGGTGACAAAAGTCGAATTTTAAAAACCAACGCAGTAAAGAGAAAAACAAAATTTGAAAGCGGTCAAAATTAACCGCTCGTCTTTCTAATGTTAAAGTTGGCATTAATTTTGTCATGTTGTTTGTTGAAATGTGCATAAGTTTTACTCTAAACTTTGTGAATAATTGCATAAATATATATCTTTTTTTGCGTACATATCAGCATAAAAAGGGTAATTTACTGTACCGCAACCTTATACCGAAGTCGATATCGCTTACTCCATGGATGACTGTAAAATCCAATTTGTTAATAATTCCCTGTATATGCAAGACAATGATATACATAAAACTTTCACGTGTGATATTAATTCTTTTCAGCATTCTTTTCCCTTGGTTCTATTGCAATATGCGCAGTTTAACTAAAAACCACGAAAGACTTGAGCAAATGTCAGCTTTGTTCCCATGTACACCTCATTTAATAACTATATCGGAAACGAAATTAAATGCCAATTCAGACCAAAAATGTATAACATTACCACATTACTCCTTCTGCCACTCCCCTTCAGACACAATAGCTGGAGGAGTTGGTGTTTATATAAGTGATAGTTTAGAGTATAGGCTAAGAGATGATCTCAAATTTATTGAAGAAGAAAATGAAAATACTCGTATATGGATTGAAATAATGGGAAATAATTCCATTCTAAATCGAAATCCTCGATGTTTAACAAATATAATCATTGGAGTTATTTACCGGTGCCCTTCTTGTCCTATTAAAAACTTTATTAGCAATTTTCAGCCAACTCTACAATATTTACAAAACATCAGTTCCCCTTTTTATATAACTGGTGACATAAACATAGACTTACTATCTCAATCTAATAGCAATGTTTTTTTTTACAATAATCTTATATCAAGTTATAATGCTTACAATTTAGTAACTAAAGCAACTCGAATAACCTCCAGTACAGCTACATTAATAGATCGTTTTTACACAAATTATACTCATTCTTGTTCAAACTGTTATATAATTAAATCAGACTTAACAGATCATTTTCCACTAGCCGTAAAAATACACCAGAAAATAACCAGAAAACAAAACCCCATAAAATTTATACGCAGGCTTAAAAGCTTTGATAAAGATAAATTCTGTGATGATGTAGAAGAAGCTTGCATACAAAATATTAATTCATTCAATCTATTAATGAGTAAATAAACATGTTACTATATGTAATACATACCGCTATGAATCAACATATGCCTCTACGTAAATTATCCAGAAAGCAGACAAGCTCCAAGAAAGCCATGGTTAACCTCGGGTTTATTGAAATCAATAAAAAATAAAAATAAAATACTTAGTGCCTTATGTAAAGTAAAGTTTCAAAATAAGGCACTACTACAAAAGTATAAGCATTACAGAAATCTTTTGAATCGTGTACAATATAAAGCAAAAATATGTTATTATAGACAATTATTTGACAGTAGTGAAAATAATTCAGCACACTTGGAGATTGATAAATGCAATCAAACACTATAAAAATACTGAGCCAAAATTTTCCAACAATGTCACCTATCATAATGCATCGATCACTAATTTGGATGATATTTGTTACATATTAAATAATTATTTTGTTACTATTGGTATTGCTTTAGCTAATTCTATTCCAGATTACACAAATTTAACCTCTACTTTTCTTTGCAATAGAAGTAGTAACTCAATCTTTTTAAAGGATACTAATCCAGAAGAAATATTACAAATCATATCTTCATTAACCCCAAAAAAGCAGTGGGATATGATGGAATATCCTTTAAAATATTACAAACATTAAGATATGTTATAAGTCCAATGCTATCTAATATTTTAATAAGTCGAAGCAACTTGGAATATTTTTTTGATAAGCTAAAAATAGCAAAAGTAATTCTACTACATAAAGATGGTAAAACGGATATGATAAATAATTATCGACCAATTCTTTCAAGTCTATCAAAAATATACGAAAAATTAGTAAACAACGGACTAAATAATTTTCTAAACAAATAGAACATAATTTCTGATTACCAATTTGTTTTTCGCGAAGGAATGTCCACAACCCTTGCTTTAACAGATATACAGTATATGATCAACTTCAAAATAATTTAGATCAGGTTTTTTCAAACTGGGGGTCTCGACCCCTGGTGGGTCGCGAAAGGGCTCAATGGGGGTAGCGAGATGCTTCAAGAACATTATTAAAGTATTGACAAGAAAACATTTTAAACTGATGAGAAAATCCGTTTTACATGATTTTTACTAATAGCTTAATTATTTCTACAAGCAACATTATCAATTAATGAAAAGAAATTAAATGTCATAAATTATAAAATTTGTTTGATCGAATTTAGGTTGCATTAGTTGCTAATGCATTTGAGTTCAGGTTCTGTTTGAAACTGGTGACGAACGAGTTTCAAACACAAGTGGCTGATTGCATGCCTGATCGTTGAGTGGTTCAGCATATAGTTCTGTACTTAGTTCTTGTTTGGTTTCCATTCAATTTATGGCCAGAAGGAGTGACTATATATTACAGTGCTGGTGACGTAGCATTTGTAAAGTAATTTTGTTTTTAATTGTTTGCCGTGGCATGAGTATTTACTTGTAAAGTTGAAAATAAATAATCTAATGCTATAATTTTAGTTTAACTATTGCAGATGGTAAAACAGAGTTTATTGCTTCTCGATGCATGATTGCAATTTCTTTCGTGCAAAAATATTGTTGCAATATCCTATTAGAAATTGACAACTCTTAGTTTATTATTCATAGTTATTTTTATTATAGTATTAGTTCAAAATGTTTAAATATTTGCAATTTACAGGTATTTAAAAAATGGGTGCCTGCATATAAGATTATTTTAGTCTCTAGGGGTCATGAAAAAATTTGGCCGTGCAAAGTGGGTCGTGATGAAAAAAGTTTGAAGAGCACTGATTTAGATGATGGTAAAATTACATGTGGGATGTTCATAGATTTAGCAAAGGCTTTCAATACAGCAAATCACTCTATATTACTTACAAAAATAGATCATTACGGTATAAGGGAAAATTTTCTTCACTTAATCCAATCTTACCTAGAAAATAGAGTTCAGTTTGTACAGATAAACAATCATATATCTATAAATAAAACAATTATGTGTGATGTCCCACAAGGTAGCGTACTTGGACCAACTCTTTTTCTACTCTATGTAAATGACATACAAAATATCACAAATTTTGAAGTAAGATTATTTTCAGATAATACCCTACTATATTTATTTGATACAGACTCTCAGACTCTTAAAAAAAATGTGAATGCCAAGCTAAATAAGGTAAAGTAATGGCTTGATGTCAACAAATTATTTCTCAACATTTCAAAAACCAAATATATAGTAATATCTCCTTAATTTACAGAGAAAAACATTTACCAAATTAAACTTAAAAAAAATTTACTGAGTAAAACAGAAAATCACAAATATTTAGGTGCAATTATAGACAAAAATTTATCATGGAAACCTTATATAATGACTATTACTTAAAAACTTTCAAAATTGTGCGGACTACTGAATAAATTAAGACCATTTGTGAATAAACAAATTCTTATGCAAGTTTATTATACCCTAATTTATCCAAATTTACTTTACGGCATAATTTGCTGGGGTAGTTGCTCCAAAACTGCTTCTCAGCCTATTCAAATTATACATAACAGAATATTGCGGTGTATAAATATGATAGACAAATCTATGTATGTATCAGAATTATATATATTATCAAATGTATTCAAAGTACATGACATTTATGTACTTGAAATATGTAAATTAATGTTCTGGTATAAGCATGATCTACTCCCAAATATTTTCCTAAACAGATTTTGTAAAACCAATGCAATCCATTCATACAACGCTACGAATACTATCCAAAGTAATTATTACATACAGAGAAAACAAAGGCCAGTTGGTCAGAGGACATTATAATATAGGGGTGCAAGATATTGGAATGATTTACCAAATTCTATTAAATCATCACATCATATATATGCATGTACCAAATTGTTAAAACAACATCTGATCAACAATCACAAACAATGATGATATACAGTAAAGTCTAATTTGTTGCCTAGGCAGCAGTGAGAATATGTACAAAATGTTGTTATTTTTACGTTTACATAATATTTTCAACGTATACTTTACAATTTATATTATCGTGTTATCTTGTCATCGTATTCTGTTTATATTATCGTATATAGTGTTACTCTACAATTTATGTGTTTATATCATCATATTATGTACCGTAATTATTTGTATTCCTGCTATTAATTTTATTGTATTATCACTGATAATAAGTTTAATTAATTTGAATAACCAGCAAAGCATAAAATGAAATCGATCAATTAATAATCCGACAGGGGAGCATCTTGGCTAAAAAACCTCACGGTTATTCGATGCTTCCTTGCCTTAAATTGTCAATTCCTTGTAAAACAATTTTTTCTCGTTGTGTTGTGTTGTTTATGTTATTATATTTCTTAAAGGCAAAACAATAAATTCTGTTCTGTTCCTTAGGAACTAAATTACTGTAGATTTACAATCATATCTAAATATCAACAAAAAAATTAAATAAAAAATTGTAATTGAACAGCAATATCTTACGATTTTCAAAAGTAGGTCTGAATGATTGCCTGATGGTTTTTCCAAGTTTATTGTCTTCAACGTTGTCTTGCAAATCAAAGGATAAATAAAAATAATAAATAAATGAATCAATGAATGAATGATAGTTACCTCTAATGATACACTTTCAAAATTTAAGATAATCTATTAAGCGAATTGCAATACTCTACAAAAGAAATTTGGAAAGGCATGGCAATTGCCCCTGCCCCCACACTTTTGGCGCCCCTGTCAAGGTCTAAGTATAGTTGACAAGTAAAAAATTTCAAAATATCATCAAGTAGGCTACAAAATTATGTGTTACAAGCTTTCTTAAATATAAACATTTCGAAAGCTTTTTTATATTTTTGGAGTATACTGATATATCTCGCCTCCAGGTTTGATTTTTGGTTGCATCAAAGCTAGGTCAAATAGTAAATACACTTACATATAATGTACAAATACTTTCAAAGTTGCTTTTTATAAAGACCACTACAGTACAGTAAAATATTAACGATACTGTGAAGAAAGCGGTACACTATATTTTAAGGAGCGTAGCCTATATATGGAGGTGGGTTGCTAGTAAAATAAAAAAAAGTAATTTTACTCTTATGTTTACTCTCATACAATAAGATTTTTAGGGCCTAATTTTCAATTATTAAAATTTTTAACTTTAAGCTCTTCCCTATTATTAACATTAGAGAACAGCCGCGAGAAGCAGTGACGCCACGTTCCACCGTACTGAAGTTTCGATAAACAGATGGGTTGTATTTTTCTTGACCTTAAACACTTTTCTTACGATCTATGAACAAAAAGTCATAAGTTTTAATTTACATAAATATTTTGTACTCTTTCACAACATATAGCCTACAGTTATAACTTCTTTAATAAGCAGTGTGTCTGGTTGCATTTTGTTATTCCTGGTTTTACTTTTCATTTTATTTTTTTCATTACATCTCTATATTTATCCTCTGACTTGCAGGAAAGCAATGGAGGCGCTATATATAGGGCAAGCAATTACCTCGACCTGCTTCCAGACATCTCAAGATTTGCTGTCCGGTTGTAAATTTTTATTTTGTGTTTTAGTTTTTTAGAGATATGACTGAAATTTGAATTACTTGCCAAGACCGCCAAACAGAGGAAAGCGCCGTAAAGTGTCTTTCCTAAGAACACAGCAGAACGGCGCGAGTAGGCTTTGAACTGAGACCATGTAAATTACAATCACGGCGTTCTTAACCATTGGACCACACTGTCAATAATACAGGTATAATAATGATATTTCCATAAAATAATGGTAGAATCAAATGTATGGTGTTTTGTGGCAACAACAGCACCAACCATTTTATTTATTTATTATTATTTTTTTTATCTTATATTTATCCTCCTGACTCGCAGGAAAATGATCGAGGGGCTAATACATAAGGTAAGCAATTACCCCAACCTGCTTCCGGAGATGCCAAGATATTGCTGTCCGCTAGTAATTTAGTAGAGATATTACTGTAATTTACGACTGCTTGCCAAGAACATCAAACAGGGGAAAGTGCCGTAAAGTGTCTTTCCCAAGGACACAACAGAATGGCGCAAGTGGATTTTGAACCAAGACCATGTTGATCATCATCCCGGTGCTTAACCACTTGACCACCCTGCCAAACCATATGAAAGTTTGTTGGTGAGATGTAACACCAGGTCTTTCACTAATGCTACTTTGTATGAGAATTGAATTTGATTAATGGATTTTTATTCCACAAAGTGTTTATTTGCAATCTTTTTTTGTTAATGAGCTTCACAAATGCATGAGATAGCCTGGGAATCCCTGAATAAAAGTTTTTTTAAGGAAGGAATTTGTTAAGTTACTTTGAGATGCCAAAGTGGGATAGGGTATAAAAAAGGTTGAAAATCACTTATTGACCGATCATTTTTTTCGAGGCTACTATCGGGCAAGTAAACTATGAACTCTATTCGAAAAACATATCTTAGACATTTACGCATGCAATAGTTCTTATGTTGCAATGTAAACAAATAAGCTTTTTGTTTAATGTTACTGTTAACTCAATTTTCTTGCTAGAATTTCTAACTTTATAATAACTTTTGAAACAATCGTCAGAACTAATAATTGCGCACGTTTAAATAGAAAAAGTCAAGAAACATGTTGGTCTTTAACTCTTGGCTACGACTGTGTTGACAACAAATTGGCAGACAATTGAAATTATTCTAAAACTATTTAGAGCAAGTCATTTTGTCAATCAAAGACTTTTTTATGATTTTAAATTCGAACAAATAATTTTATCAAATCGTATTTACGAAAAAATATGAACTGCAACAAGTTGCAAATAAAATTCAATTTACTTCTGTATTATTCCTTTAAGTAAAAATTCTTCATTGGACATATTAGTAAAATGAAACAAAAGTTATAGCAAATTTAGGTTTCCTATTCCTAAAACCATTTACGAACATATTGAAGAGATGTATCATGCTTATTAAATCATGCAAACAATAAACTTTCAGTCTTTTTATCACTTACTTGCCGTATGAGTCGTCCCAGCGCCGTTTATTAAAGGACTCCATATATTGTTTAATCTTGCTTGGTGAGGAGCAATCCACCAATCCCATTGCGAGGAAGCTGTGATCATGTCATCAGGAATTTCTCGGCTTTCCATTCCAAGTGGGAAGCTGCAATCTTTTGAAAAATAACAAAGTTAATTAAATCTTGTATCCAACAAACTGGCAGAAAACAGCTAAACAGAAAAAAACATCATAATAGAATAGAAGTCATTTTTAATTAATTTTTCTAGTTGATTTAATTGCTTTTTCGAGGTCATTTTTTGTCTCTGCCATGGATAACAGTATAAAAAATATTATGGTTTGTTTTTAAGTCAAAAGACTAATTATTTTATGATTAAGTCATTTTTTGAAAAATAACCTTAAATTTTGTGTTAAATTTAAACTATTCTAAATTTATATTTCATTTCATTATACTTTATCTTTATATTTATCCTCCTCCATTTTTCAGCTTTATTTTTATATTATCTTTATATTTATTTATTTATTATACCTCTATATTTTTTTCCTGACTGGAAGGCGCTAATACATAGCGTAGGCAACTACCCCGACCTGCTTTCGAAGATGTCAAGATATTGCTGTTCGCTTACAAATTTTAATTGAGACATGACTGTAATTTATAACTCCAAGACCACCAAGCAGAGGAAAGTGCCGTAAAGTATCTAACCAAAGACACAACAAAATGATGCGAGTGGGTTTTGAACCGAGCCCATGTTGATCATAAGCCTGACGCTTCAACCTCTAAACCAAGCTGCCCACAATATGATTTAGGGACCTCGTTTACAGAAGTTCTTACCACTCGCACCCCATTGCTTGTGAACCTTGATAACATCTACGACTAGGCCTATTAAGAAGCTCCATCCAGCACCGGTTAATAAACACTGGTTCAGCCTACAGCATACGTTAACCTAAAAAACCAACAAGCATATCTTACTTTTAATCTCATCGCTATGGGAACCGGGAATACAACTTTGCCGGTCTTCCAAACACTTTTTTAAAAATCCTTTCAGTTTTTCATACGTTCTTGCTTGAAACTGATGGTTGCAACGAGGTGGCAAAGTAGCCACAACCAAATAAGAAACAAGTTGGTAGAAGACAAAATACGTTTTTATAAACATTAAGCATGTGCTAAATTTTTTAAAAATTATATAAAGATTTGAGGCCTGAAAAGTACAAACGGTATTTTTAAGTTCTTCCTTAGTTGGGGAGAGTGTAAATTGACACAAAAAATTTTTAAAACAGAATAAGAAAAACTGTCACCGTATAATGAGACAGTTTGATTCAGGTAATGCAATTTATTCATGTATAATTGTTTTTATTAAGTGAAGTCAAAACTTGCGTGTTTGTAAAAGCGAACCATGTTTTTTCAACATTTTCAAAAAAGAATTTAAATTTTGGGTAAAATAACAAGCAGTTCATTCAATTAAGTCCAATGCCATTTATAAAATTATTTAAAAAAATGTGTAAAATTAATCAAAAACGATAGAAAAAATTCTACTGAAGTTAATTAATTATCTTTCATGTGAAAAAGCTTTAGTGAGCTACTTACCATTTTGTCGAGTGTAACGGAATAGAATAAATTGATGTAAGAAATACTTATTGACTACGAGTCACCCTAATCTAAGACTATTGACCTAAAGATAAGACCCGACCAGTGACGACTTGCATTAAGAAGCTGTAACCCCAAAGCTTTCAGAAAAAATTAAAAAAAATTTTTTTAAATAAGTTTTTCAAAAAATCATAACTAAAAACGAATTTTTTGGTAGGCAAATTAAAAAATAGAAGGTGTTAGGTTTAGTTTGTGGGTCTTAGTTTATTTGTCTCAATTACACCCTATTCAAGTGTGGACTAGGGTTTATAATTTTCTGGATTTTTTATCATCCCTAAATTTTTTGGGAAAAAATTAAACTTACCGATAAATCTCGGGACCCCGGGGCTGCAAAATCTACCGGAGAAATGGAAAATGTTACACGATTTATTCAGAAAAATCTATACTGAAGACTAAAAACAGGACTTCCTTTAGAATTAGTTTCCAATTTCTCCATTTTTTTCCCAAATGGCAGGTAAATAGTAAAAAAAGATTCGGACTTACAATTAGTATTTAATTATTTTATTTTCTTCTCTAAAAAAGGCTTCATTTGCAATCCCAGCCTTTGCACAATATTTAGGTTGCTATCGAATGATGTATTCAGCATTCCTGCTTTAAATTATTACTTTCAACTGAAATGCAATAAACCGGAAAGTTTGCAGGATCCCGAAAATTTAAATTTAAAAATTGTTTGTAATCCCCTGATTTCGGGATACTGGGACATATACCCTAGTGCGGACCTTATCGGATAGTATTAGCACGTCTACTCTAAACAAATGACATTTTCTTTAATATACGCTTTCCATACGCTCCAATTTGTAAGGCTTTGTCCCATCTATTTTGGCAAAAATTCCACCCAAAATCGAAGACAAGTTCCATGTGCATATCCCCCCTTTTTTTTCGAGATCACTAGTTTTCAGTCGCAAAAATCACGAAATTCGATACTGATTTAAATTAAAAACCGGTAATTTGAACTTATTTATTCTTTTTTTTTTCGGAGAATACCTCCTACTAGGGTTGAAAATCATGAAATTCGAGAACAATTCAAAGTGAAAACTTTTTATGTTAAAGTTTTTTTATCAGAAATCTATTACCCTTCTTTTAGTAAAGTTACATTGACGATTTTATTTAACTGATCAAATTGCGATGCATGAATTTATTAATAAAATCGGTCAACTTTCAATTTATTATAGCAAATAAAAGTTAAAATTTAAAAACCAACTGTATTATTATGAAAAATCGATTTCGACCTATAAAGGTCATCATCAGTTTCTTATTCAAATAGAATCTGAATTTCTATTTGAATAAGAAACAGATGATGACCTTTATAGGTCGAAATCGATTTTTCATAATAATACAGTTGGTTTTTAAATTTTAACTTTTATTTGCTATAATAAATTGAAAGTTGACCGATTTTATTAATAAATTTATGCATGAAAACTTTTTATTTAGAAAACACTACTTTTTGGGACTAATTTTTTTCTACGTATTATTAAGCTGTCCTTCCAAAAATATTATGCGTCTACTCTAATAAGCTATCTTGGGGTCCAAACTTTAATTTTTTAAAAATTCGGTTGCTTTAAAAATATTTGAAAACTACTGCACTACAAGTTGCTTTAGTTCAGTCAAAATTAAGTGTATATCGTTATGCAAAATGTTTTCAAATCTTTTCCTTTTTTTGATTATTTACAAAGCTTTACTTGTTTACCTTAACATATCTAATCAAGCTAATTTTATTTAAGGCAGATATACATGTATGTTAATTATTTAAAAAAAACGACTAAACTGATATAAATATTTATAGTTAATATGAATGAGGATTTAGAATTACTCAGAAAACAAGCCGCTTAAAAGACGAGAAGCACCAGATTCAAGTTTCGCTCTTATTAGAGCTCATCAGTGATGCTTATCTCACTGACTCATCTCACAGTGATATTCATCTTACAGTGATACTTATCTCACAGTGATAATTGATAAACGCTGACAATAATTATGATCGTGCTCATCTTCAATAGAGCGCTCCAACCTCATCGACCACGATGCCGACATTTAAACAAAGGTTAATAAGTAGGCTGCCAACCATATAGACTATGTAGTCGACTGCGTGGTCAAGTGATTAAGAGCGCAGAAATTATGATCGACACGATCCTGGTTCTAACCCTACTGACACCAATCTGTTGCGTCCTTGGAAAAGACACTATTGACAAGCCGTTCTATATTTTAATCGTATCTTTAACTAAAAAAACAAATAAAAACTTCAACCGGACAGTAACATATTGACATTTCCCGAAGCAGGTCGAGGTAATTCCTTCCTCTATCTATAGCCGCCGACGCTTTCCTGTGAGTCAAGAGGATAAATATAAAAATAAAAAACGCCGGTTTGACGGCCGATGCAATCAATGTTGTGCGGTCCAAAACTTATTCATGTCATTCCTTGGTGTCTTTGGAAAAAATACTTTACGGCATGGACATTTTTCTTTGTTTGGCGGTCTTAAAAACTTCTAAATTCCAGTCATATCATTAAATAAAAAAAAAGAAATAGAAAATTTTAACCGGAAAGCAATAAGAACAGCTTCAAGCAATATTTTTTTCTTTCTTTTTCATGTCTAAACATACTCAGCATTTTTGCTACTTGTTTGGACATTCTTTCCGCACGCCTTAGTAAAAATTGTATTGAGCTTATTCTCTTCTGTATTATGACCTATTAAACTACTTACAGTATATTACATTGTATTGTTCATGATTACCTACAACCAACTTCAGAGAAGGAATTTTTCCGGTGGTCCTATTATAGTGTCCATAAATCAAATATCTTTGATAATTTTTGTTAAATTCTAAAATAATAATTTTGAATATTACTTCGCTAATATTTTTACATTTTTAAATGAAAAGCTTTTGCGAACCCCCAAAAAAGCAAAACGACCCAGCTGGGGTTCGCGACCTCCAAGTTGAAATTCGCTGCGTTATAGCCTGCAGACAAAGTAAAAAGAAATACTTACTAAAAAGACTTATAAGATTGCTTGTGCTACACCTTATTTGTCATATATACTCGTAAATTACTAGTTCTAAAGAGATCTTATAAATGCGTACTTACAGTACACCAGTATAAAGAAATTTCAAGACGATATCATTACCGTAAAATAGCTAAAAATCTTGATATCAAAACAAAAATTACAGAAATTTTGGCTTGTACTTTCGAGGCTTGCAAAATCATTAATATACAATCATTTAATTTTGTTGGTATACAGTATGCAAAATTGGTTTTGCAATTCATTACTAAATAGCTTTCCCGTAAATAAAATTAGTGTTTCACTTTTTTAAGTCTAAGCCTACCAGAAACCCTTCCACTTTGAATTTTTTTGTATGAATCTTTATAATATTTTCTATGGTCCTCCAAAGTACATGCCAGTTGATACCAATGAGACATCGTTTGACTAAAAATATTACATTACTAATTGATTTGCAATAGAATTATTGTCACAATCTCAACCTGTTCACAAAAAATCGAGGAAAATCTAATTTTTCTGGCACTGTTTTTTGAGGCAGTGATGGCTTTAGTACGGAGCAAACAGAGCGGCCGCATTGCCATCTTTAAAAAACGTCGAAAAGTTTCCCACGAAACAAAATATTGCTTTATCTTTTTATAGCAACACTATGACGGTGTCAGCCCTGCCTTAACTTTATCACAAAAATAAGGAGCATGTACTTGATTGAAAGCAATGACTCTGTTTACTTAGGAAAAAAATCGGGATTTTAAACGTTAAATGAAAGTGATGACTGTTTTTTGAAATCATTACGTTTTTGGGACAAAAAAAGTTTTCACTTTGTTTTGAACTAGGCTACCTTTTTTAGTATTATCATTGCAAAATAAATTTTAAAAAGTAATCCCCTTTTTTTGCACCAGGCTTTCCCTTTTGTAAGGCCATCACTGGAAACATAGATATGAAATAAGTTAAGAATTGATAAAAAATTCCAAGCTTTCTGTCGTTCATGAGTAATAATTGCTGTCACAAATTATAGTTTATAAGTTGAATATAATATACATGTACCTGTCATTAGGTTTCCATTCTTGAGTGCTTTTGTTTGTACCTACAAGTTTTAAGTCTTTCAATAATACAAGCAGGTAAAGTTTGTATTGTAAAATTAAAAGAAAACAAAGTTAATAAAATCATAATAACTTGGCACACCTGTATTTTTATTAAACATTGATTTTAATAAGCTTTAAATGCACTTTTATTTTAAAGAATATGTAATTAAGATCAAAGAAATTAAATTGACTAATTTAATTCAAAATCAATTTAATGCTCAAAAATATGAGTTTTTTGGTATTTACTTATTATTGCAAATTTTATAAACTTTCTTACTTGCATTATTTAACTTTTAGAATACTTTAAACTATCATATTCATCTCTAGCAAAACATATTTATCTAATAACGTATTTTGATTAATTTTTTTATTGACGTTTCAAGTGATAAATTATGACAATAAGCTTCAGACAAAAAAAATTTATTTTGAACATCTTCCAAATCTGTTTTCGGAGATGTCAAATTATTGCTATTCTGTTAATTTTTTTCAACACGTTCTTTATTTAAAAATATCATTGAAATTGTAAGTTGCATACCAAGACTGTTTAGAGAAGAAAAGAGGCAGATATTAAATGTTTTTTCCGAGGCACCACAGAATTACTAGATAAGGTTTTAAACTGCAATTGCAACGATCGCATACACCATCTATAGGACGCTCCTATTTACTCGGATACCCTTTGGACAAATCATTTGATATAGACTACCGGTTGTGATAACTTATGAAGTAGTTGTAAGAGTTTGCATTAAATTATTAATATTTACCTGTCTCGCTTTAGTCATATGCAAAATTACATAGTTTCTCTCTAATTATATTTTGTTCTTTTTAAATATGTCATTTTGATTAATATTTTTGCTAGATTTTAGCTTTATTTCTATACTTAGCGTACAATAGTTTAGCACTAGCCAAAAATGTATCTTTGTTTTTAGAGGTTAAGTTTTGCAAGCAAAGTCAGTAACCTTGGTAAAGTTCATTATAGCAATTAAATAGCATTAATACGCCAGAATAAAAATTATATTAATTTTTGGATACCTCTTTCCTTCGGTTGCCAACATCTACAGGAATAATTTTGACAATTGGAACAGACTTACACCCTTACTATTACTGAGAGCAAGCGAAGCTGGCTCCTCCTTCTAAGAAATGGTTTTTCTCTGAGATCGGTGTTGGCTCTCTTTTTTTTTCTTTATCTAACTGTACGTACAATCTCCAGGAAATTTGCATATGCAGACAATCTAGCATTGTTGCACTGTTTTGCTTATTGAAAGGAGTTGGAGGGGACTTTAAATCAAGAGGTGAATACACTTTCAGCGTACCTCCATACCTAGAGCTTGATGCTTAAGCACCCAAAAACGGTGACAGCAGCCCTTTATTTAAACAACCGAGAGTCCAAACCTAAGCAAAAAGTTAACAACTTGATAGTAGTCTAGTCCCTGTCTATCTCGGGGTAAAAGTGGACAGATCGCTTACGTTTCGTCACTATTTTGTGGCATTGCACAAAAAAATCGCTTGTCGCATTATATTGATGAAGCGTATTGAGGCCTCAAGATGGTGTGCTGTTGCCAAAATAATGCATGTAGTTGCTCTAACTCTGGCCTACTCAACATTCCAAAACTACGCGCCAGTCTGGTGTATCAGAGCTCAAATTCGCCTCATAGACAGTGTCCTGAATGATAGTTAAAATATTTTCACTTGATGCCTGCGTCCCAATCTAACAGATCAACCACTCATATATTTAGGCAACACTATTTTTTGCTAACCTCAGCAGATATAACAAAGTCCTGCACTTGTAGCATTCTTTAACCTGAAAGATAGTTATTTAATTTTCAGTATTTTTCAATCTAAGGGCGTGTGAACAGGAATTATTTGCAATGATGAATACTAAAACTAAAAGCCGGAATTGTTGTACATTGCCCTTCCATGACGTTGATATGCATTTAGTGCGGTGGGTGAGCATAAAACAGCTTGTGCAGTAAAAGAAATGAATTACAACCATCGCACTAGATAATATTACATTTGCGTTTCGAAATTAAAAATGATTAATCTTTAATAAACTTTGTTTCATATTGTGCTACAAAACAATTCTTTGATGGTATCTGGAGCACAAAGTTTGAGAATCATTAATTTAAATAAGCAAAAGGCCAAACGTGGCTTGAAAAAGCCAAAGACTGTAAATTTTTCTGATTTTCTTTTTTTGTCCCATAATAATATATTTTGCTCAAAATATTATTTTGAACAGATCACTTACATTTCTTCACACCTCGAAAGCAATAAGGCACTACACGTATTTTTCTTACTTTTTCTTAGCTAAGTACTACGGACCAACTTTGTGTTATAGCGCACAAACTTGACTTGTTGCAGCTTTCTAAATGTCGACTTTTCTATAATCACTGCATAACGTTGCTCTCGTCCATATTCTACATCATACCGTTACATCACACTTCATTAAAATATTGTAAATACAGTAAACATTTAAATTTCATCAAAAATACATGTATAAAAAAAAAAGATTAATGAAAAAGTGAAATTAAAATTTTATTACTACGTATTTTTATACTAACAAACTGACTTAAATTTTTTTTCAATATGTGGAGCATATTGTCCCAGATGTACACAATAACTGGAACATTACGTAAAACTTACAGGTTAGCTTCACTAATTGTAGGTTACAATTTCCAGGTATTAAAATAGTTTATTTTTTAGCTTTATTTTTAATATCAAAGTTTTCATTTTTTGCTTTATATTTTTAGGATTAGGACCAACATTAGCCAATTTTTTTTGGCCCATATTGAAACAAAAACATTATTAGACTCTAGCATGTGTCCACCCAAATTTTACTCTCGTTTTGTTGATGATTGTTTTGCAGTTTTTGATAATGACAGTTCTTTTTTGAGTTTTTTAAATTTACTAAATTCCCAACATAAAAACAAAAAATTTACTATGGAATCTGCTGCACAATGTATTTCGTTTTTAGATGTTTGCATTAAAGTTAATAATGAAAATATTGAGACATGGATATGGCGCAAACTTACATACACTGGTTTACTTTTAAATTGCAATGCGTACTGTCCTAAAAAATGGAAATCTGGATTAATATCTTGTTTATTATATAGAGCTAAATTAATATGTTCTAACAATTTGTTATTTCTGAATGAAGTTGTTTTGCTTAGAAATATGTTTGCATCTAATGGTTACCCAATTTGGTTTTTAGAAAAATGTTTAAAAAAGTTTAATGAAAAAAGTATGCATTCTCATTCTTCGTCCCCCGATCATGTTTATAACCTGAATATCCCATATTTTGGCCATGACTCCAGACGTTTTTTAATTAAACTTAAAAACATTATCAAATCTAAATTTAAAATAACTTTAAAAATAAATCCTGTTTATAAAACGTTTAAAGTTTCACAGTATTTTCAATTGAAGACTCGTGTTCCCCGCGCACTATGCTCAAACATTGTTTATCAGTTTTCATGTTCGTGTGATTCGAACCTGATGTACATTGGTATGTCAACCCGTCATCTGAGCACTAGGGTGGGTGAACACTTAGGTTTCCATTTAAAGACTGAAAGCTTCATCAAGGAACATATCGCGTCGTGTGATACTTGCTCCAATATAAAATTCAACGTAAATTCGTTTAAAATAATTAAAAAATGTAATTCTAAGTTTGAAACCAAAATTCATGAAGCATTATTGATAAAAAACATGACCCCAAACTTAACCGAAAATTATTTGCTAATGAAGCATCATTTTTATTAAATATATTTTAGATTAGTATTTTGTGTTATTTGGATTTGTTTGATGTATCGGCATTGTTGTTGTCATTTTGGCGGTCTCATTTTAAATTAATTCCTTTATGTTGATAAAAAACGCGTGTGAAAAAAGATATCACAAATAATTACGTAATTCAAATCATTGACTTTGTCTTTTTTTTTTAAATTACAGTGCATAGTTCTTTAAATCATTTTATTTATTCTGAAGAGGTCTGACGCAAGCCGAAAACGTTTATCATGGTTTTCTTTTGTTTGTTTTGTTATTAATTTTTTTTTTAATTATTGATGAATACATTTATGCTGTTATATTTATTTGTGATATGGATTAAGAAAACATTTTACTCTCTTCCTAAATTGTATTTATATTTTTAAAGTTAATAAACGTCAATTTACGCCAATTCGGCATGGTTGGCGAGTGGTTAAAGCGTCGTGCTTATAATTAACATGATCTCGGTTCAAAACCCCACTTGTGCCATTCTGTTGTGTTTTTGGGAAAGACATTTTTCGGCACTTTCTCTTGCTAGGCTAACCTTGAGTGATGATTCCTGTCACATGCATTTGTTTCATCAAATTAATTTAAATCCAAATCCTTCCAGGTTTAGCAAACATTGCCCCTTCGTGGACCAATCTGCAATTATTGCAACACAAAAGAAAACCAATTAAACCATTAAAAATTAAAATAAAATAAAAATTTTTAATCTCCACACGACGAAAACTACGATTTGTTCAAACAAGTTTTTTTCTAATACTACTTCATGCTAAATTTTTTAATTTACCCCAAATTAAACTTAATGGCTGTTTGTTGATCATTTTGATTATTTCACTTTTGATAGAATTTTAGTTTAAGAATAATTTTTTACAAATGGTGAAGAGGCGTATAAACTGGACTTTTGTGTAGATTGGACAACACAACACGCTTCATTGTTAAAAAAATAAAGTTGTGTTGTTATTCGCTTGAATCAACTGTTTACCAACTACAAAAATATGCCAGATAGTAAGCAATTTGACTTTCTTTAATCCGTAGTGAGCATGTTTGTTATTTCTAGGTGCCCTGGTCTAATTTTGGGGTATACGTAGTATACTTGGGGTTTTATTACATATTATGACATATCACTTTTTGTAAAAACCCTTAGCAATAAATGTTTAGGTGAGAATTAACATATGAAATTGAAGCAAGGTCGATAAAGGGTAAAAAGAACTAAACTTAATTGAAAGTTGGACCATAAATATAATATTAAAAGCGGGTAAATACATAAGTAAAATCGGACCCTTTTTATTATGTAATTACTATCCTTGCCGTGACACCCATTTGGGTTACTATTTTTTGGGAAAAGTAGGCCTGTATGTTAAACCAAACAAATCCTAGCTATTGGAAAATCTCTATTGTGTAGGATAATAACAATTCTTTTCTCGTTTTATTAATGATCGAGCGTAGTTGGTTTGCATATTTCATCAAAAATTCTTAGAAGATTAAATGAAAATTAGGTTGCATTTCTCCCACAACGGCAATGTGTTTAGCAAACAATGGTCAATTTTTGTTGCTTTACTATTGCATTTCTAGCGGCAAAAAATCACTTTCCCACTTAAATCCACTCATACATTTTTTTATAAATTTTCTTTAGAAAGTAACAAACTACATTCAAGCTTTTTTGAGATATGAAATTTAATGAAACTTATAGAATGGGGGACCGATCTGCACATTCAGGAGGTATTAATTAAACGTTATATATATAATTTGTACCCTTCAAGTAAAAAAATACAAAGTGAGACCAAAGCTTATATTTTGTTAAAATTGAATTTTGTTTTGTTTTGTAGAAAGATTGCAGAGTACTGTTTTAATTAACTTAAAACTCATTTTCAACAGTTAACAGTTTCAAACTTTACAAAAAATTCGCTTAACCTTTAACGGAACTACTAAAAAAACGTAACGTCGACAATGTGGTTGAATGGTTGAAGCGTCGTGGTTATGATCAATATGGTCTCGGATCAAAACCCACTCGTGCCATTCTGTTGTGTCCTTCGGTAAGACACTTTATGAAACTTTCCCTAGCTTGGTGGTCTGCGCAAGTAGTTCTGAATTACAGTCATATTTTTATTAAATTACTAGCGGACAGCAATATCATGGTATCTCCAGAAGCAGTTCGGGATAATTGTTTCTACTATTCAATAGCGCCTCCGTCACTTTCCTGCGAGTCAGGAGGATAAATATAGAGATAAAATAGATAAAATAAAAATAAATACTTTGTTGCACTACTGTCCACATTTTTTGGAAAACCTAAATTTTTTTTAGTTTATGTTAGCAAGAGATTTGTGTGAATGAAGGACACAAACTGAACAAAAGTTACATTTAAATAAGTAATCAGGTCGAAAAATGTTTTTTAAATAGACAAAAAATTGCCTCATAAGTAACTTATAATATATTCACTCGCAAAGCATAATTACAAGATTTACTTATTTCTTTTTGCTGTGGGAACCCTTCTTTCCCACATTTACGTTATCACAGCGTGATCTCGTATGCTTCTTGCAAAGTCTACATTTTTTTTGAAAGCTGCTCATGGGACCAGAAAAAATGCTGGATTCAAAAGGTAAACAAAAACCCATCGAGAAAGTTACATCTCTAACAGAACGCTTTTGATTGAAAAGCTTTAGACAAGCCTCAACAGCTGATTTTCAAGTTCAAAAGTTAAATTTTCAACCATTTTTTTTCTGTAGAGTATCTACCAGTTTTTTCATCAAAATGTACGAATTGTTAGTTGCAACGTCAGCCATGATGTAAAAGAATAACATTGGTCATCTAATTGTTTTTTTACAGCGCGAAAATTCCTCAAAAATTTAAATTTTTTTCAATCCTTCTACATTACCTTTCCTTTGGCTGTAATCCAAAATTGCAAGAGGCTTTTTGGATTCCTGCAGCAGTAACCAGAATAGCTGTATGTTTAGAACTCAAAAGTATAACAAGCTATTTTTTCTTTTTGTCTTGGTATGCAAGTAAGCACACATTATGATCATGATTGTACAAAAACTTAGATGAGCATAACTCCGTTCTCTTGTTCAAAGTACTTGGAGTTTCTGTGCAGTGTGTTCGTCTTGTCTGATTATAGTTGATTTTTTAAAGCAGTAGTTTTGCGAGATTATAACTTGTAAAACAGTTATCTGTGCAAACAACTCTTTCTGTTCCATAATAGGGTTTCAGCAATCAAAGCGCAAAATCTTGGCCTAAATTTCTATGAGCCTTATCTTCTTCTTTTGCACCCTACGTGACTGCGTTCACAGCGTATCTTATGCTTAATTCATATGCTTAAAAATATTTTTGTTTTATATTTTCTTGGATTGGATGAAATATACGTTGTATCTGAAATTTGGCCATGTACTCCATCCCAAGAAAAAAATTTAAAAACCGCACAGCCAAATACAAAGTGTTTTTACTAAACCTGGTCCTGGCATCATATTTACACCGTTCTTTATTAAGAATTTTTCTTTTGTAATGACGCTACTTTATTTTAGAGTTTCTAGGTAACCAAACTTTTTTTCATGTTATTGATAACTACCAAACATTTAAAAAGTTATTCTGATACTACAGAGTTACTGCATATATACTGCTTACGGTAACACAAGAAACCTTGTACACACAACCATAAAATTTGTTGTTCACTTCTGTCACTTCAGTAATAAACCAACGATAAAAAGGCTATTCAAATTAGTTTCGGAAAAACAGCAAAAAAAATTATAACGTAATCAGTAATTTTTTGTTACTGGTTTTCACACAAATTTTTTGTCATAATCCAACAGATTAATTTGTACGAGCTGGATTCCAATAGTGTGATTAGCCTAATTTTGACCTAAATGCATCCTAAAACAAACCATATTACAACAATATGAAATAGCTATTTCATTTCAATGAATTATTTCAGCTCAGTGGTGTTCTAATTGAATAACTCCTTAGCATCAGCTAGCGGTGGTTAAAGATCTAGATGAAATTAGGTAATAAAACTTGATTGATTATTTACTTTTAATCATTCACTTTAATAATCATTCACAATGTTGTTCACATGTGATATATGTTCTAAAGTGTTTACTGAAAAACGCACTTTGATGAGACATATTGCAACAGCGCATAACAACAAAAGTTGTGATTGTATCTTATGCAAAAAATCATTCAAACGGAAAAATTGTTTACGAAGACATCAATTACACTGGTCAACACACAATTTGGTGCCTCAAGTATTAAAACTGTTTTGGGGTATATTTGGGACGCTGATTCCAAAAATGACATCGGTTTTTTCGCATCAGCTCTGGTTTTTGAGTTACGGCATACCCCTATAATTTTGACTTTTATCTGTTATACATGGATCTTAAGCAACAAAGAATTTGTTTAAGATTATTTAAAGGTATGTCAAATGCGCAATAGCAAAGTAACTACGTGTTTGACGTATTTTCAACAACACAAAATAATAAAATACCCCGATGAAAGCAATAGACATTGAAAAATGCAAGACTTTATTCTAGTAATTACATAACATCTAAAAAGTGTCTTTTGTAGCACTTTCTGGAGTGTTTAGTATCGGGACAGTGCCTTTGCAAACTCCAACAATAATCAGCTAGCATCGTTTCATCTCATCTTCCTTGGTACCGCTCCTCCATTACTCTTATATCCTGGTGAAACTTTTCACCGTGCTCCTCGCTTAGGTCACCAAGATTTTTTGAAAAATGGTCTAAATGGCTATGAAGATAGTGGACTTTGATGCTCATGTTGCAGCCAAGATCTTTAAAGCTGCTTAACATATTGGTTACAAGCTCTACATAGTTGCTTGCCTTGTAATTTCCCAAAAAGTTTTTAATAATCAGCACAAATGCGGTCCAAGCAGCTGATTCGTGTTCGGTCATATGCCTAGCAAATTGCGAATCTTTTATAAGCTGCCTAATCTGTGTACCATTAAAAATTCCTGCTTTAATCTTTTCCATACTCATCCCTGGGAATGCACTGCACAAATATCGAAAGCATGCTCCATCTGTATTCAATGCCGTGACGAATTGCTTGATAAGACCAAGTTTTATATGCAACGGTGGGAGAATGATCTTTTCTGTGGTAACCAAGGGTTGATGAATGATGTTTTTCTCGCCTGCAATCATTTCTTTCCTCAAAGGCCACTCTTTTCTTGTCCAGTGTTCACTTTTTGCTCTGCTATCCCACATACAGAGAAAACAAGGATACTTTGTATAACCGTTTTGCTGGCCCAGAAGAAAGTTTACCATTTTTAGGTCTATACATATTTTTCACTGATACTTAAGGTATGCTACCTTTTCCAGAATTTGTTTAATCGAATCATATTCTTCTCTCATACTAATTGAATGGCCTATTGGAATGGAAGCATACTTATTGCCATTATGGAGTAGAACGCATTTTAAACTTCTTACAGAACTGTCAATAAAAAGGCGCCATTCTTGTGGATTGTATTCTGTTAGTCTCATTTTTTGTAGAAGCCCCCCAACATCATTGCAGAAAACCAGATTGTTTTCCTTCGAAAAATAGGGCAGTAAATCTTTTTCTCTTCTACGATAAAACGTAATGTTAGTACCAGGCTGAAGAAGATTTTTCTCATTTAGCCTGGATGCGAGGATTTCCGATGTCTCTTTTGAAAGATTGAGGTCTCTGACCAGGTCATTCAGCTCAAACTGATTAAATCGCAGCGGTGTAGCAACTGCGCCCTGAAACTCACTTTCACTGCTACAGGTCACTGCTGCATCAACAGAACTAATTCATCAGAGCTTTCTATTAGTTCTGTTAGGTGGTCAAACACAGGAATGGGAACTTCGTCTGAATGCGGGACAGGCCGTCTTGCTGATTCTAAGTCGGGGTATATCCATTTTCTTCTATTGTTACGGTTGATTCACTTAATGTTAACCATACAAAAATAGCAATCGTCGTGAGGATTTTTAGGTTCCCTCCAAACCATTGTGACACCAAACTGTAAACTTTGTCTCTTTCCATTAATCCACTGACGTAAATGCTCTACACAGGTTTACAAGCAAACAAATATGAGCGGTATACCGTATCTCAAAAACTAGAGCTGATGCGAAAAAACCGCCGTCATTTTCGGAATCAGCGCCCCAAATATACTCCAAAACAGCTCTAATATTTGAGGCACCAATAAAAAAATTTTTTTTTGTTGACCAGTGTTATCTATTCATAGTGGAACGTATGAGGTGAGTTGTTCAAAATGTGAAAAAAAATTCCAAGAAAAGATAACTTGAAGAAACAAATAAAATTTTGTTATGTCTGCAAACAATGTTCTAAAAATTTTGAAACTATTAAAGAATTAAAAGACCATAACTGTACTAACATATCCGACAGAGAAGAAGTATCCACAAATAAAACAGTTTCCAGTTTGGAAGAACGCTCCAAGACAACAAGTTGTAGTTCCGAAGAGTCAAGAAGAAAGAAATCTTTAAAAATAAGCAGAAACAGCGAAACAGCAACATACCCTGCAGTCAAAAGATCAAAACATGATATTGTTGAGGACGAACAAATGAACGAAACAGATGCTGATATAAAAGAATTTATGAAGAAATACTGGTCCAGCATTCGCACTTTCAACAAGAAAAACAAGGTGCAAAATATTTTTAATTTTTATTACAACAAGGATTTGAAGGAAATGATTCAAAAAATTACGGAAACAATCATAAAGGAACAGAAAAACCATCTTAAAATCAACTATAGTCTGGCTTATATTTTAAGAAACATTGAAACCGATGAACTTCGTTATTTTCAAGCTTCTTGCAATAACCATTTAATGTTGGAAACTGCTTTGCTTGCAAGTAATAGACAAGAATTGCAGGATTTTTAAATTCTATAGTGGAAGAAAGTTTTATAGAGAATATAACAAGACCCGACACAAAATGGAAAATAATTCAAATTTCAAACATTAATTTTTACATCAATCATTTGAAAGATGCGCCATTAGGAGCTCCTATCCCTTTACCCAATTTCATCATGAACAACTGTGGACTTGCAAACGTCTTAGCGGAAGACAATCTTTGTTTTTTCCGATGCTTGGCCGTGTTCCGTGGTGCTGACCGTCGTGGCTGTAATCAAGCTGCAAAGCAATTGTTTTATGAATACATTTTGATGTAAATGAATTTTCCGGTGTAAGTTTATTTGATTTTGTTGAACTTGAAAATTTTTATAAGATTAACATTGTTGTCTATGAATTAGAAAATAACATAGCAATAGTAATTCAACGTAGCCGTGAATTGTACGACAAAACAATGAAAGTAAATGTGTTTAAAAATCACTTGAGCTTAATCGTAGATTTTGAAAAGTATTGTCATGTATATCAATGTATACATTGTGATAAGTTGTGGTATCGTAATTGTCATTACTACCGTCACACCAAAACATGTTTGACCACAGTTCGCGAAAGCTTTCCCGGAGGTGTTTTCCATAATTCTTATACAATATTTGAAAAGCTTGAACAAATTGGAATACAGGTTCCTAAACAAGATCGTATTTATCCGTATTATGCATGTTACGACTTTGAAGCGTACTTGTATTGTGATCAGCTACCTGAAAACGGACCCAAGCTGTTGTTCAAAGTTCGTCACATTCCGATGTGTGTTGGAATTGCATCCAATGTCCCTGGATTTGAGGAAGGAAAGTCTTTTATAACGTCTGGCAACGAAAAAAAATTAATACAAAATTTAATAAATTATTTATTTGGAAGCTATATCTCTGTCCGCTTACCGTCTTGTCAAGGAAAAATTTAGATCCACTTTTAAAGCTCTGAAAAGCAGTGAAAACGTTAGAAAGGAAAATTTAATGAAAAGGGTTCGATTCGTACTGCCGCGAGTTGATAGTCTTTGGTTTTAATTCTTCTTCGTACGATCTAAACTTGGTAAAACCTGTTTTGATTGAACATTTGCTGAACAAAATCGATTTAGTAATTAAAAAAGCCAACACCTATCTCTGCATCAAAACACCAACATTGCATTTTCTTGACATAAAAATATTTTCTTGCACCCGGTTTTTCATACAGAAAGTTTTTGATTGCATACGGGAGGGAATTGAAAAAATTCCATTTTCTGTACGAGTCTGAAGATGGGTTAGAAAAATTAGAAAGTGGTTTACCAGATCACCAAGCTTTTTATTCGTCTCTTACAAAATCGAATATTTCCACAGAAGAATATGCTATAGTTCAAAAAACATGGTCGGAGAAAGGTTGGAAGAGTTTGCGTGAGATGTTAGTATATTATAACCTTTTGGATTGTGTGCCTTTTATTCAAGCTGTTAGAAATCTGCTAATCCCCTACAAACAACAAAATTTAGATATTTTTAAACGTTTTTTTTTTTAGTCAGCGTAATTACGAAACTAAGAATGATGCAAAAAATTGAAAAAAATAGTTATTTTTGTTTATTTCCAAAAAGACACGCGGATTTGTATAAAACTTTTAGAAGTCAACTTACCGGGGGGCTTAGTATTGTTTTTTGTTGATATGCTGCAGCAGGAGAAACTCGAATAAGAAACCACAAAATTTCGAACCCGGAAACAACGGAAAAAATTCTAGGTCTGGACGCGAATTCACTTTATCTTCACGCCATTGCTCAAAACAATCCTACAGGGTATTTCTGCAGACACAAAGAATCAGAAAATTACAGACCGGACTCCGGCTCTAGATACGGTTTGATTTCGTATCAGTGGTTGTTCTTCATGCAACAAAAAGAAAGAATCTTTATTCAAAGTAGATACAACATTGGTGAGCGTTTCGTTTCAAAGTGCAGTTTTGAAGTAGATGGTTTTTGTGAAGAAACCAATACAGTATATGAATTTGACGGGTGTCTTTGGCATAGTTGTGATGTATGCAATGTAAATCGCAATGCAGACGGTAGCCTTCGGGAAACACACTCAATCATAAATATACCTTTTAGCCAAATTAGAGAAGCAACGCAGGAAAAGAAACGAGCCCTTACAGCAGAAGGGTTTCGTGTAGTCTCCATCAGAGAGTGTGAATGGCTGAGAATGAAAAAGCAATCAGAAATTGTTTTCTTTTTAAAAACATTGAAATGTGTGCAACCGAAACATCAACTATCATTTGAAAAAATTGTAAAAGGTATAAAAAATAAAGAACTATTTGGTTTTCTAATTGTTGATATTCACACCCCGGAAGATTTAAAACATTTTTGTAGAGATTTCCCCCCAATTATCAAGAACACAAACATATCAAGAGAGAATAACGGTGTCTACATGCAGAAGGTTGCAGAACAACACGATTTATTAAAAAAACCAAAAAATATTTAATCAGTAGTTATTTTGGAAAAGAAATTTTAATCAACACGGAAATGGCAAAATTTTATTTGAATCTAGGACTTAAAATAACAAGAATTTATGAATTCATCGAATTTCATCCTCAAAAGTGTTTCGAAACGTTAGCCAACAAAATCATCAACTCCCGAAGAGAAGCCGATTTGGACAAATCAAAAACAGTCATTGCATCAACAAACAAACTCACCGGAAATTCTCTGTACTCAGCAAGTCTATTAAATAAGGAAAAACATCGAAATATAACGTATCACTCCAAAGACACCATCAATAAAACAATCAACGATCCTCACTTTATTGATCTGGACGAAATCGTTTCCGATGTGTATGAAGTGAAAAATTTAAAACGCAGCATACGTCATGATATACCAATACAAATTGGCTTAAACGTATACTTGAATTCCAAATTACATATGTTGAAATTTTTTTATTGTTTTATGAAAAAGTACATATCTGAGCATTGTTTTAAGCTTTTGGAAAACGACACTGACTCCATGTATTTTGCCATCAGCCATTGCTCTCTAGACGATTCCGTCCCCTAAGATTTAAAGGAAGAGTATTTTTGAGCAAGACTTTGCTGGTTACCTGCTGAGGCATGTCCACAACACACAGAGACTTACGTTAAACAAAGAGCCGCTGGTCAGAATTGGGAAAACAGGAATATTGTCAAAAATATAATAAATTTACACAACGAACATTAGGTTTAATGAAAGTAGAGTATTCTGGAAACAAACAAATTTCATTAACATCCAAAACATATTTCTGTCTCGGGGATAAAAACAAGCAAGTTAGTAAAGGGGTCTGTATTCACCGAAATCCTTTGACATTCGACAAATATCGTAATGTATTACAAAGCAACCAACCTCTTACTATTACAAATGGCGGTTTTCGTAGTCACCAAAACAGAATTCTTCATATGCGCAAGGTAAAAAAGATCCAAAAAGTTTTTAACCAAAACGAATTGTTTTGGATGACGGTATCTACACAAAACCCTTACAAATTTAAATTATTCATACATTTTTCTCAACAAACAGCTGTTTTATAATTTTTACTGTCTTTTGCCTTAGTCATTTTTATTGTAAATCTTTTACGCTCACTTTTGTTTAATGCACATTGCACAGACATTGTTGTATGTAAGTGCTTTTCTGTTTTCGCCCGAGGCTATTACAGAGATTAAACTTAATACAATTTTAAGTTTTTTGTGCTTTTCGCTGTAATAATGGTGAATAGAGTTTTATCGAAAGTTGTCAACAGATTGTTTTTGCCTTAGAAAACGATATCATTTATAAAGTTGTTGAAATGTAATCTTTGTGTTGTGTTATCGTTTTTCTCGTATATTTGTGGTTACTTGACGAATTATTTCTATCCTTGCATAAAACAACTATATCGCATTTAAAAGTATCATATGTCTTTAATAAAACAATATAACTGTTTATAAAAACTTTTACAAAATTACATCTAACTTTATCCATAACAATTGCTTGTAGTTATTCCATTCGTTTGAAATAAATTTTGATTTAAAAACCAGAATCATCGCTTGTCAAGAAGATTAGAATGTCTTGTTACGTGTAAAGATCACGATCTAAAACAGTCGATTATAGGTAAACACAAATTTTCAGGAAAAAAAAGTGATGAGGTTGTTATGCGATCACGGAAAGTTTTACATGTTAAAAAATATAGTTTTAGAAGTTCAAAGCTTACGAGAAAATTTTCAACTTAAAAATTATAGTTGTAGAAAAACTCTACTTTAGAAATTCTCGAGGTGTATAAATACGACCTGATTTGGAAATATTCTCATTATAACTCTGTTCTTCGAAAAAATTACTACGGTATCCTGTTGTCAGAATGAACACAGAAAAAAAAATTAAATTAACCGCTGCTGGGTTTCATGTTACCGAAAATTTCGATTTCCGTATTGTACATTCTGTGGACTCCAGATTAGGTGGATGAGTGAAGAAGCTTCATCTTTGAATATTCACACATGGTAAGTTTTGCAAAACTCAACGTTGTTTGTTGCTCTTTACACGATATTGAATTAGTTGCATTTTTTTGATAAAATAAAATTTAAAATTAGTATGTAACAAGTTTGAAATAAAACAAAAGTAAATGTATGCAAGATCTAAGCTATAGTTAATGTTTCAGACACAACCTCAGCTGCCCGTTCATCCAAACCACACTTGGACGCGGAGGAATAATTCAAGAACTACAAAACACACCACCGGAACCTCGTGAAATAGTTTTATTTAACGGGGTTCCATATACAGGTGATAAACCTCTTCCTGAAGCGGAAGATTGCACAACTTGCAGGTGTTGTGTGTGTTTAGACGTGCAACAAAATTCCATTTTACTCCCTTGTCGGCATTGGGTTGCTTGTGTAAACTGCACGCAACATCTGCGCACTTGCCCTATATGTAGGGAACAGATAACGTCGGTTCTTGTATGCTTTTTTATGTTGAATGTTTTGCAATAAATAGTTTTGTTTTAATATTGATTGCTCAGTCGCTATCGTGATGTAGTTTCGGTTTGAAAACCCGAGAGTTTCATTGTAGGTGGACCGTCGGGTGTCGGCAAAACCTTTTGGGTTCTTCGATTTGTAGAGAGTTTAAAAGACTTTTGTCCAAAACTAGAACGGGTGATATACCACTACGAGGTTTGGCAAAAGCTATTTGATCAGTACATCAATAAAATCGACTTTAAGCAAGGCATTCCAAACGTAGAAGATTTAAAAAAATATCAAAACGCGTTTGTCATACTCTACGACTTAATGTTTGCCAACACGGAATTCTTGGCCAAAATCTATAGCGTCTACTCACATCATTTTTGATTCAGCGTGCTCATGACCGCGCAAAATTTGTTTCATAAGGGTCTGCACGAGATAAGTTTAAACTCTCAAATGATTGTTCTTTTTACTGTAAAACATTTCATGCGACAAATCTATCCGAAAACCTATAAAAGCGCGTTGGACGCTTATAAAGACGCGGTTTCCCCGCAAAGAAATTATTTGTTGATTGACTTGCGCTGCGAAACGCACGATAAAAATAGATTGCGTACAGGGATTTTTCCAGACGACATTCATTACGTTTACCAATGAATCGCTTGCGAAAAAACGAACCCACGCTGCAGTTGCTTCAAAACGTTTCGACACCCTGGCGAAAGCGTATTCTACGTAGACAAAGCATCGCCAGAGTTAATACGCTGTCTTTGCGACTGCGCTCATAACATTCTTCAAGGAAACGTTACTTTATTGCGGCATTACAAACAAAAGCTACGACAGCACAAGACTAAACTAAGAAAGTTGGCTGATCGTAAGGTGGCGTTAAAGACCAAAAACAACTCGTACAAAACGGTGGATTTCTTCCGCTTTTGCTATCAGTTCTGGCTCCTGTGATAACCGGTGTGGTAGGCAGTCTTTTAAAATGAAAAAACTAATTGTGTTGGAACCGGAAGTGTATGCAAAACTGGTCCCTGAAAAAAAAGCGTTTTCTGACCTCGATTAAAAAATGCACGAAATCTTGACTTCAAACCGACCAGACAGTGAAAAAATAACCCTTTATAACGAAGCGTTGCAAAAATCAAAAGTATGCTTGAAAAAGTTTCAACCGAAATCGTCGGCAAGAAAACCTTTGTCTGAAAAGCGGTTTTAAAACGATACAAGAAACGTGTCAGAGCCAAAAAACTCCTCAAAGACGCGACCAGCAAAAAGAACTTGTATTGGTATGACAAAGGTTGCATGATACTAGACAATCGCGTAGTACCAGGTTCGAATATTGACGATCTGTTTCAATCTGCATTAAAGAAAAGAGATCCTACTTTACCCGGCGTTTGCGAGTTCGAATCAATGCTATGGAAGAGCATTTAGATTATTACAACCCGAACAAAAGTGGCTCTTTCTCGGGAGCTCGACGTTTTCCAAAGCAGTGGTTGCAATCACAAGACACTTACACGCTTCACAAACTGGTGAGAAAAAATTCAAACGAAGAAAAACGATCGTGCCCGGTGCTCGCTTTCAAATGCAAGCCGAACTCGTTGATTTTTCTCTGCTCAAATCCTAAAACGACAATTACAAATATATTTTGGTGGTCGTTGACGTGTTTTCGAAAAAGACCTTTACCACTTATTTGAAAAGCAAATCAAGCTCGGACATGATCGAGGCTTTTGAGCGTGATGCCTAAAATTGGTAAGTTTTCCAAACTGCAAACGGATATGGGGCGCGAGTTTCTCAACCGTCCCTTTCAAAGCTGGTTGAAACAGCGTCAATCGATCATTTTTATACGCAAAATTTCGACACAAAAGCGACCATAGCAGAACGTTTCATACGCACGCTAAAGGAAAGACTCTGGCGTTATTTTACCTACACCAACAGCCGAAGGTACATGGAAGTCTTGCCTGCTCTGGTCGAGTCCTACGACAACACCCATCACCGGTCCATCGGACGTGCTCTAAATTCAGTCAATGCAGAAAACCAAGAGTCGGTTTGGCTCACGCTCTATGCCGATTCCGAATTACGAAAACCGAAACTGAAAGCAGGCGACCAAGTCCGACTGTCCATGTCGCGAATGCGTTTTCGCAAAGGCTACTTACCCGGATGGACTGACGAACTGTTACAAGTTGCTCGAGTGTTCCGAGACAATCCTCCTTATTATAAAATCAAAGAATTAGGAGACGAGTGGTTGGAAGGAACTTTTTACGAAAAAGAGTTACAGAAAATCTATAAAAAGGATGACGTGTTTCGAATCGAGCATATTCTTCAACAATGCAAGCGCAAGAAAGGTGTTGAATTCTTAGACAAGTGGTTTGGGTATCCTTCCTCTTTAAATTCTTGGGTCTCTGAAAAAGACATGGTATGCCTCCTATAAATACTTTCGATATTGTTTTGTTTAGTGCACAAGTTTTGGTGATTTACATTGTGGTTTCGATGAGCTTATACAATTAATCACAAAGCAGCGACAACAAAATACCCTAAATTAGTCTGCTCAGTAGCTCTCCGGTTATTTGCTAGTTTGTTTCAAAAACCAAAAGGGTTGTAAAAAACAAGTAAGTTGAGTCCTTGCCGAACTCCTCTAAAACAAGTCTCAAAGATGCACGTCGCTTCAGTTATAAAATAAAACCCTATGTTTTAGTAGTAAATATATACTCTGTGCTTTTAGATTTTTATAAAAGTTATGAATTTGTTTTCAATTCCATTCAACAAAGTAATTAGCCCATTGATGGAAGATTTGGAACACCAATAGATTATAATAGAAAATCGGCATCCTAATAGAAAACCAAGAAAAAACCATAAAATGATGCTGCTTTCTCTGTCTATGTGCTAATCATGCTACTGCTGAGTATTTTGTTAGAAGAGACTGGCCAGCAAGAGATTCATAATTCCAGGAGTTGCAAATATCAGACTTTCCCTATTTGTTCAGTTCAAAAATGAATATCTACTCTTGACACTACTTTCTATAAAACTGGGTTTGATGAAAATTTTATTTAAAGCACAAAAGAAGAGGAATTTTAATGCTTTTGCATTTTTATGCAACAAGTTTTTCAAAATAAACACAGCAAAAATAAAAGAAGTATTTTTGTTGAACCTCAAATTTGACAAATTATGAAATTTAAAAAAGCTACAACTGCACTTAAACAAGATGCTTGAAAAGCATTTGTGTGGGATTGTAAAATTTGAAAACAAATACAATGTAATCTTTATGTCTGAAAAAAATTCAAAACTTTGTAGCGAACTCATCACCGCAAACCGTCTTCTATTTATGCTTTTATTTGTTATTGCAGAGTTTTCCGCAAATGCATTTTCTCACGTTGTATTTCGCTTGCTGCAGACTCGGCTTGCAGCGGCCTCACGCTCACTGCACAATGTTCGTCTACTGCCATGACAACCGTCATGTGATAATTGGCGCATTTCTTTATATTTTACTTATGTACCGCCTTCCTGTTGTTCCCCCCAGCTAATCGTTGGCTGATCGGGCCATCAAGACCATTTGTGTAAACATTCTTAACACTTAGTTCTCAGAGCGTAGCCTGATCACATGGTTTTATCGATAAATTAGGCAGACGAGACAAAAAAACTTATAAAATCTTTTACGAATACATATACGCGCTAGACCGATTCGTCGCCTCAGAACAGAACAGATTAGATTAGAGACTCGTATAGCTGCTGTGTAATTTAACTCGAGATTGATTGTTGCGACGTCATCAAGCAAAGATTCTGCTTACTGTTTGATTCCGAAGTTTTAGTGTTATTTTTGTCTGCTCAATGGTATATGGTATATGGTATGGCAATGGTATACTGTTCGTTTTAGCAATTAATTTTTTATTTTTAGAATTGTAAAATAAGTTTCAAAACAATTACTAAATGTTATGGACTTTGTTTAATTTTTTTATGTTGCTATTATGCTGGTCTGCAAAAATTTTATCTAATATTTTTTGTAGTGCATGAATTCTGTTGTAAATGTTTTTTTTTTTTTTGTTGTTGTTTATAATTGTTATATTATTAATATATGTTTTTCCATCAACTTTGACTAGCATAATAGTTTTTTTTTTTTTTTTTTTTTTCTGTTTATGTTATGTTATCTCTTTTATCGTTAATATTTGTTTATTATTAGCTGTATAATTCCGTAATTTTTTTTGTATATACTTTCGGCATTATTTACTATTCTATTATAGTCACCAGTTGCATTTAGAAAAGGTTTCCGGACCTGGTGAGGTTTCTTTTTTGGGTGGTTTTTCTTTACTCACCTTGCTCAGTTGAGCTAAATTTCCATCTTGGCTAGCTGTGCCACCCATCATCATTACGCAGCCTAGTCATGCACTGGTTATTTAATTGTTCAGTTTGTTTCATAATATTATTTTTACGTATTTATTTATTTATTTTGTTTTTTTTCTTTTTTCACTTATGTCTTTATATGATTAAGGTGTTGCAGCCATGCTTTATACTATCTTGTACTTTTACTTTGTTTGTCATATGCATGTTTTAACGTCTGACGTTGTGCTGCTTCTTCCTTTTCTTGATCTTTTTAATGTTTATAATTTTCGTGTTAAACTGTTTAATAATGATCGAGAATAAAAAAAACACTCACTCACTCATTTCAAATTGTGTCCCTTTTCAATAAAAGGAGTTTAAAGGTTAACTGTGTGCCATAACCACTCACGCTACAACTTAAATGAAGTTTAGCGATTGTCATAAGTCCCTTAAAGTGCATTTTTTACAACTAGCATCAACAATTTTTTTTCTGAAACCTTTGGTGTAGTCAGTGAAGAGCAAGGTTAACAATTTTACCTGAGTGAGCAATGGAGATTCGATACCAAAGTTTTTGGAAAGTAAAAATAGGCCTAATGAGTAAATATTCTTGTATGATAATTGTATCTCATAAGCCTATTGTGATAATCAGAGCGATTCTTAGAAACAAAATTCATATTTAAAGCAAACTTTGGTATTTGTAGTAGACTAATGAGGAGAGACCGGAAGTATACGGGAAGAAGGGTGATGGAAATGGAGTTACCGGGAAAAAGGAAAAAAGGGAGGCCGAAGAAAAGATTTTTAGATGTAATGAAAGAAGATATGGGGGAAGTTGGTGCAAGGATGAAGGACATTGGAAACAGGACGCTTTGGAGAAACATCATACCCTGAGCTACCCCTTATTAAAGGGAAAGGCCGAAAGAAGAAGAAAAAGAAGAAGAAATAGTAGACTAATCATTTCAATATCGCTTTAAACAAAGTCGATTTTTTCGGAGCCATAAGCTTTTCGTGACGCTCTCATCAGTGGCAATCGCGTCAAAATGGGACGAACCAGAGAAAATCAAAGTATTTATAGTCTCAACAGTTGGGAGAAAGGTGCTGCAGTCTCGGAAAGGAGAAAGGCACAATTGCACAGTGTGGTGCAATACAGGATGTTCTCGGAAAGGAGAAACGCACTATGTGCAATTACCCAGGAGAAACACTGTTACTCGCAACTTAGGTTATTTGAAAAGTTTCAATGTGTAAACAAATTCCTTTTGCTTACATAAAACCGGATGTTTGGTTTTGATAAAAGTTGCCTCGAGTAGACAAAGCCTTGTTAAAAGTTGCCTCGAGTAGACACAAGGCTGTGTCTACTCGAGGCAACTTTTATCAAAACCAAACATCCGGTTTTATGTAAGCAAAAGGAATTTGTTTACACATTGAAACTTTTCAAATAACCTAAGTTGCGAGTAACAGTGTTTCTCCTGGGTAATTGCACATAGTGCGTTTCTCCTTTCCGAGAACATCCTGTATTGCACCACACTGTGCAATTGTGCCTTTCTCCTTTCCGAGACTGTAGCACCTTTCTCCCAACTGTTGAGACTATAAATACTTTGATTTTCTCTGGTTCGTCCCATTTTGACGCGATTGCCACTGATGAGAGCGTCACGAAAAGCTTATGGCTCCGAAAAAATCGACTTTGTTTAAAGCGATATTAAAATTCTGTACCACAAAGAAGCTCTTTACTAATCATTTCGCTAAAAAACATTTCTGTCTATAATGTTGTATATGAATAAAAAGGCACTCAAACTCCCCCATGTGTGCTCAGGGTATACAAGAGGTGTAATGTTGGCCTACCTCTAAAATTATAACAACGTAAGGAGATGCTTGCAATGTTTATTTGAAATATTTCTTATTATTTTTGGTAGATTGTAGCTTTATTTCTTTTTTTTGTTTTTTTGTTTTAATATACAAATTAGTATACAAAAATACTACTGAGCCGTATAATATTTTTTCATACTAGTTTAAATCAGTTAAAAAAAAAATTGTTTTAATTTAAAAAATATCATTAAATGCATAAATTACATTGCAAAAATTTTGGAAATCTGATGTGCTAATAAAAAAACAAAGGCAGATTTATAATCAATGCAAAAAATTTATTAAAAAGATTTTACTTGCATTTCTTATATAAAAAATTAACTTGTTAAAATTCTTTTAACAGTGATCTATTAACCTTTTTAAACAATAGATGATTTTATTTAATTGGTCAAATTGCGAAAGGCTACATTAATTCATTAATAAAATCAGTCAATGTTAAATGAGGGAAATATTTAATGGAGAAATGAAAAACTAAAACTGAGCAACTCATTATGAAAAAAAGGAAAGTGAACTGAAATTTATTGACTAGTTTTATTAGTTGTGTTTTCTTTTGTGACTGTTTGTGTATATGCATACATTAATAAAGAAATTTGAGCTGCTGCTGAAATATAACAACATAACAGGATATAGTTTTACGTATCCTGAAATAATGCTGACACAACAAGACTAAAGCGTTCACTACGAATCGGTTTCGTTTCCATCTACTTAGCTTAACGACAACATATTTGCAAGTAGTCTTAAATGAAGCACCGTTCTAAAGCCATTATTACTTACAATCAAAAAATGAAAAATTTACCAAAAACTCTACAATTGATAGTTAATATTTAACGTGATACTTTTGTGGCAATGTTGACTAACGGCGTCAAGATTTTTAGTTTTCTATTACTTTTCTTTTACTTTTGGAAAAAAACGAAAAAAAAGAATATATTTGGATGGTCGTTTAACTGAAGCACAACAATTAACCATTCCGGTGTTTTCTTGCTTTACCCTGAAGCGCAATGCTTTTGTGTTTTTATCTTTTTAGCGCGTATTGTTCTTATCGAGCTAAAGTGGTTTAAGTCAGGGGTGTGCAATCTTTTTTACTGGCAAGTCAAATACCAATAAGCACAATATTCTGCGGGGCCGCACCTTTAAATAGGATAATATTTTACCGACTATTGATATTGCCAGCGATAAAAATAAAACTGCATTAATATCGAAAACAGTAATACCAGTATTATTAAAAAAAAATCTTTTTGTTAAAAAACAAAAAGACGTAACTATATAATCAGAGCATAGCAATACTATTTAACCTTTGAAGAAACTCCCTGTCTTTGGTCTCCCTCTTCTCCTCTTTCCCGGTAACTCCATTTCCATCATTTTTCTTCCTACATACTCTTGGTCTCTCCTCATGACATGTCCATACCACCTCAGCCTGCCCTCCCTCATCTTCATTCCTAACTGTTCAACCTTAACAGTACTCCTGATGTTCTCGTTTCTAATGCAGGATATACCAGGATATAGAGTAATATACACAAAGTTTGTTTTTATTTTAGACCGATGCACTTTACTCGGACTATTTACTCGGACATGTGCACATTTACTCGGACACTTTACACGGATACCAGGATATAGAGTAATATACACAAAGTTTGTTTTTATTTTAGACCGATGCACTTTACTCGGACTATTGTTTTAACGGGAAGCCTAACAAGCTTAAATCTAGTTGAATCGTGTTAATTTAAAAGTTGTTAATTAGAGCTAAATACTCGTAATTTAGAATTTAATAGTTTACTGGTGTCCATTTATTGACACTGAAAATTACTGTAAATTAAATGAAGCAGTTGACCGAAAATATTGAGTAGCTTGAGTTTATATAAGCGACAAAAGTAATATTAGCAACTGCTAATCCTAGCATTCTTAGGCTTTATCCATTAGGCTGCTATGGCTAACCTGCTGCACCAAAACAAAATGATGATCGTTTTTGAACCATGTACATGAATTAGATGTACTTGAAGGTTTGGAGTTTACGTACAGCTTTGTTCCTGGTGCGGTAAACAAGCAGTGTGTGGCTTTTTTTTAGACTTTTGTTTGATGCGGTAAACAAGCAGTTTGTGGCTTACTACAAACCTGAGCAACATCTAAGCGTTGGCAATTCCATGGTACCATAGTTTGGGAAGAACGGTACCAAACAATTATATCGTATTCATGGAAATCAATTAAGTTTGGCTGTAAGTTGTGGGTACAGGCAAAGCCATTGGGATGCTGTGTTCGATTCCGTCCATCCGTAAAGACACTTGCAATACAGTAAAGATATGCCACAGGTTCTATTTTCTGGATCAAGGTCACAGTCGTGTGAACATGTATGTTTCATTTCTACAAATCACTGGATTCTGAAGGGGACGCACGACGATTTGCCAAACCAGGATGCTCAGAACCTCCCGGTACTCCTGCAAAGCCTTCAATGTTTGCTATATCCTTATTGTTTTAAAGAGTATTATTTCAATAGTCGATGTTATGTAGTTCGAAACGTGAACTGACGATTGTGAACTAAAGATTTTTTGTTTGTTAACGATGTTATTTATTTGGAGGCTTGTTTGTTATCAAAAATTGGTTTGGTTCAAAAATAAAAAAATTAAAGAAAAGCGATTTTGTGTTTTGTTTTACATGTACCTTCCTGCTCCTAGCGTCAGTTTAAACTGACGGAAGTAAAATTATTCATATCTCACAAAGCAAAAGGTTTCTTGCGAAAAGAGCGCTTTTTCCCTTCAAGTTGCATCTTTCCAAAGCTACAATGGAAAAATGAACAAAAAATTTGGATTCAGGAGGATATGGGTTAAGAGTGTCACAAATATCACAAGCAAGTTTATCGATGCGCCTTGCTATCGTCCAACGTGATAAACTTATTTTCTCGAACTCCTGTACCATTTTAGGATACATTTCTTCTGTGACATCAGTAAGGCAATTTTTCACAAAATCAACTTTGGAATACGGCTTCATAGTTTGAGCTACTCTCTGTACAATTAAGAAACTGCATCGAAGAGTTTTTTCATTACCAGTATGCATTTTTTGAATCATGAAACGCAGGATCTTCAATTGTTCCTTCAATTGCTTAACTTTCAGCTCTCTGTCACGTCCTTTCAGCTTTCCATAAACACCGTCAGCATGTTTTGAGTCATAATGTTGTTTAATGTTGTACTCTGTATTAACATTTATAGTTTCATTGCAAATCAAACACAAGGGTCTACTGCCTGCATTTTCGACAAAAACATATTCAGAAGTTCATTTTTCATTAAGTTTTTGCATCTCTTCCCCTACCTTCCTCTTTCTTGTCTCTTTCGAATTTGCGAAACTTGCTATTGCGAAGTGATGAATTTAATTGAAACGAAGGTTTAAATTTGCTAAACTCTTGTACAAGGTGTAAACGCCAAGTGTAGACTCATTTAAAACCATATATCTCGTGAATTATAGAAGCAATCGTTTAAAGTAAGGGCTTAAAATAAAGATACGCAAAAATGCACTTTCAGATTTATCAAAATTTATTTGAAATAACTCCCTTTTGCACAAATCGTACATCGAAGTCTGTCAATTACCTGAGAACATTTTGCACGCAGAGTTTCCGGAGATATTTCATTTCATTTTTTCTTCAATGAGTACTTCAGAGCATCAATATTCTTATGAAAAGTTGCAGAGGCTTTGTGCTCCAACATAGACCAGATTCCAAAGTCCATCGGGTTTAAATCTGGTGAGAAAGGGATCCAAAACTCCTTTGACCAAAAAACCGTAAAATACTCCTTATACCAGCTCTGAACCGTTTTGGCAGTATGGAATGTTGTCCCATCTTACTGTAGTGTTAAATCATTATTTCCCATAGTTTTTTTAACCCACGAAAGCACTTCATCTTTCAACATGGCCAGGTAAACGTTCTGATTAATTTTTCTACCTCCTATAAAGATAAAGGGTGTTTTTTGTCACATGATGTTACAATAAAGATAAGGGTTTTTTTACGTATATGCGGGACTTAACTCGAATTTCCTGGAGAGAGTGCTACGCTTGAGTGTGCCAGAACATTCCACTATCTTTGAGATAGCAAAGCTTGGACAAAAACATATTACATCATTACTGTCGGGCGAAAAGAGAAAAAGATATACATGCAACACGCATTAGAAAGCAAATCGGACGTCATATCAGATAATACGAGAGCAGCGCTTCAAGGCGACGCGACTATTATCGTATAATAAAACTACGAATTACTTTTATAGGGAATAAACTACATCGTTATGATTAAAATTATTAGTATTGAAGTGTGACAGTGATTAACCTAATTGCCATGTGCCATAAGCATATGTCATAAGTACAATTAGCTTTCTACTGTAAACTACAGTTTGTTGTAACTGTTTCCTATTCAACGTAAATCGATGATTCATGGCAAGTAGATGAAAATTTTTTTGTAGGTTATTAAGACTACTAAAGATAATAATGAATAATACGTATAAATAGTAATGAAGATAAAGAATAATAATAAAAAGAATATATAGTTACTTTCGTAAGTATAGTTTTCACTAGCAAGCTACTTTAAATTTAGTCATGTCTCTGAACAGAAACTAAAAAAATCAAAATTTTAACCGGGCAGCAATATTTTATGCCCGAATCAGGTAAATAAGATTATAACCTGATGGTTGCTCAAAGTCAAACACCTCTGACGTTTTCCTACAAATTAAAAGAATAAATAAAGTTTAAAATATTGAAAATATGAAAGTTTTTGTTTGGTTTATTTTTAAATTAACTAAATTAGCATAAAATGATATTGCTTCATAATAGTGCATTAGAGTTTTTTATGTCGATTCAAAAAAATTCTTTTAAAGCTTTAGAAAGACTTTACGCTTAAAAATCTGTTCCACAACGTTATAATGTCTTGTGTTTGTCAAGGTTGTCTTATGTCTGTAAAAGTGCATTTTTTACACCTAACACTTAATATTTTTTTATCCAAAAACTCTGGTGCAGTTAATGATGAGCAAGGTTATCAATTTTAGTTGGATAAGCGGTGGAGGTTCGATACTAAAGTTTTTAGAAAGTACAAATAGCCCTAATGCGTAATTATTCTTGTATGATATAATTGTATCGTGTACGCCTATTGTGATAATCAGAGCCATTCTTAGAAACAAAATTCATATTTAAAGCAAATTTAGTTATTCGTAGTAGACTAATCATTTTGCCAAAAAACGATTTCTGTATATACTGTTGCATACAAATATAGGGGCACTCAAAGTCCCCCCATGAGTGCTCAGGCTATACAGGAGTTGTAATGCTGGCCTACCTTTAAAATCTTAACGAAGTAAGGAAATTGGGTGCAATGTTTATTCGTAAAATTTTTAACTGTTTTTGGTAGTTTGTAGGTCTATTTCTTTTTTTTTGTTTGAAATATTGTTTTAATATACAAATTAGTATGTAAAAATATTATTAAGCCATGTAATGTTTTTTCATGCTAGTTTGAATAAATTAATAAAAAAATTGGTTTAATTTAAAAAATATTGTTAAAGGCATAAATTACATAGCAAAACTTTTGAAAATCTGTAGTGATATTAGAAAACAAGGGCAGATTTAGAATCAATCCAAAAAATATATCAAAAAATTTTACTTGTATCTCTTATTTTAAAAATTAACATGCTAAAAGTCTTTTAACAGAATTCTATTACCGTTTTTACAAAGTCAAAATGATGATTTTATTTAATTGGTTAAATTACGATACATAATTTGATTTTGATATAATTGAAATAATTGAAAATTTGAGCTGCCGCTGAAATATAGCAGCATAACAGGATGTAGTTTCAAATATCCTGAGACGATATTAAAACAGCAAGGGCAAAGCGTTTACTATGAATCTTTTCTGTTTCCACCTACTTAGCTTAACAACAATATATTTGCAAGAAGTCTTGAATGATGCACCGTACTAAAGCTATTACTTCTTATAATCTAAGACTAAAAATTAACCAAAAACTCTACAGTATAATTGACATTTGATTTTTAACATGGTCCTTTTGCAGCACTGTTGAATAACCGCGTAAGGGTCTGTAGTTTCTTTATTATTTATCTTTTTCAAAAAGACAAACAAACAAAAAAAAGAAGATTATATTTGGATGGTCGTTGAACTGAAGTATAGTAATTAATGATTCCGGTGTTTTCTTGCTTTACCTTTAAGTGCAATGCTTTTCTGTTTTTATCTTCTTAACGCGTTCTTTTCTTATCGCGCTGAAGTGGTTTAAGTTTTCCACGGATATGAATGGTTTTATTATATTTTTTGATTTTGGGCATAGCTATCATTTTTCTTTGTTTAGGTAAAAAGCCTTTTAACTTGATTCAAGCAAATAAAAGATTTGCTTGTTATAATCAACGGACTCGTCATTCTGTCAACTGAAGTTCAAAATTTTTCCTCATTTCTAGCACATTGTTTTAAAACAAGGAAAGATTGAATATAGTGATTAATCTAATTGCCACGTACCAAGCATATGTCCTAATACAATTAGCTCTCTACTGTAAGCTACAGTTTGTTGTTAGTTAGTAACTGTTTCCTAGTTAAATTAAATTAATGATTCATGACTAGCACACGAAAATTTTTTTATAGGTTTTTAAGACAACTAAAAATAATAATGAATGATCTGATTAGGAATAAAGATAAAAAATAACAATAAAAAGAATATATAATAACTTCCGCAACTATAGTTTTCACTAGAAAGCTACTTTAAATTTGGTTATGTCTCTGAATAGAAACTAAAAAAAAATCAAACTTTCAACCGGGCAGCAATATTTTATGTTCGAAATTAGGTTATCCCTTGATGGTTGTTGTTAGTATAACACCTCTGATTTTTCTAACAAATTAAAAGAATAAATACAGTTTGAAATATTCATCATCATTATTTTTAGGGAAAACATTCAATTAATTCAATGTATTTCCCTTTGGGGTTGCGGGGGGAAGCAGTTCGATTTGGGATCTCTAAGCATTTTGATCCCCTGAAATTAGCGGCAATTTTGCTGGTGGAATTCCAAGACGTGACCACGCCAGATCTTTAACGTAATTCCGCCCCCGAGTTCTGGGTTGCCCTCTAAGCCTTTTACCACTCGGAAGAGCATCTATTTTGTTTTGCTGTTTGCTCGAGGACTATTTGTGTCGCATGGCCATACCAGCGCAGCTGAGATCGCTCTATGAGGAGTAGTAGCGGTTCAATGTCGAGAGATTAATAAATATCAGTGCTTTTAGCCATGTCAAGTAGGGATAAACCTATGACTTTTCGCAAGCAACCCATTTCGGCCGCCTGTACTCGGAATTTCACTCTTTCGGTCATTTCCCTACACTCATAACCATAGGTGAGAATAGGAACAAAGACTGATCTGAAAACAAAAAGCTCTCCTTTTGTACACATTTGTTGTTGCAGTACAACTGATCGGTAAAGCTGGCGCGTTACTGCACTTGCTTTTCCAATACGAGTGTCCAGTTCGTTGTCCTGTCTACCATCACTAAAGAATGTGATTCCAAGATACTTAACCCTTTGCGGTCCAATTGAATTTATTATTTCGGTCAGTCTAAGCCCAAATTCATTCTCTGAATTTTTTAAAAAGATGTTTATGTGTGTGTTGTTTTTATAAAATAATTTTCAAGCATTGCGGTAATTCTCCCAAGTTAACTGAACTAATCAATTTAAAGTCCAAATCGATAAAAAATATTTCCTGGCATTTGTTACCTACGGTTTGAAATTCTTAGAAAGATTATAAATTAAATGCATGTGTAACATGAGTTTGGACCAAAGAACATAAATTGTTTTTGCATCCAAGACAGTTAGTTAAACCGCAAGGGTTAAACCTCCCCGTCTGCTTGAAAGTTAATTTATTTGTTTGGAAAGAACACTGGACAGGGTGCCTCAACCAATATACAGTATAATATTAGTTTTAGTCGTACTAATTTTCATTTCAGCATCCAAACATGCAGCAGAAAACCGATCAAATGCATATTGGAGATCATTTTTGCTCGAGATTAACAATGCAAGGTCATCTGCAAAAGCAGGCGCCACTACTGGAGGAACTGTTTCTGTCTATCTTGTCAATGTATATAATGAACAGAAGAGGAGAAAAAACACAGCCCGTCGTAGTCCAACACTGACATTAGTTTATAATATCAAAAAATATATACAAGTTTTTGATTGGTTGAAAATATTAAAAATATTAAAAAATATAAAAGATTTATTTGGTTTATTTGTTATTTAACTAAATTAGTATAAAATGATATTGTCTCATAATAGTAGTATTAGAGTCTTTTTATGTCAATTTATGACTAACATTCAAAAAACTTTTTAAAGCTTTTGAAAATCCTTCTTGATCATATATATATGAAAAGTGAGCAAATCAATGTTAGTAAAACTATTTATTTACTTTTGCCTTAATATCGAAAAGTTAAAATTACTAAAATACCTCCAAATTTGTTTAAACAAAATATGAAATGTTTTTATCTGGATATGTTTTTCAATGATCTTAATTTGAAATTTAATGAAACTAATTTTGAAGATTTTAGCATAGACTAAAGCTTTAAAATTATATTTTTTTTATTTTTATCTCTATATTTATCCTCCTGAATCGCAGGAAAGCGACGGAGGCGCTATACGTAGGGTAAACAATTACCCCAACCTGCTTCCGGAGATGCCAAGATATGCTGTCCGCTAGTAATTTATTAGAGATAATAATGTAATTTAGAACTGCTGGCCAAGACCACCAAGTAGGGGAAAGTGCTGTAAAGTGTCTTTTCCCAAGTACACAACAGAATGGCGAAAGTGGGTTTTGAACCGAGACCATGTCGATCATCAGCCCGGTACTTTAACCACTCGATCACGCTGCCGAAAAATTTCGTAAGATATTTGCTGACATTGTATACTCATGAACCCCTAAAAAATCTATTAGAAAAGAAAAGAAATTAAAGGTTAAACCTTGGCTAAACAAAACTCTGGTCAAATCAATAAAAAGAAAAACTACATATTTAAAGAATTGCATATAAATTTTAATCAATAATTTTTTAACAAATATAAAGTTTACCACAATGCATTGAATAGAACAATCCAAGGTCCTAAACAAATCTACTATAATACAGTGTTTTTTGATCTACTTTAGTCCTCTACCGATCAATTTTAACCATGTGTTGATCAATTTTAGTCACTACCGATTAAATTTAGTTCTGTGTCGACCAATTTTAGTTATGTACCGAACAAATTTAATTTTGTGTCGATCAATTTTAATCATGTGCCGACCAAAAATAGTTTTACAATGAAAACAATGTTCCACCAGCGCAACTGCAAAAGACACCGCTAAACCGCAAGGGTATACTGGCGGCGGTTCCGATATGCTAACCACATCGAGTTAGCTAACACGGATACGGGTTAAGGCAAGCAAAACCCTGCAGTTCCCATTACAAACATATAGTAAGAATGGTCAAGTCAATCAACAAGCAAGTGCCGACAGACCTGTTTCGTCCTTATTAGGACTCGTCAGGACACTATAGCTTGTTTGTCTTGCTTGTCTTAACCCGTATCCGTGTTAGCTAACTCGATGTGGTTAGCATATTGAAACCGCCGCCAGTATACCCTTGCGGTTTAGCGGTGTCTTTTGCAGTTGCGCTGGTGGAACATTGTTTTCATTGTACTACCTACCCAGCGTTCAGGTCCACAACTGGATGTTTGAGGTGTAAAAACCACAAACAGAAAGTTGTGCCAGCTGTTTAAGTTTTCAACTTTTTCAGCTGGCGTCAACAACAAGCTGTAGTGTCCTGACGAGTCCTAATAAGGACGAAACAGGTCTGTCGGCACTTGCTTGTTGATTAACTTGACCATTCTTACTATATGTTTCAAAAATAGTTTTGTCGAGAAACTTTATTTTTATTGGTAAATAAGAATTTTGAGATATAATTTTTACTATAAGTTTTTTTGTTAATTAAAGTCTTACAACTATTGCATTTTCAAAAACAACCTTTATTGATACATTATGAATACATGAATCTTTTTATAAAGAAATGTTTTTATAACACTCTCTCTTAACGAATGATCTATACTAATGTTTTATACAGTATAAAAAAATTTTTTTATAACGCTTACTCTGGACTAATGATCCATAAATTTTTCTACACTTTAATCTTTTCGGCAGCTTGACCAAGTTTAATACATCTACGAGTATGCCAAAATTACAGCATGTTTTTATTAAAAATCTTGTGACAAAAGTAATTATTTAATAATCAATCACTAACTTAAGTAAAATAATTGTTTAAATCCAAACTTTTGGTAGTGCTATTTTTCTAAGATGAGAGTTTTCATCTGAAGCGTAAAAATTTATTTTAACTTTTAATTTTTGCTTATTTTATTTCTTTTAACGTAAATAATATTGCTTTTTTTAATTGTTGTGTTTCCTGATGAGCCTCACAGGCGAAACAGTCTGTTGGAACTATTTTAATGTAACATGTTTTTTTGTTATATTTATGTTTTGATAAATACGTATATACTGTATATTGATAGTAAGAACATATATATGTGAATATTGTCGGATTTTTTGAACAAAATAAAAGGGAGTCTGTAGTTTCTATCTCATAAATATTTCAATTTTTGTAATTTTGTATGAGACAGAACATGCAGGTTCCTTGCCGTTTATTGACATTCATACTAGGAGATTATTAAAAAATTCACCTTGGTTCTAAACTTTTGGTTGATGTTTTTTTGAAGAATAGAGCAAGAAGAGTAAGTTTTAATTTTCAAAAATTTTAATTTAATAATTTGCTCGTAAAAATTAAATTGCTTCCGTGAGTTTCTCCTTTATTGCTGCCCTTTGATCTGTTCTGATGAGCCTTAGCGATGAAAACAAACGTTCAACACTTGCTTCTGTTGGAGGAAGTATTTATTTAAAGACACGTCAAAAATAAAAAATAGGGGCATTTTGAAGGCTGAAATGGATTAATGCCATTTACATTAATTTCAATGAAAAAATTCGCTTTGTCATACGAGCAAATTGAGATACGAGCTCGGTCACGGAACGAATTAAACGCGTACGTCAAGGTACCACTGTACTATAGAAAGAGGCTGCTTAGGGTAGTAATTGATTATGCACCTGGCATTTGCTTCCTGTCATTGAATTGAAGAAAGTGAAGCAACTAAATTGGCTGCCCGAGCATAGCATTACGCAAAATACTATTTGCTTACAAATTAAAATGTAACCTTTTTATTAGTTGCACGCTGTGTCGCGGGATACGCGGCAAGGTTCTTTTAAAAAGATTACTGTACTGCACTCCACTGGCGCACACGGCCGCGTAAGTTGCGCGGTTAGCATCACTAATATGTAAAGAAATTGAACATCAGGAGTCGTAGTCGGATAAAATATTCCGACTCCGACTCCGACTCTGCAACCCTGCTATTAACACGCAATAAGATTTGGTATTTTTGTTTTTTTGAGAATTACCAATTATATTAATGTTATTATATACAACTAGAAGAAATGAATTACGTTTATCAACAAAATTAAACTTTTTTTTTTAAAACTCATTGCTTGATTTTATCTTTTTATAAATTCCACTACAAGTCAAATTAACATTAGTTTTGCATATTAGAACTTTGAATTTCGTTACAGTATATTTGCTTCTATCATTATACGACATATTTTTTATAATTGAAAAAAATCGTTCAATAGATGCTGAGGTTCCAAGCAAGCTTTTAAGCTTTTATTATTTTAGAACTTGTGCTCTGCGGGTAAATAAATAACGACTATTTGTTATGTTTCACAGTTCACAACCTGAAGCATAATTTAAGGGCGCATTAAAAGTCGGATGCGCTTTAAATGATAATTATGCGGCCGTGCACATGTGTCACCCACTTAAGTATTTACAAATTTAATCCAATAAAACCTTTTTTTTATTTCAGCACATAACATAAAATTATAAAAAGAGTCAGTAAACTTTAACCAACATGGCTCTCTAACGATTTCAGACAATAATTCACCAACAAGTGGAAAGGTTTCAGTAATAAACAGCCAGCAAAAAACAAAAAAGTCATAACTTTCAATTAAAGGCTCTGTTGCCAAGTTTCTGTTTTGATTGAAAGTGAGGAACTTTTTTTGTCTACAATTATTTTTCTAATAGGTGTTAACTTGCGGGTGTCCTTTACTTAAAACTACTTCTGCAATGCGGTCCGCAACAAAAAAACGACTGCGTATCTATGAAACAGTGTAGAATGATACCAAAAGCAAATATTAAATAAAAAATTTTGGGACAGAACTGTTAATCAGGAGGAACACCAGGATAAGGACTGAAAATCGGAACTGCCCGGGACCTGGACGTATTGCAAGCCTAGGATTAAATGTTTGTTTAAAATTGAACGATAGAAATTTATTTTACAAATATAGAGCTGATAAACAAAAACTACCCAAGCTTTATTTTGTGTGGCATAAGTGTTTTTGTCTACTTTATTTTACTTTTGTCAATTGTTATCGTAATTATTCATCGAATGTTTTAACTGGAAATTGTACTTAAGACTTTCCTAGATGCAAATTTAAGTTACAGCGTTTGAGTAAATGACTTTGAAAATAAAGGTACAGTAGAACTCGTTAATCCGGATTCGTTTAATGTTGAATTTCGCTTAACTCAGATAAAACTGAAAGTACAAATAATTTCTTATATACTGTAATTCTTAATTAAAAGCTTCGGATTATCCGGATCTTTGCCTAATTTGGATGATTGTGTATTTCAAATCGAGTCCGGATTAATCAAGATCTACTGTAGTTGAAAACAGGCAAGCGACTCAAAACAGGACTTGATTACTTTTTGAAATCACCTTTTTAATCAAACCTGGATTTAATAAAAAATATATTTTTGGTATTATAATTTTAAATTAGATTCTTTTCAAGCTTTCAAACATGATTTTGTTTGTTTATATCTTGTTATTGTGTGTGCTGAACGTAGCGTCATCAATTCTGATATGGATTTGTAAAACAATAAGTTTTATAAACTCTCACAAAATTAAGGAAATTACTAAACAAAAAAATAACTAGACAAAAACCAGTTACAGATGTTTGTCAAATTATACTCGATAATAACAGAAAAATGAGTGTCCAATGTGAAAAAGAAAATAATGGCAGCTCTGGTTTCAAAGGAAATGAAGGAGAACCTAGTGTTTTCAACAAGATTGTTATCTATGAACTAAAAAAAAAGTTGAATTCAATAAAAGTTTTAAACTCTTCAAATTTGGTTACAAACCACATACTTGAATTTTATACAACATTTAAAACCCTATTGTTAAAAATTAAATGTTTTTCTTAAAATAAGTTTTTGTCAGTTATTGTTTTAATCTCTGAATTTATTCCTATTGCATAAATTGATTCTGAAAAAAAGTTTACTTAATTTAAAATTTTCGTTTAATGCTATGTTTAAGTGTTTACTTTGAATTAAAATTTTTTGTGCAGAGTTTAACCAGACAAAATCTAAGATAATTGAGTTGAAACAAAATGTAAACAAAATAAAAAAGTAGTCTAAAGTAATGTAATAAAAAAGTAAAAAGATGGCAGCGAAAAATTAAAAAAAGCTTTAAACTTGATTTTACTAACATTTATAATCGAAGTTTCCAAAAGTAGAAAATTAAGCAAAACTAGAAATTTAATTTAACTTTGATATTAAACGCTAGTAATTGTCGAACGCGGCAGTTCTATTAGCAAACGCGCAAATTTTTCTTCAGACCTTCTTCATACGAACAAATTTTCTTTCAATGAAGGTTGCTTCAGACCTACGCATTTTTTTCGTTTTTCTCTTTTGTTCATTTTTTTTTATCTCGAACGTTCAAGAAAGGATTGATTAAAACCTTCCACAATTTTACAGTTGATTTGACATTACAAGTTATGTGACGTGTTTATTACGTGTTTTCTGGTTGTGTTGTGATGTCATGGACTGCTTTGGCCGATTGCGCAACGTAATACAAAGATTAATCTAAGAATTCTGGTTTGGTGCAATAACTTCGATTGTTTTCTCGTGTCGTTGCTTGATTTACTTAAATTGTGTTGTAATTTTTAATCATTCTTTTGATTGCTGCAAGTTTAGAAATAGTTTTCGCGTGTGGCTGTGTCTAAGAAGTATAAGAGTCAGTGCTGACTCGTTGAAAATTAATTCTACAATGAAATAGAATTGTTTTAGCTTGTGTGGAGAACGAACTATCAAGTTTAATATTAGCCATCGGGATGTTAATTTATTTTTACAGTTAGTCAGTACTAAGTTGGTAAGCGAATGTTCGTAGTTGTTGGCGCTGTAAATTGCTTTGAAGTTTGGTGAAGCTTGAGAGTTGGGCCTTAGGAGAATTGTTCAAGTTTGTTTGATTTTGTGAATATATTCTTTATAGTCAAAAACTGTGGTTTCTTTCTATCGGTAGAGTAGAGGTGAACTTGAAACACGAAGCTTCGAAACTAAGACGAGACGAGCTTTGGAGTAGCGAGATCGAGTCAAAACGAGACGTTGGAGTACCGGACCGAGACGAAACACGAGACTTTACATAGTTGCTTTGTTTAAGTAGGCATACCATAATTTCGAAGTGGTAAATCGAATGTTTGTTAAAAGAAAAAGATTTGTCCCTAAAAAGTAGTGTTCTCTAAAAATTAAATTTTCATTTTCATTCTATCTCCAATTTCTCAATTTTCGCCTCAGAATCATAATGTTTTCTAAAAAAGGTCTTCGCTTTGATTCTGACTCCAATTTTTTTAATTTTCGTCTCAAAGTATTCTCTAAAAAAATCTTTACTACAATTTTGGGACGATAATCACGAAATTGGAGCAGAATCAAAGCGCAGATCTTTTTTTTGTTTTCACTCTAAATACTCTTATTACACAGATTTTCTTCTCCTAACTCCATTGTCTCCAAATTTTTTTCGGCAGGTATGCCTATGTTTACATCGCTGTAATGTTTTGAGTTGGACTGAAGACACAGTAGTCCGGGACCGAGACAAGACTTTGGAGTTGCGAGACAGAGACTTTAAAAACCGTGTCTCAAAACATCCAACTCTGCTGTAGAGAGAAATTTTAGGCGAATCTATTTATACTTAACCAGAGCTATAAGTACTGTTATAAAAACATCAGTCTTGCAGCAAACTATTTCTAAATATATTTGGGTATTCGGGTTACTTAGATCAACTAATACTTTTTGATTCCCGAGTAAAGTTGAAATACGTAGTTTATTTAAAGTTATTTTATTGTTAGTTGTAGTAGTTTGCAAATTGGATCGTTTCATTGAAAAAAAAATGAAAATTTTCAAATTGATTAGATATTTATACAAAAAAATGTTTTCCACTATAGTGCTCCTATAAAACCTTTTTATTTGGCTATATGAACTTATCTGGAAGACTTTCTCCAACAAAATAAGCAACCATCGTTTCCATTTGATGAAGTTTATGCTTTCATTTTTAAAGACATGCAACAATGAAAATACATGATGCTGCAGAACTACTGAAGTATGACATGATGATTTAAATTTTACCTTAATGCATTAACGAAAATTGAAAGTGCATTGGTTGAAAGTTTGAAATTTAAATTCAAAGATTTTCGCTCAAATTCTTTAGCAATATGTTAAGCTATTTTTACACGATGGGCTTTTAAAACACTAAAAAAATTGTTTTACGTATTTAGTTCAAGAGTTCATCATTTTTGTGACTTGTTGAGTTTTGTAAAATAAATGCCTTAAATTGATTTCATATTTTGAAAATGTTAATTTAATTAAGATTCTTTATGTCAGCAGAAAACCATTATTGTAGCAATTTACCTCATTTCTTTCAACTGATCAAAACAAAAAACATGAAGATACCAATCGCAATGATAAGTTATTTCTGAGAAAACTATCGGAATAAATGGTCTTGCATTACGTAAATTCGAATATGTATACAATATATAATACTTTACATTTTTATGATTTATTGTTTTAAAGGTAGTTGAAACCAATAAGGAACAACCTTATCTTGAGTCAGTGAAAATGTAACTGAGGTAATTTTTATATTTTCCTTTATAATCAAGTTTAATACCAATGAAAAATGATAATGATTTTTTATTTTACATTGATATTGAACTTCAAAATTATAACGTTTATTTTAAAACTAGGTTTTTTTCAAGTTTTAAAACATGAAGTTTTTTTATATTTTGTTATCTTGTATGTTGAACATTGCGTCATCACAATTGATGAGCATTTGTAGAATAATTAATTCTACAGACTCTCAAAAAAATAATGAACATAGACAACAAAATGAATCAGTTTTTGTTATTCATGAAACTTTATTTGACCAAAATAAGGAAAAAGGTGAAAAAGGAGACAAAGGCAGCTATGGTCCGAAAGGGGAAAAAGGAGAGCCAGTCAATGTTAACAAGACTATAATCTACGACCTGAGAAAACAAGTTGAATTGGGTAAAACTTTTAAATTCTTAAAAGTAATCTTTATAACAAACTATAGTTTATAATTTAATTGTATTTAAAAAGTTTTTTAAAAATCAAATGCATCTCTTAACATTTTTTTATAGTTAATGGTTTAAAGTCTGAATTTATTTTTTACCACCAAAAGTTAGCTCAATTTAAATCTTTATTTTATAAATTTAAAATCTGAATTTATGTTTGAGCCTTTTTGTTTAATTTAAATTTTTTAGAATTTAACCAGACAAACTTTAAAATGAACAAGTTGGAAGTAGAACTAAATCTAATAAACGAACAACTTCAAGGTGAGAAAAAATGATAAAATATGAAAGGAAAAAAATTTAAAAACGAACGAATAAGAATTATATTTTTCTCTGCTAACGTTTATAATAGGAATCGATCTTAATCAAGGTTAAAGCTTGAAATTAAATTATCTTTTATAAAAATTCTTTGTAATTGTTCTTGTCTATCCTTTGTAATTGTACTTGTCAGTTTGCACAATGCATCACAAAGTACTTTGAAAGCTAAAATTGCATACAAATATTTGAAAAGTTGATTGGCGTTGCGAAATTTAAGATAGCTTTAAAAAACACGATTATTTCTCGAAGACTTTTTCAACTAACACCCGTTGGGAGGAATCGTCAGAATGAATTGTAGTTCATTCATTCTGACGATTCCTCCCAATGAAAGTCAAATGAGAAAGTCTTCGAGAAATGAACACGCTTTTTAAAACATACAAATACCAAACTTCGGATATGGATGCTCATTTGATATTATTATATTGTCATTTGTAGTGGTAAACAAATTGCATCCATACATCCATACAAAAATTTTTAAAATTAATCGGATGCTTATCAAAAAAATGCTTTTAACAAACATTTTTTTGAAAGAGTTCTGATTTTTTCTTCTGTACATTTGTGTTTGATAACTATAGTTATTTAATGAAGAAAAACTTAAAACTGTTTGTAATTTATGGATTTTTAGACTTTATCACTTGTTGGAATGATCCTTGTCGTTACGGAAACTGTTCTTTTGTCAATAAGAATTATATGTGCTTCTGCAATGCTGTATACGCTGGAAAAAATTGTGATGGTATATTTGTGATTTCAAAATAGTTTTCCTTGGAAACATAGCAGTTGTAAATGTGGTCACCTAGCTACCAAATAGTTATTTACTTTGTTTATGTGGTTGTTGTCAGTTCAATGAATAAATTACAAACGCCAGTAAAAAATTGATATACAGGATGAGGCACAAGTAACGCCCCTTTTGTATTTAAAAATATTTATATTGTACAAACTTTTATACGTAACTTTTATTAAATATTTATTGAACGTAAATTTATTGCATTATCTCAAAGAAAACAAAGATAATAACTTGTTGGAAAGTTTTTAAGCATTGTTTTATAAAAATATAGGCGATACTTCCAAATATAAAAAAGAGGTTACTTACGCCGTATCCTGTATTTGCTGAAAAACTGTTATTAAAAATTTTATAATTTGATTAAAGAGTGTACTACCCTACACTATTGTTGATTGTGGGAAACTGTTTCATCATGCGGCCATTGTAAATTCATCATCTTACTTTCAAGACAACATCGAATGTTCTAAGTTGGAGAAACCTTCAATTAATTATTCCTCTCACTTTTGAGATGCCTTTGTATTACTGTCCGACTGAAATTTTTTTATTGGTTTAATTTTCTAAAAAAGTGTTATAAATATAATTTAAATTTGCTTTTTTGACCAACAAACAGAGGAAAGTGTCTTCAAATGCTTTTCTCAAGAAGATAACAGCATAACAAAGTTAGGAGTAAATCTTAAAGTTGATCACTACCACAATCAATTCAGCAATACCTGATGCCGACAGCTGTAAGTGATAAGAGCTATATAAATTTTATATTTAATTTAAAAAACATAATAGTGTAACAATAAAAAAGACTTTTTCAAGAATCTGTTGCGAGGACAGACCACATCTAGATTCAAACTACAATAATCGGATGTTTTTGTTTTTGAAGTTGCCACATGTGTAAGGTTTATCTCCGAGTCAGATACAGATAGGACTGGGGCTGAGCATTTATCTTGTTAATCATCAACCCAGACTGCTGCATTGCTCAGATTAGATGCTGGCAGCCACGGTGCTGAGCCAGCCTTGCGTTTTGTCATCAAAGGCAATCAGACCTTGTGCTTTATGTTGTGTCCAATATAGGAGAATGCTGTCAGAACATTACATGAGGTTTACTTAGTTGCGCCGTATCCGCATTTTGGTGACGAATGGAAACGCCCAACACCATTTTATGAGTGATTGTGCTTATTGCAAGTTGTTTATGGAAAGATTATTTCACAGGTTTAATGCTGGTATTTAGAATAAATGACACGAATTCCGGACATATTTGCACATTTGTTCGATTGATAATTCTTCCACTGCGCAGTGCGGATACCTAGTTTAAAAAGTTTGTTTAGTAGTTTCCACTCATATACCATAAAAGGGTGTCTGAATCTTAGTCTCTGTTGAAAGGCATCTAAAGCCTTGTCTTGGCACTGGCACCCACCCTGAGCACGCAGATTGCCTCAGCAGTGGGACGGATGATATAATTTTTTGCGCAATGTCACAAAGTGGTAATTGAATTTTAGCAATTTGTCCAGATTTATTTTAAGATCAATTAAAACTAGACAGAATGATAAAAGTTGTTCTTGTAAAATTTTATCTCACATTTGGCCTCTTGGTTGTTTAAATAAACAGCTGTGGTTACCGGCTTTGATTTACTGACTTCAATTTTCAAGTCTGGAGATAGGCTGGGAGTGTAGCCATGTCTTGACTTAAAATCTCCTCTTAAGTACTTCCCATCTTTAAAAGAGTGCAACAATTCTAAATTGTTTGCATAAACAAGCTTTTTTGAGATTGTAGAAGACAGATTGTACATACAGAAATTAAAAAGAAGAGGAGCCAAGACTGGTTCCTGAGGATCACCGTTTGTCATACAGCAAAATGTCGTTCCTTTGATGTCACCGGTACTTTTGTTTTAGACAAGTTTCATAATCATTCTGACCATGCGCTTATCCGGAAGAAGTCTCATCAAATTGCAGTTATGACCATGGTGCCAGTCAGTATCATATATTACTAACAGATCAAGAAATACGTGCTGTATTGTTCTGAGAATTCGCCTCTACGTGAATTAAACGCTTTCGCCAAATGTGTAAGTTGTTTCACTTGAATATATCAACTCAAAACAAGGTGTCTTAAGCTGCCTGATTACTTTCGAGACAATCAAGTTTTTAATTTGTACAAATTAAAACCGGCAGAAAGATGTTTTTTTACTCAAATTGGCTCATAATGCTTAGGCTTAAAACAGATTTTCAGCAGACATTTCATCTGCCACTTCATATATTTTGAATCAATTCCGGTTACGAGGAAAGACTACAGTTTACTATATTATACTCGCTAAAAAGAGAAAAGTTTTTCAAGTTACTACAGCAACATATTGCTTTAAAAGAGCGTCATCATCAAGATCCAGAGTGTCGTCATGAAAAACAAACGAAGGCGTTAAAGATTTCCTTCGAAATCACCTACAAGCTGCTGAATAAAATCCGCTTTGATTTCAATAACTAGAGCGTCGTCATAAAAAACAAATGACGGCGTTAAAGAATTGCTTGGAAGTCACCAAGAAGCTGCTAAATAAAAAACCGCTTTGATTTCTGCTACTGTGCCTGCCCCAATTTTTTGTATTTTAATTTGATTTTCAAACTTTAGTCAAGAGTGATCAAGATTTTTTACGTTGGTAAAAATACATTCTGTTTCAATCGAAAAATGCCGAAAGTTTTTTTTACAAACCAAACGGCAAAAATCTACAAAATGCCGTCGAATTCGGCTGACCAAGAATCGTCACCAACAGCTATAAACAATAAAAACAAAAAACAAATTTCTACTTACATGTAACTGCAGTTTGATCTCAAATGTTTTGTAGTGAGATATTTTGGAGCAAGATGAAAATGAAAAGCCAGTGATCAAATCAGAAGTTTGCCATTTATATTTGGCAAGCAACTGCTATAAACGAAAACCTTTTACTTATTGGATAGATGGTAACATTTTGTTTATCGGTCGTTTCACCAAGTACAACATTAAAGTTTGAGGTTGACCAACTTAAAAATTAAATGTTTTATCCTTAAAAAATACTTTTTGAAGTCGTCAAGAACATACTTTGATTAAGTGCTGTTTCATCTGAACTGTTTTCAGTTGTTGAAATTTACAAGTTTTTATGCGTAATAAGTTGATCGCAGTGTAATGCATTCACAAAAGCACTACCTATCCAGAGTACGATAAATAGAACAAATAACTTACGTAGAAACTATTGTGAATTTTGCAAAAATATAAAAAACCTGATAACATGTTATTTTTTGCAAAATATGAAAGTAGCAAAAAAATTCGCCAAGAAAAATGGTCTGGCGTAATAGGTTAATTGTTGTTTACATTTTAATCCGCTTTGGGCAAACGGTCAATTATCGAAAAATGTTCGTCGCCGTCATCGGTTAAAGCTTGGTCAGTTACAAACAGGATTAGGACCAAAGTTTAATCCTTTTACAATCCCAGGCTGCCGCGCTTCCTGGATCAGATGCTGGCAATGGTTTTAAGCCAGCATCAGGTTTCGTCGTCGAAAACTGTCAGTCCTCGTGCTCCGCGTGGTGCCCGATATACTGGGCACGCTATTAGAATGTAGTCTGCGGTTTTTTCAGGGGCGCCACACTTGCAACTCGATGAAAGTGCTAGACGCTATTTGTGGATCGACTATGTGCAAGGCGTCATTCAAGAGACTGTCTATTAGGAGAGTGTGAGCGCTGTGACACCACACTGATGCGCAATACTCAGGTGTTGAGTAGACCAGAAATAGCGCAGCTGGGCGCAGTGTTTTGTCACCAGCCCCGCATCCTGAGCCCACCAGTCGCCTCAGCAGTGTGACAAAAGAAGACAGTTTTTGTGCAACGCCACTAGATGGTGACGGAACGTGATCAATATTTCCAGTTTTATCTTAAAATAAGAAGGGGGTGGACAAAACAATAAAAAATCTATTAAGATTATAAACCTTTAACTCACGTTTGGCCTCACGGTTATCTAAATGAAAGGCTGCTCTCACCGTTTTAGTGTGACTGGGCTGCAATCTACAAGTCTGGAGATACACTGAAAGTGCAGACATGTCTTGGCTTAAAACCCCCAACAAGTCTTTTCTGTTTCCAGAAGAGCGAAACAATATTAAATCGTCTACATAACCAATTTTCTGGAAATTGTGGAGAGCAGGTCGTACGTATAGATGTTGAAAAGGACCCCTCCTTTTCATGACCGATCCTTGAGGAACACCGTTTTTCAAACGGCAAAGGCTACTTTACTTGCTGTCACCGTTATTAAGAGTGAAACATTGGTTTTGAAAAAGCTCCATGACCATTACGTCCATGTGCTTTAGGGGAAGAATCCTCAGCAACTTGTAGATAAGGCCAAGGTGTCAGATAGTGTTATATGCCGCTGTCAGGTTGACAAATACAGCACCGGTTTTCTTTTTAACCTTAAAAGAATCCTCGATGTTTTGCGTTAGTAGAACAACTTAATCCACGGTTGACTTCCCACGTCAACACCCAACTACCCTTTAGAAAGCAGTGGAACAATAACTGTTTGACACGGGTATAGATAAGCTTCTCGAGTATTTTGTAGAATACACAATGCAGAGATGTCGGTCGATAACTCATTGGGTACCTTACGGACTTCATCGGCTTTGGGATTGCGACTGCAAGCGTTTTCTCCCGATCTTGGAAATTTTGAGTTGGCGCAGGCAGGAAAAAAGAAAGTAACGTAACCAGGACTTCAAGGCCCAGATAATAAGATCTGGGCAGATGGAATCAGGTCCCAGCGCTTTATCTAATTTAAAGTGTTGGAGAACAGCAGTGAATTCTCTTTCTAAGAAATTCTTAGAAATATTCACTCAAGTGAGACACTTCTTAAGAAATAAGTCGAGATAACTTACGGTCAAGAGCCTCGTGCCTCTTATTTCTGTGGAACACTGTTTTTTATACAACATAGCCTGCTTTGCTTGCTGTCACCCGTAGTAAGGATAAAATATCGGTTTTAAGTGTTAGTGCCCAGCAATGAAATCTCTCTGTTAGAAATTCTTAAAGATATTCATTGGGTCTAATGTTCTAGCTCTCCAAAAGTCAGACACTTTTTAAGAAACGAGTCGAGATGACTTGCGGTCAATAGCCTCGTATCTCTCCTCGGCAAAGTCTAGCTGAGATGCAATAGCATCAACTCAAACAAGACAGTGAGGTGAAGAATGTTGATACCTACCAGTAATGTTGTTCAGTATTTTCCATGTTTTGCGACTAAAGTGCAAAAAGTTGATGCTCCAAATTGCTTCAGATCATCGATCTCTTCGCTTCCTGTCAAGTTTGTCAACTAAAGCTGTAGCTTCTAAATTTGAGTCGTCTCCAGGAGAAGACTGCAGGAACTTTGTACAGAGGAAGTTCACACTCCGCATTCCAACACGATTAAAGCTGTTTTGATGACCGCGTGGGAGGGTCTTTTTGGGTGTTTTCCTGATGGTGTTACAAAGCCAGTCAACAAGACACTTACCGTCGGGACTGTTATCATAGTAACTCCAATCAACCTGAACAGTTGAAATTACTGGCATAGTGACAGGGTTGGGAAACGCTGGGAGAGCTAAGAATTGCAGTCGCGTTGGTGGAGGTTTGTAGCCCTTGACTATTTCATAACCATAAATGTCCACGAATAGCCACTCAATCTCCGATATCGGTGGAGAATGATCAAAAAACGCATTTCTTAATCGCTGGTGGACAAACGTAGCAAGGCCATGCTTCCTGTTTGAGAAAGACCCAGCTAGGTGGAAGCTTGAAAGTATTAGTTTTTTCGCAGTATTGCAGTGGGTCTCATGTTCTACAATGACGAGTGCCTCAAACCCAAGAGCAAAGTAATAAAGAAAGTTTATCTGGATTCCAGTGAAGCCTTTGATGCTCAGCTTTAGAGTAGTGGGTATTCGGGACTTGGAAATTGTGCCCTAAAAACGGCAGTTTTTTTCAGGCGTTGCTCGTTTTGAAAAAGAAGTTTGCCGATTAGCAGACCCTCGCTGAACATCGGAACGGATGTATATCCTTCCGTTTTGCCAGTTTCGGTTTCGGTCTGTCATCTGTAGTAGAAAGAACAGACTTACTCACAGCTCTGGCGGCGAGAAAGCTACTGCTGTCTGGGCCAATGCTGCTATTTGTTGATCCGAATATAAGATAGGTATATAATTATAATTAAAACGTACTAAGAACAACACCAAATAAATTGACGAAGCAAGCGGTAAGTCCACTCTATGCTTTCAGATTGTATTCTTTTCAATTAAGTTTGGTAAGTAAACATGAGTAGAATGATTTGGAATGGCAATTGATTGGTGATGTATTTCAATCAATTGTTGTTTCACTTAAATCGAGTTGATGCTTTTTCAATCATTGTTTATGTGACTTCTTAGATATTACGATAAGCGCTACTATTAGCAAAGTGACGACCAAAGTTAACAAAACTACTGCAGGCAATTGTGAGTAGAACAAGCAGCAGTTGGCCGATACATAAGTAGCTTGTTTCTTGCGGTCGAGAAATGGGAGGGTCTTTTTTGGCCGCTTTTCTGATGGTGTTACGTACAAAGTCAGCCAGCAAGGAACTTACCGTCGAGATGTTATCATCATAACCCCAATCAAAGTGGACGGTTGAAATGACAGGCATAAAGACAAGGGTGAGGAAACACTGGGGGCTCTAGAGATGGCAGTCGCGTTGGCGGAAGTTTGTAGATGTTGACTGATTTATAACCAGCAATACTCACGCATAACCAACTACTTTGCGATGTTGTTGGAGATTGGTCCAAAAGCGTGTTCCTTAGTCGCTTGTGTACAAACGTTGCCAGGCAGTAGTTTCTGCTTAAGAAAGACCCAGCTAGTTGGAAGCTTGAAAGTACTAGCTTTTCCGCATTTGTGCAGTGCCTCTCCTGTAGTAGAATTACGCATGCCTCAAACTGTAGAACAAGTTAATAAAGAACCTTCAACTTGTTTGCAGAGAGGCTTTCGATGCTCAGCTGGAGAATAGTAGACCTTTGAAACTTGTTGGTAATGTGCCGTGAAAAGGGCAGTTTTTTCTAGCCATTGCCCATCCTGAAAAAGGCTTTTACCGATTAGCAGACATTCGCTGAACATCGAGATGCGTAGATATCCTTCCGTTTTATCAGATTTGTTTTCGGTCTGTTATGCAAAGTAACAAGAACAGACTTACTTACAACCCAGGCTGTGAGAAAGCAACTATCGTCTGGGTCAATGCTGTCACATGTTAAGTCGAATATAAGACATAAGTATTATCATTATTATAACATGCAAAGAGCAACATTATCATTATTATAACATTCAAAGAGCAACACCAAAAACTTTAACTTAGTAGTAACTAACAACTAGCATATAATTATTATTTAACTAAACAATATAAAAAAGGTTGTTATCGTTTTTGTACTGCCACCCATTAAGAGTAAAATGAGCAGCAGTTGACCGATACATAAGTAGCTTGGTTGCTTGTAGTCGAGAAATTTGGCGTACATGCTCGAAACCCGTAAAGTGTTCGAAATCATGTTTCATTTGTTTGTGACTTAGCTCAATCAAAACGTTGCTTACAAGTTGCTTTGTTTCTTACAAAAGAGTTTTGACAACTGAAAGTTTCAACAATTGATAACCTGCAATCTCCCTGTGTTTGTCAATTCAGCAATAGAGCACTTTAAAGTGCTTCGTGCATTGAGTTTTTTATTTCTTGTTTATTTTCTGTTTATACTCCGCAATTTTATTGCCTGTTTCAAAGTTCGCTTGCCCACACCACTCAGTAAAAAGTGTGTTGAACTTACTCTCTTTTGTGTTATGACGTACTAAGCCATTTAGCCTACACAAAATTAAGAAAGATTTTTATGGATGGTTCTATTGTTGTGGCCATGAATAAACTGCTGATAAATATCTTGAATTAATTTTTAAAAAAGCACTTATGAATATTACTTTGCTTAAATATTTTACTTTTTACAATGTTTATCAAAAACTTACGCAATCCCCAAAAAGACCAAACAACCCATTGGACACCGCGCCCCCAGGTTGAAAATCAGTGTTCTAAATAATCATTTCAAATGTTTATTTAATTTGTCGAGATTTAGGTTTACGTTTACTGCGCTCCAACGGTCAAACATTGTTGCTCAACACACACAAACTAATAAACGCTTGTCAATTACATTTATTTCAGTGAAAAGCAAAATGTCAAACAGATTATTGCAGTAGGGAGAATAATTTTGTGAAACCTAGTTGCGGTACATAATCTGGATATAGCCCTACCTTTCTATGACTGTAATTGTCTTTCTGACAGGACAATAATCTGACTTCTATCTCTTTCTCAATTTGGTGTAGATGTTAAAATTACTCGGGCGAATAAGTTTCATTTTAACAATCATTATCGTTATTTTACTATTTTATCCAATAACAATGTAAATGGGCTAAATTAATCAAAACAAATAAACAAAGAAGATAATTATTAAAAAAGGGCAATTCAGATTATATTAGGTGTAAGCATCTGCACAAAATTGAACAGTGCCTTTCTCAAAAGTAACTAGGCCTTCTCAAACTCGTTGTTTTCCAAAATATTCGAAAGACATTGTGGAAAAAAAAAGATAGCATTTTTAACAAGTGCTGATAATGTACAAGAAGTAATCATTCAAGTAAACCTCAGTGCTGTGGTCTTCACATCATCTTCTCAAAATATTCTATAAAATTAAGCGTTACCAAAATTTATGATGAACTTTAAAGGTTGGTTAGTATGTCAGAAAATACATAATCGGATTCTTGAAAGCAATAATACGACGCACAATTGTTAAAATATAACTTAATTTTTGTATGGCCAAATGTAATGATCTATATATTCAGTATGCAAATATCAGTGCTTTCTTTATGGTTTACACCAGGGGTCAAAAACCTCTTTGGCAAGAAAGCCATAAAAGTTGAATATTTTTTATTGTATTTCTGTGAGAGCTGTACAATATTTCTTATAATTTTTGCTGTGTGTGTGCGAAGAAATTTGTTCGTGAGCAAACTTTGCTCAATTTTGACTCGAAATCGTAGTCATCTCCAAAAAAAAGTCTTTACCTTGAATCTAATTTTAATTTCCAAATTTCGCCTAAAAAAAGTAGTGAATTAAAAAAAAGGCCTTTACTACTGAAATCTTGTGTGCACACATCTTTGTTTTCTGTAGACTAGTATATGCTTGTCATCAAAAGAGCCACATTCGTCTCTCGAGCCGTGAATTCCCAACCTCTGGCTTATACAGTGCTCAATAATAAAAATCACCCGGAGTATTGATAGCAAATATATATTTCTACCAACATTGACCTAATTGCTGTTTTTTTAAAGCGTAACCACGATTGTTGGTTAACTTGATTAAAAATTTTTTCATAAAACACGTTTTTCCGATGCACAATAAAAGTTACTCAAATAAAACTGGCCATCGAATGCCCGTCTTCTTGTTTCTAATAAAATAAAAAAAACGATAAAGCTTTGATTGACATTCAGCAATCACAAAAACGTTTGCATCGACATTTATGTGCTGTTTAATTAACATTTTTTAATATTTATAATTTTTTTTACTTTTTTTACTTTTTAATATATTGCAGTTTCCCACTTCGAATGGAAAGAGGAAAAATTCCAAATAACATGATCACAGCTTCTTCGCAATGGGATTGGTGGCATGCTCCTCAACTCGCAAGATTGAACATTCAGTCGAGGAATGGGGCAATGGGCGCTTCGATGCCAAAACGGGAAAGTAAGTGATCCAAAGACTAAGAGCTTATTGGTCTCATGCTTTAATGAGTCTGACATATCTCATCAAAATGTTTCTAAAACCAATAATTTCAGAAATAAGAAACCTAAATTTTCCATAACTTTTAATTCATTTTACAAATATGCCCATAAAAATATTTTTACTTAAAAAATAACCAGTAAATTGAATTTTTTTTGCCATTTGTTATAGTTTATTTTTTCTCATGAAAACGATATACGAATAAAATCAGCCATTTCAATTTAATATCATAAAAAATGTTTTTGAGTGACAAAACGACCCACTCTAAATAGTTTTAGAATAATGTCAATAGTTTATCGATTTGTTGTCAACAAAACCGTGATCAAAAGTTAGAAACCAAACACGTTTTTTGACCTTTTACATTAAAACGTTATGCTATTGTGTTGCATCAGATAGTATTTCTGTTGCATCATCACTATTTTTTCCTTCAATGTGAAACAGGGCTGTTAACAAGGAGTTGTTGTTTCTGGTTTGCAAGAGTCGGAGTCGCAGAGTTACGAACAGATGGAGTCGGAGTTTGAATAGAGTTGCAAAATATTTTCTCCCATTCACCATCCCTACTTAAGTAATCAATTTTATCTATTAAATATTAATTGACCATAAGGCAGTTAAGCTTTATCTTTTGAACTTTTTATTTGTCTAAATAATAAAAAAATCTTATTCTTTTGAAGATTAAATTGTTTTTTTTACAAGATTTTAGAAAACTCGGTATTGGTAATTATTTAAATTTTTAAGACTGAATTAAATCAAGCATTTAAAAAATTAACTTTACTAAAAGATATAGACGTATTTTGTGGCCAAATGTAAAATTAACAGTTTCGAAATATAATTTTACCAAAGCTGTTATTTTCATGAAAAAACATTGTAATAGAGTTCAAACATGTTAAGGCAAAAACTCAAAATCGATTTGAATAAAATCTGTATTCTGAGCAGAAGCATAAATTTTTTTGTAGCGTTTGACTCAAGAATTATTATAAGTTACAAGCTTTGGTAAGAAAATTTTCTTAATAGTAACGATAAAGAATAAGATTATTTGATTAAATTACAGTATAAAAACTAATGTTTGCCTAATTGTCTAAGGTTTATGTTTTTCAAATTAGTTCACAGTTCATATGCCCAATAATCGGCCAAAAAAAATTAATGGTCTATATGATCGCAATATTATGATGAAACATAATGATTCATGTGTATTGAAAAAGTAATAAGCATGCAAAATATTTATACAAGTTAACCCTTATACTCCGAGACTTTTTGAGTCGCGTTACTTCCCATACGGGTCATTTTGACCCGCATATTGTTTTCTGTGTATTACGCTAGAGGATGTTGTTAGAAGAGGGCACTTTTGGTGTTATAAAAAGGGACAGATATATCCAGTCAATGAGTGTTGTAATAAAAAACAAATACTTTATTTTTATAATCATGATTACGAAAAATTTAACATTTAGGCAGGTAAGTACGTTGTACATAATTCATATAGGTGTTTATTTCAGCAGAGAAGATGTGATAAACGAAAGTATGTTTCACAATAATACAGCGCAAACAAATGCGAAAGAGTTTATGATTATTAGTCGTTGCACTTTCTGCAAATAACGACAGAATGATCACTGCAAATATAGCTATTGCATGTTTCACAAAGGGTTTTTGTTTTGCGATCGGCTTTTGGAGGACACATGGAGCAGCACTTTCGCTTTCTTGTATTTGCTGGTGATGAAGCTGGTATTTGAATTGAATTTTCGTCCTGCAGTCCAGCCAGTTCCTTTGCCAAACTAATTAATAGACTCCTCCGCAATCTGTTGCCACGTTTTGCAGTATAATTTTCTTTGTTGAGGGACATCCATACAATAAATGCGTTTAGAGCGCTGATATCCAGCATATTATAAAAGATTACCATGGGCCATCTTCGAGTTTTTCTTTTGGTAGTAAACCATCTCACCATTTAATCCATGGTATCTACACCACCTTTTGTTGCATTGTAGTAAGTAATGACTTCTGGTTTTTTCTCTGGACCAGGCGATTCAGTGCCCTTGACTAAATGTATGGTACTTAGAAGAGTAACCACCTTTCCTTTTTTGGGACAATAAAAAGCAATCATTGCCTCTTTTTGAAAACCATGGAGAGTAGTAAATTCTTTTCGGTCCTTCGTGGACACAAATTCTGCAGGAAGCTCTTTTCTGTTCTTTCGAATTGTTCCCACGATGATGAGATTTTGCATCAGAAGTTTTCTTCCCAATTCCAAATTTGTAAAAAAGTTATAACTGGTAATATTTCTTCCACTTTTTTGAAAAGGATCTGAGAGTTTTAGCACTACTTTTGAACCTAGATTTGTTTCCCTTGGCTCACCTATTTCTCTTTCTTTGTACACATCCATTTTCAGTACATAATGTGTGATTGAATCGCATATTGCCCAGATCTTGATGCCGTATTTTCCTGGTTTTGATGGCATGTACTGGCGGAATGGGCAGCGACCCCAAAATGTCACAAGTTGCTCGTCTATCGTCAGATTGGTTTCAGGAACATATGCATCCAACAGAGATTTATTCCAAATTTCAAATACATTTCTAATTGGTGAAAACTTATCTGGCAATCTGGCAGATCGTCGAGCTGCAGCGTCATCAAATCGAAGAACACGTAATATATTTTGAAAGCGATTACGCGAAATAATTTTACGAAAAATTGGTCTTCCATGTTCCATATGCCACAGCTGAGAAAGATCTTCGTTGCTTGACTTGTTTACACCAACTAGCAATAAGGTTCCGATCACTTTTCTTAGTTCTGCAACTGTAGTATATTTCCAGTTATTTGAAAATACACGTAGACCTTCTTTATTAGTCCATTTACATATTTCTTCCAGAAGATTATCTCTGAAAAACAAAGAAAAACAATCTCCAAGTGAGCCACTCATTCTTATGGCATATCTAGTAGGTCCAGACTTTTCTCTTATTATATTTCTTTGGCTCGTTTTAGAAGTAAGTGGAAGTAATGGTTCTGCTGCCCAACTCTCTCGGTGTTTGTAATGTATCTGCCAGATGCGTCACTAGCTTCTGCATTATCATTATTATCCTCGGAATCATACTCTGGATCAGAAAGAATAATATCTTCTTCGTTGTCGTCGTCTGAAGGAACATAATTGCTGCAATCGTTGTCATCACCCAATCTGTCGCTCGTGCTTGAATCCTCCTGATTGTCATCAAAAAGAAGACTAGTAACTTCATCTGCAGTACGATAATTGCTCATCTTGACTTTACCCAAGCAAAATAATAGCAGGAAAAAAAAACAACTGTTTACAGAATTAGCTGAAAAAATTTACACAATGTTTCCTTTTCAACCTAAAAAAGATTATTTTAGCCAAGCATTTTACTGACAACATTGTTGTGACTAATTTTATACAACAGTCAGGTATGCCCTGCAAGCAAGAACTCAACACCTTGAGGTAAAATCCTGTAGACAAAATACATATTTCTTTCAACCTTCTAGAGACAAAAACTTTACACGTAAAAAAATTGCCACAAAAAAGCTTTTCAATTGCTTGAGGTTTCATTGCAAATCCAACTGGATTGCTTTCTAAACTGACTAGCTTTTCCACTCAAAAAAGCAAAGGTCTTCTAAAAAATCAAGATAGTTTACCAACTATTCTATCCAGCTTTCTGCATAAGAAACAAACGCAAAAAATGAAAATAGAGCTGGCCGAATCGGCACACTGGACTTCGAGTTCAAAAGTCACGGGTTCAATGCCTGCAACAAAGTTTTATTTATAATGCATAAGTGTCTCTATATAAAAGGTGTCAGGTTTCATCTGTCTAAGACTATAGCTGAAGCCTGAAAAAAATATAATTCATGTAAAATAATGCACTCTTGGGCTTGGGTCAATTTGACCCATTTGGGAAGTAATGCGACTACTACAAGTTACGGCGAAAATTTAAATCATAATTCATTCAAAATCTTAAGAAAGTATTTCTGAAGGTTACTCGAAAGACTTATGAAATCTCACTGCATAAAAGCAAGTAAAAACGCGAATAATACACATTTAAATTTTGCTTCGGGTCAAAATGACCCGTCTGGGAGTATAAGGATTAAAAATTAAGATTTTTAGTTTATAGATCATAGAAATGTATTTAAGGTCATAAAAATGTGACTCAACTGTTTATCAAAACTGCATTATGGTGGAACCTGACATCACAAGAGAAAATGTTTTGCAACTCTATTCAGACTCCGACTCCATCTGTTCAAAATTCTACGACTCCGACGAAAAACTCTTTGTTAACAGCCCTGTTTCACATTGAAGGAAAAAATAGTGATGATGCTTGGAATTGTTGGTTTGGAGTCAATTTAAAAAGTACAGCAATAATTCAGCTATATTTAAAAATCTAAAGAGGTTAAATCCAAAGAAGTTAACAACAGAAATACTATCTGATGCAACACAATAGCATAACGTTTTAATGTAAAAGGTCAAAAAACGTGTTTAGTTTCTAACTTTTGATCGCGGTTGTGTTGACAACAAATCGATAAACTATTGACATTATTCTAAAACTATTTAGAGTGGGTCGTTTTGTCACTCAAAAACCTTTTTTATGATATTACATTGAAATGGCTGATTTTATTCGTATATCGTATTCATGAGAAAAAATAAACTATAACAAATGGCAAAAAAAATTCAATTTACTGGTTATTTTTTAAGTAAAAATATTTTTATGGGCATATTTGTAAAATGAATTAAAAGTTATGGAAAATTTAGGTTTCTTATTTCTGAAATTATTGGTTTTAGAAACATTTTGATGAGATATGTCATACTCATTAAAGCATGAGACCAATAAGCTCTTAGTCTTTGGATCACTTACTTTCCCGTTTTGGCACCGAAGCGCCCATTGCCCCATTCCTCGACTGAATGTTCAATCTTGCGAGTTGAGGAGCATGCCACCAATCCCATTGCGAAGAAGCTGTGATCATGTTATTAGGAATTTTTCCTCTTTCCATTCGAAGTGGGAAACTGCAATATATTAAAAAGTAAAAAAAGTAAAAAAAATTATAAATATTAAAAAATGTTAATTAAACAGCACATAAATGTCGATGCAAACGTTTTTGTGATTGCTGAATGTCAATCAAAGCTTTATCGTTTTTTTTATTTTATTAGAAACAAGAAGACGGGCATTCGATGGCCAGTTTTATTTGAGTAACTTTTATTGTGCATCGGAAAAACGTGTTTTATGAAAAATTTTTAATCAAGTTAAAACTAGGATTACCGCTAAGCCGAATTCGACTTAGCATGTTTGTTTAATTTGGCATTCAGACTCTATTATAACATGTAGATTCATGAAATTTTTGAGTTTTCCTAATATTTATTGCAGTTTTTGAATTTACTTTTACTAACGTTGTAAGTTGTCCGGAAGTTGACTTACGATTTCAAAAAAAACTACTACTCCTTGGATTACCAATGAGTCGATTTTGACTTAAAGCCTGCATTGACCGTTTAAAGTTGTTTATCTTGACATGAAAGCAGACAGTGTTACTGGCTAGTGACGTAATTATAGTTAGAATAAGTTAGTTACCAATGAGACCCAATTTTACTCTTTGTGTTTGCATTAATTGATTTGCATTTAGCACGTTGTCAATCGCTTTTCGATGTTTCTTGACTTGAAAGCATCTTTGCAATGAACGGCAGTAGACAGAAATTACAATTGTAAGCAAGAGTATTTAGATATTTTGTAAAGTACTCGAACTTCTTCTGCATAAATTTTGGTTAGACGTATTGCATAATATAGCTACAGTGGTTTTAGTGGAGCAGTGATCTTTTACTTTGTATATAAAGACCGAATGATATTTTTCTCCGTCACAAGTTTTTTTCTAAAAAAATATAATAAATAACATAAATGAGCAATCTGCTGCTGAAAAAGCCTCAGATTAAATTTTTTCATGGGACACCGATGATGATTGTTCCGATAAAGAAGACGTGTATTTTGCAAACACCTTAGATTACGGCACTGCTGCTGTAACAAATTCATCTGCATCAAATGCAGAAAGCAGTGACAGTAGTGAAGATTGTGAAAATAATGACTGTTTTTTTACACAATCTCAAACTACATCTTTGTTACCCAACCAGATATCAGGAAAAAATAAAGCTTTGTGGGAGCGTTTTTCATTAAGAGTTAACAAAAATATTAGGCGCACAAAATTTTTACTGCCTTGTTGCGGTGTTTCAAAAGCAATTGCAAGAAATATTGTGACCTTATATAATACTTGGAAGCACTTTATCCACAAAAGTATCCTCAGAATTATTGTAAAATTTACCAACAAGAAAGCTCAGCGCAAAGGCAACATTTCATTTTTCGTAGACTTGCAGAAATCAAAAGCTTTTATTGGACTTCAATATGCACAAGGAATTTACGGAAAAGGCCATACCGTTGCATTTTTATGGAGTAAAAGCATTCCAATCTTTTACGAAACAATGGGTGCAAATTTTTTTCAGAAATTTTAAAATTTATGAGATTTGATGATAAACCGAACAGAATTAGGCGAGGACCAAACATTGATAAGTTTGCACCAATAAGAGAAGTTTTTGAAAAGTTTCCTCACTGTGCGAAAGCAAATACGTGGATGATTTCTCTCTTACTGTAGATGAACAACTTATGCTTTGTAAGTCGCGTTGCCCTTTGATCACATTTATACCAAACAAACGTGACAAATACGGGATCAAATTTTGGGCAATTGTAGACGTGAATTCAAAGTATTTCTTAAATATTGTTCCTTATCTTGGAGCGCAAGAAATAGGTGGGCGTGGTGGAATACCTCATGCTGAATCGGTTGTTATGAAGCTCGTACATCATGTAACTGGAAATGGATACAACATCACTTGCAACAAATTCTTTACATCCTTGACGCTAGCTAAAAAGCTTGCAAATCATCAATAAGAATCGTAGGAACAATGAGGAAAAACCAGATAAAGATGCAAAGGAAATAACAAAGGCAGAAAGACAGGCTTACAATCCAGTCTTTCTTTTGGAATAACAATGCTGGGAGTCTCTTTGTAAAGTATCCAGCAAAAGCAACAAAAACAGTATGCTTGCTCTCAAGTATACATCAATTCCCAGATGTGGACCAAACTATGCAAAAGAAAAAGCCCGAAATGATATTCCTTTGCAACAAGAACAAAGTTGGAGTCGATTGCTTTGACCAAATGGAACGTTTATACACCACCCAAACTGCAACTCAAAGATGCCCTATGAGTGTTTCGGGAAATATGCTGGACATTGCAACAATAAATGCTTGGGTACTCTACAAGAGTTCAACACAGAAACAAATTATCCAACGAAAGTTTATTCTCCTTCTTGTGAATAAGCTCACAAATAGAATGAAAAAAATTTGCCCCGGCAGTGACACCCCTCAAAGCAGACCAACTAGCATTACAACTAGAAAGCTTTGGCATTTTCATGGAGCAAAATTGCAACAATATGAATGTAACTTTATGCATGAAATGTAATTGTTTATCCTATGGAAGTTGTTCAGAAAACAACACAAATATTTTGTATCATGTAACATGTAAAAAAAATTTTTTCGTCATGGTAGTGAGTCGCAGTTTTATTATTTTTAAATAGTAGAACAGTAATTGACATCGAAGTACACTCATTTGATATTATTTACATTTTCAGTGAGCATTGGTGGACAAAAAACTGATGGAAACGCATTAGATAGACTAACCATCATGCTGAGTGCAAATCGACTCAACGGTAAACGTAGGGGTAAAAAAATTGTGGTAAACCTAATGTTAACTAACAATCGTGGTTCCGCTCTAAAAAAACAGCCAAGTCAATATTGGTAGAAATATATATTTGTTATCAATACTCTGCTTTGATTTCTATTATTGAACACTGTGTAGACCAGGGATCGGGAATTTACGGCTCGAGAGAAAAATGTGGCTCTTTTGATGACAAGCATAAACTAGCCCACAAAAAACAAAGATGTGTGCACACAAGATTTCAGAAGTGAAGACCTTTTTCTAGAAATCACTACTTTTTATAGACGAAAATCGAGAAATAAAGTTAGATTCAAGGTAAAGACTTTTTTTTGGAGATGACTACGATTTTGAATCAAAATTGAGCAAAGTTTGCTCACGAACAAATTTCTTCGCACACACATACAGTTAAAATGAGAGAAAATATTGTACAGCTCTCACGGAAATACAATAAAAAATATTCACTTTTTATGGCTCTGTTACCAAAAAGGTTCCCGACCCCTGGTGTAAACCATAAAGAAAGCGCTAATATTTGTACATTGCATATATAGATCATTACATTCTGTCACACAAAAATAAACTTATATTTTAACAATTGTGCGTCGTATTATTGCTTTCAAGAATCCGATTATGTATTTTCTGACATACTAACCAACCTTTAAAGTTTATCATAAATTTGGTAACGCTTAATTTTATAAGATAGTTTGAAAAGATGATGTGAAGACCACAGCACTGAGGTTTGCTTGAATGATTACTTCTTGTGCATTATCAGCACTTGTTAAAAATGCTATCTTTTTTTTCACAATGTCTTTCGAATATTTTGGAAAACAACGAGTTTGAGAAGGCCTAGTTACTTTTGAGAAAGGCACTGTTCAATTTTGTGCCGATGCTTACACCTAATATAATCTGAATTGCCCTTTTTTAATAATTATCTTCTTTGTTTATTTGTTTTGATTAATTTAGCCCATTTACATTGTTATTGGATAAAATAGTAAAATAACGATAATGATTGTTAAAATGAAACTTATTCGCCCGAGTAATTTTAACATCTACACCAAATTGAGAAAGAGATAGAAGTCAGATTATTGTCCTGTCAGAAAGACAATTACAGTCATAGAAAGGTAGGGCTATATCCAGATTATGTACCGCAACTAGGTTTCACAAAATTATTCTCCCTACTGCAATAATCTGTTTGACATGTTGCTTTTCACTGAAATAAATGTAATTGACAAGCGTTTATTAGTTTGTGTGTGTTGAGCAACAATGTTTGACCGTTGGAGCGCAGTAAACGTAAACCTAAATCTCGACAAATTAAATAAACATTTGAAATGATTATTTAGAACACTGATTTTCAACCTGGGGGCGCGGTGTCCAATGGGTTGTTTGGTCTTTTTGGGGATTGCGTAAGTTTTTGATAAACATTGTAAAAAGTAAAATATTTAAGCAAAGTAATATTCATAAGTGCTTTTTTAAAAATTAATTCAAGATATTTATCAGCAGTTTATTCATGGCCACAACAATAGAACCATCCATAAAAATCTTTCTTAATTTTGTGTAGGCTAAATGGCTTAGTACGTCATAACACAAAAGAGAGTAAGTTCAACACACTTTTTACTGAGTGGTGTGGGCAAGCGAACTTTGAAACAGGCAATAAAATTGCGGAGTATAAACAGAAAATAAACAAGAAATAAAAAACTCAATGCACGAAGCACTTTAAAGTGCTCTATTGCTGAATTGACAAACACAGGGAGATTGCAGGTTATCAATTGTTGAAACTTTCAGTTGTCAAAACTCTTTTGTAAGAAACAAAACAACTTTAAAGCAACGTTTTGATTGAGCTACAGTCACAAACAAATGAAACATGATTTCGAACACTTTACGGGTTTCGAGCATGTACGCCAAATTTCTCGACCGCAAGCAACCAAGCTACTTATTTATGGGTCAACTGCTGCTTGTTCTACTCAAATTTCCTGCAGTAGTTTTGTTAACTTCGGTCTTCACTTTGCTATTAGTAGCACTTGGCGTAATATCTAAGACAGCGGTTTTCAACCTTTATGTTCAGCGAGCCAATCTTATTTGGGGGCGGCGGTCGCGGGCCACGAGCAAATAGTTAAATACAGAGAAAAAAACATAAACACACAAAAACAAAAATAAGAAACATTTTATTCTTTCCGTTTTAAAATTTTCAATCCGAGCCCTGGAGCTGCACTTTCTTCACCAAATCTTTTAATCATGGTTGCAAGTCGGTGACAGCCAATTTCATCAATGCCTCTAGATGTGCATGTGTGAGCCTAGTTCTGTACTTCGACTTTACGAATTTCATTGTAGAGAAAGTTTGTTCGCACCGATACGTCGTTCCACAGCGAGAGATAAATTTCGCACTGAATGACCGTAACTTTGGAAAGGCTGTGACTGATACGGCCTTCCAAAAGTCCACTAAGTCTTGCCCTGTGGCCATCACCAATAACTTCTCGTAGCGTGCTCTAAGCGCCGCTGAATTTTGAAGATCGATCAGTTCCTGAACTTCGAAATCCATTTTGCCAGGATCGACCGCAAACGGATTGGTAAATAGTAGATTTTCGTGTTTCGCTTTATCTGGGTCTAGTTCTTCGAACCTTTGCTCAAAGTTTTCAATCATCACGTCAAGCTTGTCAACGTAAAAATCTTCATCCACTCTGTTGCTCGGTTCCGCCACTCAATCTTTCAATGCCCAAAAGTTGTCAAAGCATCTCCCACTTAATTGATGACAAAATAACTGTAGCTTCTGTTGGAATGAATTTACTTGATTATTGAGGTGACTTACGAATTGTTGCTTTCCTTGCAGGCGTTTTTTTAGCGTGTTTAGGCGTTCTCCCGAGATATCTGTCAGGAAAGCCGAGTCGTTCAACCATGACGGTTCTTTCAGCCTCTGTTTTGGTTTTTCCGAAAGCATCTTCTTCTCACATAAGAAATTATACACGTAGCCCTTGACGGCGAGGAATCGGACTAGTACTTTTCCCCGAGAAAGCCAACGCACTTCTGTATGAAAAAGAAGTTCCCCGTACTGTTCATCCACGTTGTTCAGAAGTCGGCAAAATTCTCTTCTTTTCAAAGCTGCAGCTCGTATATTATTCACACATTTCACGACCACTGACATGACGTCTTTCATCTGCAATGACTTCCCACAGAGCGATTCCTGATAAATTATGCACTGATACTTTAGCTGTGCTCTTCTTAGAAACTGTTCTAGCTGAGTGCAGAATCCAACGTTACATCCGGTCATTGCTGAAGCTCCGTCAGTACAAACACTGGTCAACTTGTCCCACTGAAAGTTCATTTTTTCAGCACATTTTCTGAGCGCGTTCAATATATCAACTCCTTGCGTTCGCCACTCCATAGCGACAAGACCGAGTACCTCCTCCTTTACGTTCGATTCTTGATCCACAACCCTCCCGAATATGGCTAGTTGGGCTGTATCTAGAGCATCAGTACTCTTATTCAATGCGATCGAAAAGAAGACAGCATCCTCCTGAGATTGTATCAACTGCTTACTCACGTCTTCTAACATCATTTTCACCCGTCTGGTCATCGTGCTGTCAGAAAACGGTATACCAGTTGCGAATGTGCTAGCTTTGTTGCCTAGATATTTCATCACAATATGCAAAGCTGGTTTGATAATCTTTTCTACCTCCACCATAGGCCTTTTCTTTTTGGTTATCAACAAAGCGAGCTTGAAAGAAGCAGATGTTTGATCCTTCAATTGTTTGTTGCAACTGCTGAACATGTTTCTGCTGTATTCAAGTTCTTCGCAGGCTTTTGTCATCCAGGATTTGTGAAGTTCTGAGCCTACCGAATGTTCGCGAATAAAATTCGTATGCGTCTGGTAGTGGCGCTTGATGTTGTATTTTTTCAAAAAGCTTACGGTAACATTGCAAACCAAACATATTGCCTTCCCGTTTTCTCAACGAATAAATAGTCCATTGTCCATTCTTCGTGGAATTCCCTGCAGCGTTCAGCCTGTCCCTTAATTGCCATCTCCAATCACACAAAATAACACTCAATGGAATCAGAAACTTACGAAATTTACGGAAAGATGCAGTCGTTTTGACAAAACAATACCAAATAGCACATGCTAATCAGTACGAATCGTTTTATGCGAGAAGGTAGCAGGAGCAAAATGATTGTTTCGAGTAAATTAAGTTTTTGTGATTTATTGTTTTAGGAATATGACAATATAAGCAAGTTTTTAATTGTTTTGTTTATTTCTTCTCTAAACTTGTTTTATGCGTAATCTTGTTGCCTTATATTGTGTTTATGTTTTGCATAAAATTTTTGCATTAAAAAATACAAAGTTTTTTGCATTTTTTAAACGCTAATATCTCACAAACTAAATAAGCTGGGCGGTTGAAATTTGCACGGAAGACTTGTTGTCGTTGTTTGAAGGGTATCCACTCCAGGTCATACACAAACAGGACTGGATCCAAGGGTTTATACTTTTACTACCTCAGGCTGCTGTACTGCCTGAATCAGATGTTGGGAGTAATGTTATTAAGCCAGCATCGAGTTTCGTCATCCAAAACCGTCAGACCTCGTGCTCCATGTGATGCCCGATGTATAGGGCACTCTGTTAAAACATGGTCTGCGGTTTCTTCAGAGGCGCCACACTCGCAATTCGGAGAAGAAGCGAGACCTCATTTGTGCATTTGTGTATGATCATATGCTTATCCGGAAGAAGTCTCAGCAGCTTGCAGGTAAGGCCACGGTGCCAGACAGTGTCATAAGCAGCTGTCAGATTGACAAATACGGCACCGGCCTTCTTTTTAGCCTCAAAAGAATCCTTGATGTTCTGGATTAGCAGAACAACTTGATCTACGGTTGACATCCCGCGTCGGAACCCAGCCTGCTTTTTGGGAGCAGTGGATCAATTAATGGGTTAACGCGGGCGTAGATAAGCCTCTCGAGGATCTTTTAGGGGACACAGAGCAGAGATATCGGTCAATAACTTTTTGGGTTCCTCACGGGCTTTGTTGGTTTTGGGATCGCGACTACAAGCGCTCTTCTCCAGATCTTGGGAATTTTGAGTCGGCGTAAATAGGAAGAAAGGAAGTCAAGTAACCAGGACTTAAAAGCAGCTCCAACATGGAGTATGAGCTCTGGGAAGATCAAATCAGGTCCCAGAGCTTTACCTGGTCTTAAATGTTGGAGAGCAGCAGTAAATTTTCTCTGTAAAAAAGTGCCAGAGATATTTATTGGGTTTGGTGTTGTGGCCCTCCAAACGTCAAACACTCTTGAGAGACAAGTCGAGATGACTTGCGGTCAACAGCCTCGTATCTCCCATTTCTAACCAACTGAGATGCAATAGCATCGGATGAAAAGTGGCAGTGATGAGGAGACACAGAAGACTTGTAACTAATTATGATATAAAAATATGTAAAAAAAGAAAAATCGAAAATTTTGTCATGTTACCTTTTTGCATAAAACGCTAGCACAGCCTACGGAGGCTATTTCAGATCTCAGATATATGGATATTGGGTTGACATTTCAGACATGTATAATATTCTTTAGATTTTGGGAAGGGCTCGCGGGCCACGGGTTGAGAACCCTAATTTAAGAAGTCAGATAACAAGTGAAGTCGATTTAAGTGAAACAACAATTGATTGAAATCTATCACCAACCAATTATTTTTTCAAATCATTCGACTCATGTTTACTTGTTCAAGTCAGGCATTAAAGCGTTCTTGCTACTGTTAGAAAAAGATGCAAGAAATTGACTGATTTTAGAAAGTTTCTTCTTTTTGATATCATTAGCGCCTTTAAGATGAATGCATTCATAAGGGACAAGAGATCTCTTTATAGTTTTTACAATCGTAAAAGGAAAAAACAAGTTTTTACATTAATAATATAACTTTATTCCATCAGCCAATACTTCTTTTTGCACTCTTTCAAAGACAACACGAATACTTGTTAGAATTGGTTTTAAAAAGGAAAACCATGTGAACTTTATGAATTACTTTGCTGTTTTGTTTTTCAAAGAGTAGCAAACAGGTTTGAAAATACAATAGTTTCAATAAAACTTCACTTAACTAAAGATGATGGAAATATTGTTGTTCTTTCATTTCAACAAAGAAAGAAATTATTCTTAATTCGTTGTCTGCTTGAGACTTATTTTTTGTATTTTTTCTGGACCTTTACTGCACAAAACACATTTCAAATCGAAGAGGTGTCTATTCCATTGTTCGTAGGAGAAGAAAGAGATAACCGACCTATAACTTTGATTTGCCACTCGCAGACATCAGTGCGCTGTAAGTTGCGAAAATGACTATTTTGAATCCGACAAATAATTATAAGGAATTATTTTTTATACAACAATTGCCGAATAGCAGCTGTAATTTTTAGTTTCTTTACATTCACCAATAAGCAGCTATTCACTCAAAACCTTTTAGCAAACCTGAATACAACTGTAGATTTAAAAATCTTTTTAACAATTAAGTGCTTTTATGGCTGGGAAGTGGGAGTGAAAGGAAGAAGGAAAAAAAGAAGCAAAGAACTGAGACCAAAGAAGAAGTGGAGCGGAGACTAGAATGCTGGAGGTATGCATTGGAAAGAAGAGGGATCAAAGTAAGTAGGTCAAAGACCAAATATCTGTGCATAAATGGAGGAAATGACAATAAAATAGTGAAGATGGAGGATGCAAAAGTGTCAAGAGTAAAGGAATTTAAGTATTTAGGATCAACGGTGCAAAAAAGTGGTAGTTGTGGGAGGGAAGTAAAGAAGAGAGTGGAGGCAGAATGAAACAAATGGAGAAAAGTATTGGGAGTAATCTGTGACAGGAGGTTACAAGCTAGAGTAAAAGGAAAAGTGTACAGTTTAGTGGTAAGACCGGCAATGGTGTATTGACTTGAGACGGTGGCAGTCACAAAAAAACAAGTAAAAGAGATGGAAGTTTCAGAGATGAAAATGTTGAGTTTTGCTATGGGAGTGACGAGAAAAGACAAGATTAGAAACGAGTACATCAGGGGTACAGTTAAGGTAGAACGGTTAGGAATGAAGATGAGGGAGGGCAGGCTGAGGTGGTATGGACATGTCATGAGGAGAGACCAAAAGTATTTCGGAAGAAAGATGATAGAAATGGAGTTACCGGGAAAGAGGAAAAGAGTGAGACCAAACAGAAGATTTTTAGATGTTGTGAGAGAAGATATGGGAGAAATTGGTGCGAAAAAGACGGACGTTAAAGACAGGACGGTTTGGAGATGAATGATACGCTGTGGCTAACCCTGATTGAAGGGAAAGGTTGAAAGGAGAAGAAGAAAAAGTGCTTTTATGGCTAAATATGAATAGTGTGTTTTACTTTGTTTTCAATCATTCCTTCAAAAAACAGATACACTTTACGTTTGAAATATTATTTTAGTTACCAAACCAAACGCTTTTAGATTAATTAAAAGTATAAATTAAAAAACTAAAAAAAACACTTAAAACTTGTTTTATAGACCTAATTCGCAGCTCGAATTATTTTGCAACAAATCATTAAAAAATATAGTTGTAGACCAATTGTTAAAAAAAACTGTTAAAGCTTTTTAAAACTATTTAAAAAGATAAACATTGGAATATTTAAGAATAAGCAATAAAAGTGCTGATAACTTTTTAACACAAAAATGAAGTTAAAGATTAAACACTCTATAGCCTTAATTTTATTTGTCTGAGAAGCATTATAACAAAATGGTTACATTTTTGTGTTAAAGTTTATAATTTAGCTAATTTCTGGCTGCGATTTGCAAAAAATGTTGCCAGCCCTGGAACGAATTCGTTCTTTTCGTGTTAAAATTCAATTTTTTTGTGAACAAACTGACAAAATGTTAAATTGCAAAGTTGACCACAAGTTTTCCGTAGGCTTTTTTAATGAAAATAGTAAATTAGAACTGAAAAATAAACACAATAATTCAATAAAGTCAAGAAGTGTGATGAGGCAAGTAACGATTTTGTTGGTAAATTTCCATTTGGGCGCGCCACATGGTATGTCTTGACTGAAAACTAAAAACATTTACTTTTGATGTCTTTGTTTGACTTGAGAAATAGTTTTATGATCATACAACTTTCGACTACGCGTTGTTTTAGATAAGTATTTGGCGATCTGTGGGCAGAAGCAAACTTTTCAAACATTTTGCTCAAACTATGACAATTTTTTGCTTTCTAAACCAACTATTTTAGAATAACAGCGAAATTCGCTACAAAATATAGTTCAACTAATTTGTGCTTTTTATAAATTACAACTTTTTGCTAAGACTTTATTTAAAAACAAAATTTTATCTAGAAATTTTGATATAAGAGCGTTTATATAGTAAAACTTTCAAAATTTTTAAAAAAACAACAATAAGTAAAAACAAGAGAATAATTTATTGATAAGTACAGTTCAACAAATATATGTTGGAATGTCACAGATGTGCGGTTTTTGCCGGGTTAAGCAGTAAATCATGTCAACTTTAAACCATTGAGACACAAAATCAGCAAAATTTTGCGACATATTTTAATGAGGAAACCAAAACACTCTGGTTTGTATACACTCTTCGTATGACGTCATTGATTGCACCATTTCCTGTAACTCTATTGTCTTTGGGCAGCTTTCTAAACTAAATATAAAAAAATCTTGTTTTTCGCATTACGTCATGGATTGCACCATGTTTTTCTGTTAGAAAGACATCTAAAACGGTAAAACTTGGGATAGAATGTCTTTGTCTCTTGTATTAGAAAGATATCTGAATGGTTAGAATAACAACTTTGGGAAGATTACTGAGGAATAGAAAGTCAAATGAATGGCAGGCACATCTTTGTATTAGAAAGACACTGTTAAAATTTCTGGGAAGACTGCTGATCTTTGTGATAGAAAAGTTTTGAAGAGATTTTAAATTCACAGATTGACGCAACTGCGTCGCTCTAGGAATCAACTCTACGGTAAAGGAAACTTCTTTGCTTAGCATGGGAATTATACACGTTATTGGTTAAAACTTCGTTGCTCTGAGTATGAATTAAACTCACATTATGTCGCAACTTTGCTGCTCAGCTTAAACAATACTGTGGTTCGATACAACTGCGTTCCTCTTGTTGGGAATTGAACTCTTGGTTGCAGTTAGAGCTAGGGTTTGGTTAGGGTTGGGTTAGTAAGCTAGGGTTAGCCACCGCCGCTAGAAGCCACTGTTGAGCTATCCACTACAAGACCTACCGCAAGATTCACTACAGATCTGTCATCATTGATGTCAAAACCAGCATTTTAAATTTTTCTACAAGTTGAGAGCCATCAGCGGTTTTCAAACAAAAAAATCTTTATTTCATTTCTGTTTACTTATCAGAAATTTTAACTTGCGCTATTGTCTTTTTCCGCTTCGTTGATTTCGCTTAAAACTTTTCAATTTATTGTAAAAGATTTATTAGAAGTTTTATTAGAATCATTCAAAATTATGTTAACCATGAAACTGCTGGTGATAGCTGTGCTTACTTTCTGTACAACCTACTACGTCAACGGTAGCCCAGGTACCCTCCAATCAAACCAATGTCAATCAAACCAGTTGGTTGTTGCACTGCATCAAGCAGCTTTTCAATTAAAAAACGGATGTTTGTGCAATAGAACAGAAATCTAATGAATCAAAGCGGAATTGCAGAACATTAGAGATCAGTTAAAACATATATTGCAGTTGTTGTTTGTGAATGACGCCATTAACCATACTTTATTGAAAATAAATTTAATATATCATTCTACTTTACTCTTGTTTAATTTATTGTTTGTTTTGTTTCCGAACCAACGTCCTGGGTTAAAGAAATAACTTTTATTAATCCTGATTAGTAAAGAGTTTAGTATAAATTTTTGTTAACGCTTGATAAAATGGCCCTTCCAATTAATCTTTTTTTTAGATATATTATCTAGATTATTTAAGATTTTTCATTAGATTTATTTAAATTGAAAAAAATTTGAGAAACGCTGGTTTAAGCGGTTTTCTGACAAGCCGACTCCTTGTGAGCCGATTACTTGTGAGTTGGCTTGTCAGTAAAATTGGTTGGTTTCTAAATTAATTGCGTTTCTTTTTTCCGCACGGGATGAGCTAAAAAACTTTGTCCATTTTCCGAGGGCTTAACCTTCAGGCAATCTCCATGGAGATGTATCCTTATTTTTATACCCTCTGACCTCTATACAATGCGTGGTCACTAGAGTGCATCATTTTGTTTTACTTTTTAGTTTCACAGCTACTCTTTTTCTGTTGGTGAAGTTTGATTAAAAAATAAAATTTTGGAAAATTGATTGTTGATCGAACCAAATTTGCCCACCGAGCAATACTCTTTTACAGAGTAAAACACAGTTTTTAAGAATTTTTGCCTCGGAAGTAAGCTGTGTTCAATGAATAAAAATTTCCTTTTTAACAGATGCCCCTACTTTTTCTACAGGATTAAGAAAAAAATGTTTGCATTAAGATTTAAGAAATAAATAAAATATTGGTACTATTTCTGGGTGTTTTTTACATAAGAGCGTTTCTAGTGGTGATAATAAAACAAATACTGACTGATCCAAATCTCTTGAAACTGTTGTGTACTCCTTTACCAAAGGTGCATATTTCTTTTTGGCGATATCTGTTTATATTTTTACAACTAGAAAGCAATAAATAATAATTGTTAAAAAGTTATTTTTCGGATCGTTTTCAAGTTTAAAACCCGAAAAGTTCTATTAAGCTTGTGGCAGTGGCGTTTTGGAACTGTTAAGGTAGAAGAAAACTGTGACATTTAAATAAAAATTTATTTTGATACCCAATCCAATTTTGATTTATACAGAAACTTTATGCTAAACAAGCAATACTGTTAAGCTAATGGTTTTTCCTATAAAAACTGTAAATAAATAATTGTATTACAGTTTTGTGTAATTTTGTATAACACGATGTTGTGTAATTATTACGCAAAATTGTTCAGTACTAGTCAAAAATAAGTTATTAAATAGTAAATTGTAAAAATAATCATATTTTACCCACTGGTATCAAATATGTTCTATAGGGAGTGTTAGTTCGGAAGTAGAAATGAATAGAATTTGGACAGATAATATTAATTTATTCCAGATTAGATATAAAAACACCAAATTAGATTTACCAAATTAGATTAGATTTTAACAAATTTGTTCCTTTCCGAACACTTCAGCCAATAGGCTATTTAAATTCCAATGGGATAGATATAAGCGGCCAGCAGGCTCTACTAAATAGCCTTAAAGACTAGAACTATCTCGTGCTATCGTTACCATAACAGAGACCGCCAAAGGGAAGACAACTGCAGCGCGCACAATTACCAGGCGCCATGCGCAAACTTTAATTAGCGCGCGAACACGGACCTGGTTCGCGTCTTGGCGACGCTACAGGGAGTTTGCTACCATAAACGACAGTAGTATGTAAGGGCTGGTTTGATAACGTTTGTGACGTCATCAGAGGCGCCCTCGGAGGCGCACAGGCGCGGTGACGTCAGTGCGTTCCGAACCCTAGACTCCATGAGCCAAGATCCAAACCCTATCTTTTTAATGTTTCAAATCAATTTAGTTTCAAATTAATATTAATAAAAGAAAAAATAAAATTAATAAATTCTAAAAGAAAAAATAAAATTAATAAGTTCTAAAAGAAAAAATAAAATTAATTCTATTGAAAACGATTTTAAGTTCTAGTTAGTTACGACGAAGCGCGTCATTTCCTGTTCTGAATCGTATCAATTTGACCTTAAGTAAACTCTAAGTCCAAAAAGCGATTTAATATATTTTAATCTCAAAGACAATATTGGTGCATTAATTTTTTAATTTTTGTTAGACCTTTGTTGAATTTTTCTTGAAAACCTTAATTTTTGTCATACCTAAACTCAATTTTTTCTTGACAGCCTCGAATTTCAGATACCTTTGTTCAATTTCTCTAAGCAACCTTGATTGTTTGTTATACCTTTGTTTAATTTTTGGCAACCTTGATTTTGTTGTACTTTTGTTGAATTTTTGGCAATCTTGTTTTATGTTTAATTTTTTCTAGGCAACCTTTTTGTCATAACTAAACTCAATTTTTCTTGACAGCCTCGAATTTTAGATACCTTTGTTCAATTTTTTTCTTAACAACCTTGATTTTGTTGTACTTTTGTTGAATTTTCGACAAGCTTGATTTTGTTGTACTTTTGTTGAATTTTTGGCAACCTTGTTTTATTTATGTTTAATTTTTTCTAGGTAACCTTTTTGTCGTACCTAAACTCAATTTTTTCTAAACAAGTTTGGTTTTTGCTATACTTTTGTTGAATTTTTCTTTAAACAACTTTGATTGTTGCTGTAGACCATTCATTTTTACTTTCTAGTATTTATGACAGTAGACCATTCATTTTTAGTGTTTATAACACCATTCATTTACTATACGTTTCAAGTCGATTTAGCTTCAAAAATTATTTTTAGTGTTAGTGATATGCAGCTGTAAGATCTATTGAAAACGATTTTTAAGTTCTAAACAGTTACGACGAAGCGCGTCATTTCCTGTTCTGAACGCTATTGATTTGAGTTTATCATCTTTAAAAAGAACCAATTGGTGCTTACTTTTAATTGATATTGGTGCACGTTTAAGCGTTCCCTAGACAATCTTGATTTTTAGATACTTATAGTCAAAAGTTTTTCTAGACAATTTTAGATTTTAGATGAATATCAACTTTAAACATTTTTCTAGGTATACTTAACTTTTATTTGTACGATATTTTTTCTCTGTAACCTTAATTTGTGTTAAACCTTTGTTTGATTTTTTTCTCGACAACCACGATTTTTATTATTCTTTTGTTGAATTTTTAAAAGTTTATCTTGATTTTTAAGTATCTATCTTCAATTTTTTTCTAAACAAATTTGATTTTTGTTGAATTTAAAGTTTATCTTGATTTTTAAGTATCTATCTTCAATTTTTTTCTAAACAAGCTTGATTTTTGTTGTACCTTTGTTGAATTTTTGGCAACTTTGATTGTTGTTGTAGACCATTCATTTTTACTTTCTAGTATTTACAACACCATTCATTTTTACTTTCTAATATTTATGACAACATTCATTTACTATACGTTTCAAGTCGATTTAGCTTCAAAAATTATTTTTAGTTTTAGTGTTATGCAGCTGTAAGATTTATTGAAAACGGTTTTATAAAGTTTATAGTTTCACTTTCTAGTGTCACCATTCATTTTTACTTTCTAGTAGATCATTCATTTACTATACGTTTCAAAGCAATTTAGCTTCAAATTATTAATAAGTTCGAAAAGAAAAGATGAATTCTATTGAAAACGATTTTAAGTTCTAAACAGTTACGACGTATTTCCTGAAACCGCGTCGTTTTCTGAATGGTAACATGACCTTATGATCTTTCAAAAGAATTGTTGCTAGCTCTTAATCTCAAGTTTTATCAACAAAACCCTGCCTTTTAAACCAAAGAGATTATGATTTTTTTTGTATTTAATAAACGATATTTGTACAATCAATGTTGTGATACATTACGAATAAAGCGAGAAATAGAGCGATCGTTTTCAGTTAGGTTTGACGTAAAATCAGATACAATAGCTTGCAAAGGTACGCCACGACAACGAAATAAAATAAAATAGACACAATAATGACCACAAAAACTGGAAAAGTACGCTTGTAAGGTTTTGCGATTGTAAATCCATCCCGATAAGGAGTAGGCATCCATGTAAGAGTCGAGACCGACCAAGGTAGGGGGTAGTCCATAACTATCAAAGTATTCTCCTCGACCGCGTTTGTCGAAATAAACCGCAACCCAATGTTCTCCAGGTTTACTACTCGGGTCCGAGTTGATGACGTGAGCAGACGGAAAAGTAGGTTTTTCCAACTGATCCAAAGCACAGACTTTTTTAAAGATGGTTTTGCTTTTCAAATCCTTCTTGAGCAAGCGTTCGATTTGCAACGTGTTCATGCTGTATAGTCAAAAGCAACGTTTCTGTCTTGATCAATCTCCAGCAGGTTGTCGTGTTCGGCAAACACAATGACCGTAAGAGTACGTGCAGTAGCAATAGCAAAATGAATTTCGATGCGTATGTTGCCATGCTTTATCAATTCAAAACCAACTTCGCTGGAATCCATTTGGGGTGTGAGATCAAAAGCAAACAAAGCACAACCGTCTTTATACTGTTCTCGCGAAATAGCATTTCCTGTGTCACGATAATATTGACCCGTTTGCGTAAACAAACGAACGTAACTTCGAACAAAACGATCGTTGGTGAAATCTGGTTGCAGTGGTTTGGAAGGGATTTGAACTCCGTCACGGTAAATCGTCATGAAATTGATGCTGTTGTGTTTGAAATTAAAAGGAGATTTGGTGATGACACCGTTGTAAGCTTCATTGTCCACTACACCGACCACCATTCGTGTGGGCAATTGACCCAAAAATAAATTTTCTTTGGTAATGCTTCGATTCCCGGTCGGCACAGTAAAGCTCTTGACTTCCACACGTCGAAGCGGGTATTTTGCAGTGCCGTGTTGCAAGGCTTTGACATGAGCAAGCTGTACGGCGGGATTGGGTTTTACTTTGCGAACAAACAAGGTCACTTCTTTCAAAGACACTTTGTTATCTGCTTGGTTTGTGTTTCCATGCAAGCAAAAAAGATCGTTAGAACGAATCAATCGCAAACGTACTTCGACACCATTCAACAAATATCGATTTTGAAAGAACAAATCAAGATGCAATTTCCCCATCATATCCATTTCTTTGCTTTCTGCAGCCAAAGCTTTTCGTTTGGTATAACCTAGGTTGGTAGCCCCACGAGTATCGAAATGTTCTGACGTGTTGCGGTGCCACAACAGAGCAGAAAGTTGGGAATTTTTTGCATCTTGTCCAAAACTAAGCAAGTTTTCAATATAAGCTCGATAAGGGTAATTGTTGTTGGATTGTGTCACGAGCAAACCGTTCAAATAAACATCCACTTGTGTCCATAGTGTATGTAAAAAATTACATTCAGGTGCAATTTCCACATTCTTTACCAAATCAGCTCCGGCTGCAGTAGTTACGTTTGCACACACATAAAGAAAGCTATTGGCAAGATCAATGTAGTTGGAGTTTTCAGCACTAATTGTAAATTCAATAGGACCTTTGGAGGTCAATACAGATACAGGATGGTATTCGGTGAAACTTCCTTCCTCCAAACTAGTTTGACTTGGTGGCACCGAAAACAAATCCAGTTGAGAGGTGGTGGATTCTGCCGAACTGGGGTGTACTAACGTCGCCATGGTTTACGAGAAAATGTCGTGATGTCTCTTGCGTTTCTTCTTTTGTACTTTTCTCGGTGCTGCTTTTCGTTTTCCTATTTTTTGTTGAGCTGCTTTTCGCTTTCCTACTTGTTGTTTAGCTACTTGTAAGAGATTGGAACCAGCAGCTCTTGCTTGATCGATGGCAGCTTGTTTGGCGTTTTTACCGTGTAAGACATCGGAAGCAAACTCGACACCGCTTTGTAAAACTTGTTTTCCCAGGGTTTTGGCACCTTTTTTGACCAAAGGAAGAACACTTTTGGCAATGGAGCTAAACAGATTACCTAGTCCATAACCTTGTTGCACTCGTGACCCCGCAAAATAAGGCATTCCATGACCGACTTGAGACAAATAATAGTTTTCGTAAGCCTTTGCGTCACAACAATATTTGACACGCATGTTTCTGCTACCGTTGATTTCTTAGAATAACCCCATTTTCCTTTGTATCTGTTTTTTATAACGAATTTAGTTTTTTGGGTCGTAAATGCAAAGTCACAATCACTTTTCCCTTGCGAAAACGAATTCGTTTTCCTTGATCGTCACGAAGCGAGATGTGAATGTCACTAAGATTTTTCTTCAAGACAGGATGGTATTGTATTTTGTCGTATCTTTTGGAGACATAAGCACCCGGCTTCCCTGTTACAGGAAGGACAGCAAGCAAGGGTGCGAGCGTGTGACCAACCGTTCTGTGTTCAATAACATCGCAATAGACATAGATGGCGTTCACGGTGTCTACGTTGGCAACGCTTGCCGAAGTGTACTCTCCGATTTCCCGATACCAAACCTTTCGAAAACCCAAAATAGAAGCCAACTCATTCGAAAGCGTCACCACCACATCTGGTTGTGCGGTACCATTACGGTCGGTCGTAGGTGCTCCTTTTTGTGTTGGATGAACATGGTGGTTAGTTGTGTTTGAGGATTGTAAGTGAGATCAAAGAGAAAGTCGATTGGTTGCGTCAACACTCCTTCGCTGACCAACGTTTTGTTTCTATTTTGAAACTCTCGTCTCATTTCTTGAAGTATCTGACGCACGATATATTGAGGTTGTTGGTAATAACCTGCTGGAAGCACTGCTACAAATTCCAAAGCACCGCGTTGGTAGAAAATGTAAAATTGGTTGGTGTCAATGTTGTACCAAGTGTTGGGGTACAGAATCTCGGACAAACCCAACTCCCACGATCCAGACAAATTGATTTCTTTCGGCAAGTGAACCATGTAATCCGAAAGTCTGTTTTCAGGATAAATGTCCATGGACGAGTTACTGGGGAGCGTGAGGAACATTTTTGCTGAGAAAGGGTGACGGGAGCAAATAACCTACAGAGCTACTAAGCAGACTAATCCAGAGTTCTTTGTTGTCGTCGCTTTGTGATAAATTATACAAACTGATGGAAACCACAATGTAAATCACCAAAACTTGTGCACCAAACAAAACAATGTCAAAGGTTATTTTCATACAATATCTTTTTCTGACACCCAAGAATTAAAAGAAGCAGGATATCCAAACCACTTTACTAAAAACTCAACACCCTTCTTGCGCTTGCGTTGTTGGAGAATACGCTCGATTCGAAACACGTCATCCTTTTTATAGATTTTTTGCAACTCTTCTTCGTAAAAAGTTCCCTCCAACCACTCGTCTTGTAAATCTTTGATCTTGTAATAGGGAGGATTGTCTCGAAACACTTGAGCAACTTGAAACAACTCGTCCGTCCAACCGGGTAAATATCCTTTGCGGAACCGCATTCGAGTCATGGACAGTCTGACTTGATCACCTACTTTCAATTTTGGTTTTCTTAACTCGGGGTCGGCATAGAGTGTGAGCCAAACCGTTTCTTGGTTTTCAGAGTTGACTGAATTAGGAGCACGTCGAATGGATCGGTGATAGGTGTTGTTGTAAGATTCAACCAGAGCAGGCAACACTTCCACGTATCTTCGGTTGTTGGTGTAGGTAAAATAACGCCATAGTTTCTCCTTTAAAGTGCGTATAAATCGTTCAGCAATGGATGCTTTGGTGTCAAAATTTTGAGTGTAAAAGTGCTCCACGTGATGCTGTTTTAACCAGGTTTGAAAGGGTCGATTCAGAAACTCACGTCCCATATCCGTCTGCAATTTTTGAAACTTGCCAATTTCAGGCATCAACTGCTCAAAAGCCTGGATCATGTCCGAGCTGGTTTTGGTTTTCAAGTAAGCGGTAAAAGCTTTTTTCGAAAACACGTCAATAACCACCAAAATGTATTTATAATGATCGTTGTAAGACTTGAGCAAAGAAAAATCAATGAGATCGGCTTGCATTTGAAAGTTGGCGCCAGGTACAATTGTTTTTCTGCGCTTGAAATTTTTTCGTACGGGTTTGTGAAGCGTATAAGTGTCTTGTGATTGCAACCATTGTTGGGTTGCTTTTGGAAAACGATGTGCTCCCGAGAAAGAAGCTTCTTTTTTAGGATTGTAATAATTTAAACGCTCTCCCATAACATCGATTCAAACTCGCGTGCACCGGGTAAAGTAGGGTCTCGTTTCTTTAGGTTGGATTGAAACAAATCGTCGATATGAGATCCAGGTACCACTCGATCGTCTAAAAGCATTTGACCGTCTTCGTTCCAATCTAAATTCTTTTTGCTAGTGGCGGCTTTGAATAGTTTTTTCGCTTTGGTTCGTTTTTTAAAACGCTTTAGCACTGCACTTTCAGACAAGGGTTTTTTCACTGGTGTTTTCGGTTGAAACTTTTTCAGAAATAACTTTGATTTTTGCAACGCCTCATTATATAGAGTTACTTTCTCGCTGTCGGGTCGGTTGGAAGTTAAGATTTCTTGCATTTTAGCATCCAGTTCAGAAAGTACTTTTTTATCCGTGACTTGATGTTTGTTTTTGAGTTTTTCGTACACTTCAGGTTCCAACGCGATTAATTTTCTCATTTTATAAGAGTCCCCAACACACCACTAATGACTGGAGCGAGTGCAGACAACAAGATGGGTAAAAATCCACCTTTTTGTATAATTCTTTGTTTTGTTTTTAACGCTACCTTACGATCAGCCAACTTTCGAAGTTTGGTCTTGTGCGGTTTTAATTTTTGCTTGTGATGACGCGATATGTTGACGTTTCCTTGCAGCACGTTGTGAGCGCAATCACAAAGACAACGTATTAACTCGGACGACGCTTTGTCTAGAATACGCTTTTGCAAAGGTGCAGGGGCTTTTTGTAGCAAACGCAAGGTGGGTCCGTTTTTTCGCAAGCGGTTCATTGATAAAGATAATGCGTGTCTTCTGGAAAAATCCCTGAACGCAGACGTTGGTTATCGTGTGTTTCGCAGCGTAAGTCAATCACCAAATAACCTCGTTCGAAAGATACAGCGTTTTTATATGCTTCCAGTGCGTTTTTATAGGTTTTGGGGTAGATCTGTCGTAAAAATTGTGCAATTTGGTTTACGTCCCTACAACTTTTAAAGAGTACCATAATTTGTGCGTTGAGACTTATTTCACGCAAACCTTTATGAAACAAATTTTGTACGGTCATGAGAACACTGAAATGAAAGTGATGGGAGTAGACGCTATAGATTTTGGATAAAAATTCAGAATTGGCAAACATCAAATCGTCTAGTACTAAAAAGGCATCTCGACTTTCTTTTAGATCTTCAAGACTCGGCATGCCTTGTTTAAAGTTTATTTTATCCGTATAACGATCAAACATTGCTTGCCATACCTCGTAATGATAAATAACTTGTTTGATTTCAGGGCAGAGTTGTTTAAGACTGTCTATAAACCGTAGGACCCAATAAGACTTTCCAACTCCGGAAGGTCCGCTTACCACAAAACTAGTTGGATTTTGAAATCGCAAAGACATTACGCTAGCTGGTCGTGGAACAAAATGAAAGCAAACGTTGTAACATAACCCTTTTGTAATGAATGCACAAACTTCGATAGTTAAATACATTGACAGAAAAAACATGGATGAAAACACAAACTTCGATGGTTAAAAAAATTCACTAAAAACACACAAAATTCACAAAAAAAATAAATAAATAAAACTTCGATAGTTAGAAAAAATTCACGAAAATACACAAACTTCAATAGTTGAAAAATTCACGGAAAACACAGATAAAAAATACACAAACTTTGATAATTAAATACATGGAGGAAAAATTCACGGAAAAAAAACCCACGGTGCGTGAGGACTTTTTGCTAACTAAAAATTTGGAAAATTTTTTTACAAATCTAACGGCTCGGTGTGAACCCCGTCACTCAACACTTTCCTCTTGGGATAAAAATTACTTAAACCTTTTTTCTTTTGTACATAACTAAAAATTTGATGATTTTTGCTTCGAAAGCCACGGTTTTCTACAAGAAGCGGTTTGTTGGTCTCTAAAACATTCAAATATTCATCAAAGGTGAGAGGGTTTTGGGCAATAGACACCCCTTTTCAAACTTGTTTGTTCGTTTCTCCTTGGCAAAAATAAGATTTGGAAGCAAGGCAAACTTGGTTTTTTCCTTCATATTCCACCTTCATTTTACCTAACGTTCTTTTGTCGAAGGTTTCAAAGGAAGAGCAACAAGGTTGCGCGTCCCACGCTTTGTTTTCAATTTTACATTGGATGAAGGTTTCCTCGTGGTTAGGGCACACTTCGGAGGTCAACCATTTTAACTTGTCACGAAAATAATTGGGTTTTAAATGCGAAGGAACGCAGTCATCTAGATTTTCTCTACTAATGCTAAAATAAATGGAGTCTGTATCAGTTTCTAACAACTCAAAATGACGATCTGGAATATATTTTTTGAGAAACAAATAAAAAAATTTTAACATGTGGAGTTTGGAATTTAAATAGACGTTGAGACCAATTTGGATTGGAAGATCATTAACAATTTTGTTTTTTAAACTTTTCACTTCATAAACATTCTTTTTAATTTCATCTAAATGAACAAAACGAGGATCGTTGATAGTTTTGTTGACTGTTTCCTCGGAATGGTATGTAATGTTCCTATGCTTTTCTTTATTTAATAAACTAGCGGAATAGAGAGAATTCCCAGTTAGTTTATTGGTAAGAGCTATCACCGTTTTGGATTTATCTGTGTCGGCCAATCTTCTGGAGTTTACAATTTCTTGTGCCAGAGGAGCAAAACATTTTTGTGGAAAAAATTCGATGAATTCATAAATTTTGGTAATTTTTAATCCCATTTCTAAATAAAATTTGGCCATTTCCGAGTTAATTAAAAATTTTTCTGCGAAATAACTACTGATTAAATATTTTTGTTCTTTTTTTAAAAGGTTATGCTCCTCTGCCACGTTTTGCATATAGTCACCAATGTCTTTTCGAGAAATAAAACTGTTCTTTATGATTAAAGGGAAATCTTTGAATTTTTCTTTTAATTCGTTGGGAGTGTGAATGTCAACGATAAGAAAACCGTACAAGCTCTCGTTTCGAATGCCTTCTATTATTTTTTCAAAAGTTAATTTTCGTTTGGGTGTAATCGATTTTAGTGTTTTTAGAAAACGAGAAACTTGTGGTTGTTTTCTTATCTTCAACCACTCACACTCCCTCATCTCCACCACGCGAAACCCTTCTTCTTCCAACTTTTTTCTGTTGTCTGCTGTTTCTTTCCGAATATCTTCATGAGGAATGTTTTTCAGGGGGTGTGTCTCTTCCAAACTTCCGTCAGAGTTTCGATTGGTATTGCATTGATCGCAAGAATGGAAGAAACAACCAAGAAATTGATATACGGTGTTTTGTTGCTCAGAATAACCGTCCACTGGCAAACTATACTTGCTGACTCTTCTTTCCCCCATATTGAAACGTGTTTGCAAAAATGTGTTTTCTTTGTAAGCTACATAACTTAACCATTGATAAGATTGAAAACCAAATTTGGAGCAGGGGTCAGGCCGAAAATCTTCTTCTTCCTTGTAACGACAAAAATAGCCAGTAGGGTTATTCTGAGCAATAGCGTAAAGGTAAAGAGAATTAGCATCCAAACCAAGCACCTTTTTGACGGTTTCAGGATTATCTATTTCGTGAGAGCGGATTTTGGTTTCTCCCGAAATTGCAAGGCGGCAGAAAATCAAACTTAACCCACCTGTCAATTGAGATCGAAGGGTTTTGTACAAATCCCCATGCCGCTTGGGAAACAAACAAAAGAAAGCATTTTTTTTGATTTTTTTCATCATCTGTAGTTTGGCCACTCCGCTAACTGAAAAAGAGGTTTTAAATATATCCAAACCTTGTTCAAGATAAGGTCGGAGCAAGTTTTGAACGGCTTGAACAAACGGGACGCAATCCAGAATATTATAGTAAATGAGCATCTCACGTAGGGAGCTCCATCCTTTTTCCGTCCAAGTTTTTACCACCAGATTGTATTCTTCTTGGGTGATGTTCGTTTGGAAAGAGAAGAATAAAAAACGTTGTGTACGGGTAACCCACTATTTAATTTATCGAGATCAGTCACAAATTCATACGGAAAATAAAATTTTCTGAGCTCTGCCCCATAAGCTACCAAAAATTTGCGGTAACTAAAACCGGGGGCTAAAAAATTTTTGATGTCTAAAAACCTTAATTTGGATGTTTTTAAACAAAGATAACTGTTAGTTCTTTTTATAACAAATTGGATGTCTTTTAAAAGAATTTGAATTAATGTTGGTTTAATAAGGTTTAAATCATAGGAAGCCGAATTGAAACCGAGCACAACCAATTCCTTACAATAACAGTTAAAGTCGTTTAAAATTTTTTCTTTTCTAACATTTTCACTCCTCTCCAATTGCTCAAACACGTAATTGAATTTTTCTAAAAGAAACTTATAAGAAACTTCTGACAGGGTCTCCAAGTAATCGACTAACTTTTGTACCAACTCTTCTTCACTACCCTCTGTGACAAAACAAACACCCGATTCGTAGCCAGGGATGTTGCTCGCTACTGCAACGCTCAAAGGGATGTGACAAGCACCCAAAGTTAACATGGGACTATTAGAAATTTGTTTTTTGGAAAAATAGGCTTCGAAATCATAACACGCAAAGAAAGGAAAATGACGATCACGGTTTGGAACAACAATCCCTATTTCCTCCAATTTCTCAAAAATAGTGGCAGGATTTTTGTGAATGCCACCAGGAAAAACCTCATGCACCGTGGTAGTACAACTTTTGGTATGACGGTAATAATGACTGATGTCATTCCACAACTTATCACAGTGCACGCATTGGTACACACCGCAATAGTGTTCGAAATCTACAATGATACTTAGATGATTTTCGTAAACATTCAATCGCATTGTCTCCTTGTAGAACTCGCGGCTCCGTTGAACCAGTTTGGCAACCTTACCGTCAAGCTCATATGCAATGAGATTCAGTTCAAAAAAATCCTCTAAGTGCAGAAAATCAAAAAGTTGAACGCCTGCAAAATGCGCAGGCACGACACCAAAATGAATACAATATTTACGAAATAAATTTTTGGCAGGTTGTTCACATCTGTGAGGGTTTGCACCTTGGTGCACTGCCAAACAACGAAAAAAACATAAGTGATCCTCAGCACTGACATTTCGTAAACCGTGGTTATTTTTTATGTAATCAGGAAGAGAAATTGGGGCACCAAGAGGGGCATCTTTTAAGTGATTGATATAAAAGGTGATGTTGGGGATGTCTACCACTTTCCATTTGCTATCAGGGCGGTTCATTTTTTCAAAAAAAGATTCTTCAGATAATGTATTCAAAAACTCGATTAATTCTTGGCGGTTGCTAATTAAACGCGCAGTTTCCATCATCACACTATTGTTGAATGATGAGTGGTAGTATCGTAATTCGTTATCATGAATATTTTTTAGAATATAGCCAAAACTGTAATTAATTTTAAAACGGTGGAATTGTAGTTGTAGAATTTGATGAATAATTTTTCGAATTAACACTGTTAAATTTTGATTGTAACAAAAATTAAAAATGGATTGCACTTTGCCTTTTTTGTAAAAAGTCCGAATGCTGGTCCAATGCTTTCTCATGAGGGTGTTAATCTCATCTTCCATTTCTAAGAAAAAAAAACAACATTAATTTCAAATCAAACTCTTTTATACAAAAAAACGTACCGTTGTTAGTTACCACAGATTTCATTTTTGGGGGTTCCTCTATGATTTCTGCAAAAATAAAATTTTATAGTATCTCAAAATCAAACTGTGAAAATAGACTTACCGTGTGAAACCGAATTTTCAGCCGGAATTTTTGATGAGTTTTCCGGCGAGGCACCAGTTTGTGACCGATCTAAGAAAAACCAACATTAGCTGTAAAATAAAAAATTTTTATCCAAACGTACCATTTGAGTTTAGCTCTCCGACTTCAAGTAAATTTTTAGCAGAATTCTGGGGTTCTACAACAAAAACAAGAATTATTTCAAAATTAACTCATTTTTCATAAAACTTACCATTGGTATTCTGAGAAGCAATTTTCACCTTTTTGGTTGGGGGTGCGCTATCTAAGAGAAACGATTGTGTTCATTCAAAATTAAACCGTTGAAATAAATAAACTTACTATTTGCGACCTCGACCGAATTTTTAACCGGAATTTCTGATAAAATTTCCGGGGTCTGTGACCGTTCTAACAAAAACAAAATTAATTTTAAATTAAGAATTTTAACTGAAGATTTGCATTCGAAAAAAATATTTTATTTCAAGATCAAATAAATTAAAAAAGAAATACTTACTACACACTTTCTGATGTGCTTTCAAGTTATCAGCTCTAGTAAAACTTTTGTTGCATTTGTTACAACAAACTCCAGTTGACTTTTCGTGAACGGTTTTTCTTGTGACGGCGCATATCACGCTCTCTTGTAAAAACACTCTCGCAAATATCGCACTTAAACATTTTGAATAGTTCTTCTTTCTTCAATGACTTTAAAGTAGAATGAATAGTTCACCTGAACCACCTGTTTATATACCTGTGGAAAGTTATTGCGCAACAAACCCGCTGTGCTATTTTTAGTAACAGATTGCGTCAGTATTTTACAGCGTTCTGATACCCTAGGGAAATCCCCATGGAAAAACCGACTTGATGTGTCCTGACTTGCCCTTTGCAGAAAATAGAGTGCTTAAAAACAGGAAATTGGTTAAAGAAATTTTCTATTGTATAGCTAAAATCAATAAAAGCTTTGACAGCTTTTTCTACAGAGTGCTTAAAAAACAGGAAACCAATTGAGAGGCTTTTCTATTGTGCACTTAAAAACAGGAAATTGGTTAATGAAATTTTCTATTGTGTGCTTAAAAACAGGAAAAACTTTGCTTTATTGCTTTAAAATCTTGCAGAATGTCTTGAAATAACCTTATGTTTTGAAGTCTTGGACCAGAAACGAACTCAGGACTACTGCTGTTCTTAGGGTTTGGTTTAATATTATCTTGGGTAGGAGTCAAACTTAGGACCACCGTCTCTCTTAGGCTTAAAGATTGTATTGTCTTGGTAGGAATCCAACTCAGGACAACAGTTTTTCTTAAGATTTAAATTGATATTATCTTGGTTGGGGGTCAAACCCAGGACTACTGACTTTCTTAAGGTTAGAGTTTATACTGTCTTGGGTGGGAATCTAACTCAGGACTTCTGCCTTTCTTAAGATTTAAATTTATATTATTTTGGTTGGGGATCAAACTCAAGACTACTGGTTTTCTTAGGATTAGGATTTACAGCTTCGCTGTTTTGGTTGGGAGTCAAACTCAAGACTTCTGTCTTTCTTAGGGTTTGGTTTTATATTATCTAGGGAAGGAATCCAACTCAGGACTACTGTATGTCTTAGGTTTAGGTTTTATATTGTCTTGGCTAAGAATTGAACTCAGGATCATCGTCTTTCTTAGGAATAGGAAAAAGAATAGAAATAGGATTAGGAATAGGAATAGGATTAGGAATAAGAATAGGATTAGAAAAGGATTAGGAATAGGAGTAGGATTAGGAATAGGAGTAAGATTCGAAATAGGATTCAAAATAGGAGTAGGATTAGGAGTAGGATTAGGAATAGGAGTAGAATTAGGAATAGGAGTAGAAATAGGAATAGGAGTAGAATTAGGAATAGGAGTAGGAATAGGAATAGGAGTAGGAATAGGAATAGGAGTAGGATTAGAAATAGGAGTAGGATTAGGAATAGGAGTAGAATTAGGAATAGGAGTAGGAATAGGAATAGGAGTAGGATTAGAAATAGGAGTAGGATTAGAAATAGGAGTAGGATTAGGAATAGGAGTAGGAATAGGATTAGGATTAGGAATAAGAATAGGAGTAGGATTAGGATTCGGATTAGGAGTAGAATTAGGATTCGGATTAGGATTCGGAATAGGATCCGCCACTGCTCTCTAGCGCCACCGCGCCTGCGATGACGTCATATGCGCCTGCGCCTGCTCTCTAGCGCCACTAGCGTAAAAACTCACCAAAATTCCTTTTCTATACTACTAACGACTTATTAGGAGGATATTAAAAACTAATTTATTCTCTCCATTGAAAGTGTTTTAAAACAGAATCAGGACCTAATAAACCATCTATTAGAGAACTAGCTAACACCAGTACTAATAAAAATTAGAAATTCTTTGATCAAGCTTTTGTCGGAAGCAGAGTCAGATTCAAATTCACTTATATTTATTTGTCTCTAATATTGCATGACGTAATTAAGATTAAATGTAGCCACAAAGTGACTGCAAAATCATCGCAAATTCAAAGAAACCAAATTCAATGACATTTATAATGACAATAAACAACAAATAAAAGAACTTGATTGAGCGTGCTTAGTTAAGTTTCGATTAATTACAAAAAAAAAAAATTAGTTGTTGGGGGAAAAAATAGATTTTTGTTGAATAGTTAATAAAAATAACTTATATATTGATTTTTAAAATTACATTATATAATCTTTCGAATGGAATGCGGCATAGAATTTTATATTTTTGCGCTAATCTGATTAATAGAAAATTGCGTTTTTTGTTTTAAATAGTGAAGTGTGGTAATATTTATAATAAGCAAGTGTCGTAAACAAAAGTCTTACAACTGAATTAAAACTGTCAGGCAAATCATTTATAATAAGGAAAAACAAATGAAAACAAAATTATATCCTTGCACTGCTTTTATATCAATATTGCAAAATTTAAAAGTACCATTATTAATAAAAATAAATCACTTTGCATTAAAAAAATTATTACTAAAGATGTATTAACTATTTCGCGAATAGCATAGTGATATACCTGATGAGGTTTCATTTTACGAGTAGTTTTTCTTTACTCACCTTGCGCAGTTGAGTTAAATTCTCATCTTGACTAGCTGTGCCACTCATCATCATTACGCAAGCTATTCATGCACTAGATATATAATCTTCCAATTTGTTTAATTAGTTTCCTTGTAATATTATATATATATTTGTCTTTCTTTTTTTCTTTGTCATTTCTTATATTTTACCTTTGCCACGGTTTTCACCATTTTGTACTTGCATTTCTTAATTATCTTATGCATGTTTTAACGTCTGACATTGGACTGCTTCTTCCTTTTCTTGAATGTTTATAATTTTTTGAGTAAAATATTTAATAATGATCGAGAATAAAAGTGAATTGATAAATGCAGTTTATGAATTGAAAAATCGCAATTATGCAGGAAGCAAGATTTGTCAAATGCAGGCAACAAGATACTGGAAAACATTTTTTTCTAGTTTATTATTATACGAAGAAATAACATCAACAATATCAATTTTAATCCATTATAAAGATTGAATTCCAACTAAAAAACAAAGATTTTAAAAGATGCTTTGTAGAATGATAAAATGTTGTTTGAGCTGACTTAAATTTTTTAAAAATTGCAAGAATACAATTATTAAGCTCATGTAAAATATGACGTCACTTTATAACGTAACACAACTAACCAAGATCTTATGAAACTTACAGTTAGATGTTTAGTCTTTAATTGCTCTAACGGACGCGATTGCAAAATTCAAGAAAATGTAAATCTAATAAAAATTTTTGAACATAAGACAGATTCTTTAAATTTTTTTTTTTTTTGCAACTAATTATTCGATTTATAATTATAACAACTAATTGTATTTTCTTTTTTTTCAACTCAGCATCTTGTATAACCAAAATTTTTTTTTAATTGGTTTTAAAAGTTTTATTATTAGTAGTTTTATTTTATTATTCATTGGTTTTAAAAGTTTTATTATTACTAGAATGATCGATTTATTCATTTGTTATGTTCTAAATAAACAAAAGTTTTTAAAAAATTCTGCAAAAACAACTTTAAAATAAGAATCATGACTGGGGTCAGTTTGACTTCACTGGTACAAAATGCACATTTTTTTGCTGGTTGACGGACGGTTAAAAAATGTCGGCTTGAAAAAGGTCTTTACTTCAGATCTGAAACCAACATCTAAGACCAAATAAGCACCTTCTTGTCTTTGAAAGTCAAGTGAAAACTTGCTCAATATCAAGTTTTCATTTAAATTTATCAATTAGTGAGTGGGCGTTTTAACAAATCACAATAGGCACCTATTTGGTTAATTAATCGTAACAATTGAAGGTGATTAACATGGTCTCGGTAAAAACGTGCCATTTCATTGTGCTTTGGAAAAGACATTTTATGGCGCTTTCCCCTTTTGGAGTCTAAGCAAACAGTCTAAAAACCAAAATAAAAAATTTCAACTCCTGAAGCCAGTTGAGGTAATTTCTTGTGCTGTAAATAGCGCCTCTGTTGCTTTTCTGTGAGTCAGAAGGATAAATATAGAAATGAAATAAAATTTAATTAATTAAAAAAGAAGTAGTAGATAAATGAATAAAAACTGGCAATAAATTTGCTTTCTGTCCACAAATATCAGCCATCAACATAAAAAATAAAAAAGCCCTCACTTTTTGGGACACAACACTTATGCAACTCGCGAGCAAAGAAGCATTTATCTGCATTGTGTAAGTTTACTTTACCACTTAATTTTTTTCTTTTTGTTGCTTTTATTGAATTTAGTTTTTAGCAAGTATAATTACAGTTTTGTTCATTTTTGTTATTTTAAAGTAACACTATATTAAATCCAAGTTGATGCAAACCAACAAGATAATTGCTATTGTTCATTCATTATGCTGTGTTGTATACTGTGGTAATTTATTGAATATGTCAGCTGCGACATATTGTTGTAAATTGTTGGGTAACTTAAAGTCTTTTACTAATGTTATTTCAACGTTTTTTTTACAAACGTGTTTACATGTACATTTTATTTGGTCATCAATAGCAGTTTTAGTATCGGCAAAACCCCAAGCTCAATCTTTTTAACAAAAGCTTTAATTTAGTCAAATGTAGCGTACATAATTTTGATCTATAAGGACAAATTCATTTTCCTGGAAAGCAACAATCTTTTTTTAAGGATAACGTTAAAACTGGAAAAATATGTTTTTTTTGCATAATATCAATTTTTGTACAAGCTGCAAAGTTTTTTTCACATAAGGCCCCGGACTTTTTTTTGCCAGGGCCCCTGTAGTTAACGCCACCACTTGGCAAGTTCTTTTTTTAAGACGGGGCAATGTTTGAAAAAAACTGTCCTTTTCAAAACACATTACCAACAAGTTTTGAAGGCCTCATTGTAAACAAGATGAGCGTTTTTTTTTTGCACAAATCTCTACCGACATAGGAGATTGTGCGTTGACATGGATAGTTATAAAATAGTCAACATCTACAGAAACCCCAACCAACGCACATGCGATCCCTAGATCTCCCAGTGTTTCTTCACTCTTGTTTCTATGCCGGCTATTTCAAATGTTGCCACGATAATTGGAGCAGTCCGGACGATCAGTTTTTGGCTGCTTGGCAAGTATTATAGTCTTGCATTTCTATACAAGGATAAGGATGCTGCCAGTTTTCCGGCTGCTGGAACACTGGGACTAATCCACATCTTGCTTTCGCTAACGAAGGTCTTAACAGCCGCTTACCTGATAGATGTGTTCTTGAAATTTTCCGGGGTAACAACATAGATCTTCCCTTATTATACCACTAAGGTTTGTCGTGTTAGTGTCAAGCCTGCCTGTTAAGCTATAGACTCCTGCGAGGCTAAATGGAGTTACAACATTGCTTTGATAAAACAATTCGCTAAGACTTTGTTGCCGCCTGATTTACTTGATGTTGATGCGTTTTACCAGGAATTTTGTAACATAATCAAGAAGGCAGCGAAAAAGACTATTCCACGCGGTCATCAAAGCAGCTAAATTCCGTTTTCGGATGCGGAGTGTAAATCTCTCAACACGACGTTCCTGCAATCTCCTTAGAGAGACGACTCCAATTTTGATGTTTCAGCTTTACCTGACCAACGGACTTGAATAGACAGGAAGAAGTGAAATTGATGGATCAAAGTAGTTCGGAGCATCTGCTTTGCACACTCTAGTTGTAAACATGGAGAATATTGAACAACCTTACTGGTAGGTCACGGCATTATCTTCGTCACTTTTCCGTAACCAATGATGTTATTGCATTGTATCCCAGCTAGTCAGAGATGGGACATTCACGGCTGTTGACTATAAGTCAGCTCGACTTGTTTCTCAAGAAGTGTTTCACCTTTGGAGACCACAGCACCAAACCCAATCAATATCTTTGAGAATTTCTCACAAAAAAAATTTATTGGTAATCTTTAACACTTAAAGCCATGTAAAGCTCCCTGTCCTGATTCCATTTTCCTAGCTCTTTAGTACATCCTGGAACTACTTTTAATCCCTGGTTACATGACTTCATTTCTTCCTGTTTGCGCCGACTCAAAATTCTAAAGATCTGAAGTAGATCACTTGCAGTCGCGATCTTAAAATCGATGAAGCCCATGGAGAACCCAAAAAAATTATCAATTGACATCTTTGCTCTGTGTTTTCAACAAGATTGTCGAGAGGCTTAGCTTTGCCCGCGTTGAGCCAATTTCCAGCCAACAATGTTATGCAAGACCAGCAAGAAACCTGCGAGGGCAGCCCGTATGGGACCTATACCGATTTGGCCGCAGGCGCTGTAGTGGCCCCGCATGGGTTCCGCACTAGCTTTATGTGGTTCAAACTATTTATGCCCATTGTTCTTTTTTAAAACTATTAAAAATGTAAGCTTTTTAGCATCTTTCTGTTTCAGATTACAACTGAAAATTGAAAGCCACATGAAAACCCGTGCAGTAAGCTCTTGGGGATTATTTCAGTGCCCGCGGCCAAATCGGTACGTGTCCGTACAGGCTGTCTTCACAGGTCCCTTGCAGGCCCTGCATACCATTGTTGGCTAGGTTATTGTTCCATTGATCACTAAAGAGCTGCCGGGTTTCAAAGCAGAAAATCAATCTCTGATTAAATCATTGCATGCAACTACCTTATCTCTGGTATAATTAACATTTGAGCACTGTGAATTAGTTTGTTTTTATAGCGATAACACTTGTCTTTTAAACAATGTTCTAAACGTCGCCTTGCGCATAGTCACTGGATGCCTGCGTCCCACGCCAACGGACCACGTACTCATACTTTCAGGTATCCTGCCAGCTGAGCTTTGCCGACTTGGAGCGAAGCTCTCCTTAGCTTATGGTATATCCCTAGTCCATGACCATATTCTGTATTTTCTTTAAGTCGGTCCTCAAATGCTAGCCGAGACAGACTGAGATCTAGACGCCCGTTTGTGAACACTGCTGGACTTGGGGTCCTTGCTTCTGATTGGAAAAATTATAGATGGAACACAAAATACTGCGATAATACATTCATGCTCCGTGCTCTCATAACCAGGGGCAGCTTGTCCATAAAGCTGCAGAGCTGCAGCACCCCTAAGTGTTTGCGAAGCAGCTGTAAATATTATCAGGAAAGCTTTAAAGAATTTTTTTAATTTTATTTTAAATTTTTTTAAATTTTTTTGTTAATTTTTTTCAATTTTTTTCTCAATTCTCAATTCTCAATTTTTCTCAATTTTTTAAACTAATTTTTTTGTATATACCTGGTATATTAATATAATTCGTTTTTTGAATGCAAGTCTTGAAAAAGTTTAGTAAACTGGCTAGTGACTTCTTTTTTCAATAAAGTAGAAAATTGTGAATTATTTCTTGAACTTTAAAAAACAGAAGGCATATTTTTTGCATTTTTCTGGTGTATATATTATCATTATTGGCCAATCAAAAATAACTTTGCTAAAGAATGTATTATCTTCATATTAACTTAAGTACCACATACGAAATGACACAATTTTTACATCAAAAAGCAATTAAAAGTTTTTTCCACAACATATTTGCAGGCAAATGAAAATAACATATATCGCGTTTAAGTACAGAAGAAACAAGAATTGGAATAACCCGTATATCCCTAAATAATTATTGCACAGATAACTGTATAAAAAGTTAAAGTTCATTCATGATAGAGTCTGGACTGGTAGCAGAATTAAAAATGCTTGGAAGAGAATTGGCAAGTTTTGGGTTCTTGTTATTTAATTCTTTTGATAGAAATAGCTACTTAGACTTAAACTACAAGATTACAGAAGCTGAATTTTAAATTTTATAACCTCCTTGCTGTCAAAATTTTAGAATTAGAAGAGGTGCCATGTAAATATAATAAAAAAATTGATAGATAGACATAGCGTCACAAATTAGGGTAGCTTATTAAAAGAGAAATAATGACAGTATCAAAGTATAGTGAGCACTTTCAATTGTTGTAAACAGTTGGCAATAGCCAACATTTAATCATTCAACAAAAACTTATTTCTAAGTTTTCGTTTGACACTCGTCAGGAGTTAAACGTTAGATTGAAGGAAAAAAAATTCAATTTATTTTGTTATAAAGCTGAACGAAGACGATTGGACGTCTGAGAACATTCCCAACTCAGAAGATTAACTACCAACGTGATTCTATTAACATTTTTTCACTTATTTAAATAAAGATACAAGAAAAACAAAAACTGTATACGTAACAACACACTTGGTATAATTTTTTAAAATAATTGATTTGATTAGGATCAAAGCAAAAGCTTAACTTTAGTATTTCTATATATATTGCATTAGTTGGCAAAACCACATCGCTGTATAAAAGTGAACGTAATTTTGCGCAACCTTGCGATTTAGAACGATAGAAGATAAAGTTTTAAACTGTATAAATAAAGAACATGAAAAATAAAAATTCTAATTTTGAAACAAAACTTTATAACTAATATAATGATAAAAGTTGCATTTGTGTGAAAATTTTAAATTACATCTATTGCTATGCAGTTAATTGCTACAGATCAAAAGTTTTTTTAAATTAAAAAAGCACAATTGTATGTGCTTAGGAAAAGCAATTAAAAAACCAAACTTAAGTCAATTTTTTTAAAGATAAAAGAAATTTATAAGAAGGGAAATATCGAATAATCCGGACCCCGAGAAAATATGGACCTCTTCTGATTTCTCGAATATGAAAAACTTTAGAAAAAACAATTTTGATTATCGAAAACTACATAAAAAGTAATCCAAAAATTTTTCACCAAAATTAAATTTTATCTTTATTTTTTTGCATTTTCCAAAAAATTATTATTTGATCTTTTTTAACTTTCTTATTTTCAACTTTTTTCCCTTTTAACTTTTTTAAATTTTTTAAAATTATTGTTTTATTTAATCACAAGTTATCAGTCTTTTATAAAATGTAGAAACTTGGAAAAAAAATGGTTCCTATTACAAAAGAATCAATTTTTTTTAAAGCGTAGTCTAAAATTATAATATGGACGTCTAAGCTTTTTGCAACACGGACCATTATTTATCGATTAATTAATTTTCATTGATAAGTTTTAAATTGCAATGAATTGCTTCATTAATCTGGTGTTCCAATTTATCCTTATCAGGCAAATTTTTTGAATTATTTGATTGACATTGTTATTATATTTACTAACCTACCTAGGTCAGAAATTAAAGAAATTGGTTTATGTGTAAAAGTGAATAAATAAGCTAAACAAGATAGTACTTATACTAAAATAAATGCTCGCATTAGATTTTCGCTGTAATTTATAATGATTTTTAATTTAACTTTTTAGATTGGGAAGTTAAATAATAAATTTTTTAATAGCTTTGAGTTAGGCCATGCTAATTGTTGTGCTAAAAGTTTGTTGCTTGTTGCATTTATTCAATTTATGAATTTTTTACTTTTATAATATTCTGCTGTATTGCTCAGGGTTATCAAAACAATAGCTAAAAGTGTTTGTTCAATACTGTTACTTTATAAAACTAAGAAGCAAAAATGTCATCACATACTGGAAAAAAACACTAAGAAATTTAGAATTAAATGGTCTTCTGAAGCAATGCAACTTGCAATTTTTGACATTCAGCAAAGCAAATTAAGCAAAAAAAACATCTGCTGCATATTATGGCGTGCCTAAAACAAATTATTTTCAATTTCACCCAAGATGTTTTTGGCTGGGAAAAATTCGGTTATTAAAAAATTTAAGTTTGTAGTAGTTTAATCTGTCAAAAAATGCCATATTTACATAGTTTTTATTGGTCAAGTTATATACCAAATTTTTAACAATTAACTTAATGATAAATTTTGTTGCCACAGACATGCTTTTGTATATTTCACATTGCTATAAGACAAAAAAAACAAAAAATGAACCAGTTAAATTTGAAAGTTTAATAATCTTGTTTTAAGTAAGCAATATAGTTTAGTTTATGTTTATCTATATAATTAGCCAGGTAAAATTTGTGGGTGGGATAAGAGTGTTAATTTTTGTATCAGACAGATCACACAAAATTTTTGAAATCAAAACATGTTTTTTGGCCTTGAGTTTTAGATACAGCCTATATTTTTTTAACTTTAGAAAGCAACTAATTTTTGTATCACCTGCCGTTTGATTATAAGTTTTGTTTATATATATTAAAAAATTTTTGTGAATTATTTATAAGTAATGTTTGCTTATTTGTCACTAAACCTTTATTGCTAGTGCAATGTGATATTATATGTTACTGTATAGCTTACTTGCAAATAAGTGCATTGCTTAATTTTATGTCTTACTTCGCCTTTTTTGCTTGTCTCATATTAATATGATTTTTATTGTATTAATTTCTTTGGAATAAGACTGGGTTGTTGACAAACTCGATTAATGCCAACGAATTACATTTTGTATTTTAGCATCATAGTTTTCGTCGCACGATAAGACGTTGCTTGAGAGTTTTTAATAAATAAATTCATGCATCTTAGAGATAGTAGTTTAATTTTTTAATAGTAGTTTAATTTGTCTACATTTTTAAGATAAACTAAATACCATGATACTCGTAATATACAACCAAAAAACCTGCTTAACTTTATCTGTATATGATTTTATCAGATTAATCTAGGCTTTATTTCAACGACATTTTCAAGAAAAGATATTAAAAGTTTCCAAAAATAATAATTTTTTCTTTTTAATTATCGTTTACTTGCCATTGCCAATCACATTAAATATTTTAATTATTTTTCTAATTTTTTGTTTATTACGACATTAGTTCTTTGTAAAAATTTTCGTTTTCATTGGGGCTGTGCAATCTGCGGCCTTTGGGCCAAATTTGACATGTACACTGAAATTTTGTGGGCTGCGCAAAGCTTTGGTCTTGATTAGTTTTTTAGATTTAAAGAGAGCAGAAACAATTGATTGCAGCCAAATGTCGCCAAGATTTAATCTGATCATATTTTTTGGTCTTCACAAGAGGAAAATTATTAATTGTTTTTGTTTAATTTTCTTTTACAAAGTCAGGTAAAAATAAAAAAAAAGTTTTTGCATTAAATGTGTTTGATATTTGGGCTAATACTGTTCAATGTTATAATAATTTTGCTGTTCGATTTGGCCCAGCAGTGCTAAGGATTGCACACACCTACTCTAAACATTGAGTATTTTATCGTAGCTTGTTGAAGGACAAATGAATAATCACAAAAATTAAAACAAATTCTTTACAAAATCAAGCTATAAAGGGCATGTTCAATATATTGTGATAAAAGCATTAACTAATCTAATCAAGCGTGTTTCTTATGCAGCTGCAGCAGCAACAACACTAACAACAACAACAATGACAGTTTCGTCAACAATGCTAACTACATCGGCGTCATTGTCCATAGAACAACCTACAACACCTTCTAACACCAAAACAGCGTCGACTGTTGCTGATCAGACGGCTTTGTCCACAAACGTGCAAACAACCACACAAACTTCATCGTCCACCACTGACCACGACATAACAACCAATGCAATCAACACAGGTAGACGTTAGTGATGCTAACTCTTGACAATATAATCGAAGGCAACTAAATGTTTTGAGTGTGTCTCTGTTAAAATCGAGTAAAACAACGGCTTTGTTTTTATAGCTGTTTTAAGCGACACTACAACAAATGAAACAAGGCAAAAACAATTGATTGCGGCCAAATGTTGCCAAGATTTAATGTGGACTTTTTTAGTTTTTACAAGAGGGGAACTATCAATTGTTTCTCCTTCTTTTTCTAATAAAATATCATGTGGAGACAAAAAGATAAAAATAAAAAAGTCTTTCCATCAAATTTGTGTAACATTTGAGCTAATACAGGCTATGTTACTGCAATTCCGACACGCGGTTTAATTTTGTGATGCGAACTTGGCCCGGTAGCGCTAAAAGTTGCACCCCTTGTTTTCACTTTAAATTTTTTTATACTTTTCGTTTGTATCAAAAATATTTTCAAACTTTTTTGACATGTTATTGGTGTTTACTGCAATATTTGCACTCTCCGAATGTTTGTCAGTGACTCCGAGCATTGTCATCCGCTTTCTTGAACAGTTACAAAAAGTCCTGTCATACGTGTTGAACCGATTGACAAAATGTGATACGTAATACACTTAAGCTTTCCTTTGATTATTTTTTTGACAATAGAATATACTGTTTTTCGTATTTCTTGCTCATTGAACTATTTACTAGTGAATCCACAAAACAATCAATTTTAAAGTTATATTATTTTTCATAACATATTTGTGTAAAAAAAAGGATAAAATTTTCGGAAATGAAAAGTATCAACTTTTAGGACAACGTCGAAAACATTAAATTGAAAGTATTAATCAAATCTATTGCTCAGAGATGCTTCAAAGTTAATTAGATATTGCAGTAAAAAGTTTTTAAAATAGTTTTTAAAATCAAAGGCTTTATTTGAAACTTTTTTGTTTGAATAAGTAATTTTAAAAAAGACATTTTTGAAAACTTGAACGTTTTCGTCTAGCTCTCTTCAAAAAGCCTCGCAAGAATATACTAAAAAAATGAATGTAGTATTTGAAAATTTAATTACTGGTTCTGACTGGCTGAAAATTAAGATTAATAACGGTTATCATAATAAAGTAAAACCACGTTTCGTTAGAGTACAAATTTTTTGTCTAAAAAGAAACAAAATTATGCAAGTTTTGTATTAAGATTAGAAACTAAAAAGAAAAATTTTTAGACTTATATTAATAATAATTTATGTTTGTGAACAGACTTCTTCTATCTACATAATTTAGATTTACGGAGAGTAATAAAAATCAATTTTATTACTCTCTTGTTTATTTACAAACATGATTTTTTGTTTATGTGTTAAAAAGTTTGTTTGCTTATGCACATAAATTTTTCTTGTGATTTATTACACACTATCTTGCTCCACATTTGTTTTTCTTGGATTTTTTTTCATATGCTAGCCAAATAACCAATTCATAAAAAATGTAACTTTATTAAAATTTTCCCACATAAAAAATTAAAATTTTGATTTAAAAAAAAACTATAACTTATAGAAAAAAACTAAGGTCAGATTTGAATTCAGCAACCACAAATTAGGTCAAAACAAGTTTTTGCATCAAATGTTTTGTTGCTTAGTATTATATTCTTTTGTGTTTTTTTTATTTGTTGAGAGAAGTTTTCAAGTGAATGAATTTGTACTTAGCTAGAACTAAACATTTTAAAGACTTCAATCTTGCTGCAAATTATTGCTAAAGCTGACGTAAATAAAAATAAACACATTTTTGCTGCAGCGCAGGTATTTGGGTTAGTTAGTTTAACTGGTTTGTTCGGATTTTTGGGTAAAGTTGTGACAGTTGTATTAACCTTTTAACAAGCAACGTAAAAACATCATATTGCTTCCAAATGAGTGAAGAAATCGAAGCCGTAAATTTTGCTGTTCTTACTTATTTAAGAAACTTTTATTTATCGTTTGAAACAACAAAAAAAATGCTTCATCTTTGTTTTGTTTTATAATAAGTAAAAAACTACGTACAGTTTAAGTAATTTTGATACGCTTGCTTCATGACATTACCAAATAATGACGCCATAAGACATTCTTTAAAGTCTAATTTTTATCAAAGTTTGGAATTCAAGAATGTACTTCTCACTTAAAAACTTTCCAAAAATAATATATAAACAATTATTTAAGCTTAATTTGTTAAAAAACCCAGTGGATCTGTTCAACCCTATTGGATGAAGATTTTAGGACGATTCTCGTGAAACGCATCTCAATTAAAATTTTTCAATAAGGGAGACAAGAATCAGTCCAAATTTATTAAAAACTTATTTATTTTAAATTTAAAATCGATTTCGATCAAAAGATCATCATCAGTTAACGATTCTATTAAGTCTGTGAAATTTTAAGAATAAAAATTAATAGAAAATTATTGAAAATTATTGATTAATGATTAAATTTAGTAAATGTCATAGAATAAAATAAAATGTACTCACTTAACAAAACAATTCTTTTTCAAATAGTAAAGTAAAAACTTACTGTCAAAATTGTAAACTGCTAGTGCCAATTAAATTAAATGAATTATACAATAGTAAACATCAATTATTGATGTTTACTATTGTATAATTCATTTAACTTAATTTAATTTAATTTAATTTAATTTAATTTAATTTAATTGGCACTAGCAGTTTACAATTTTGACAGTAAGTTTTTACTTTACTAAATGAATTATACAATAGTAAACATCAATTATTGATGTTTACTATTGTATAATTTATTTAACTTAATTTAATTTAATTTAATTTAATTTAATTTAATTGGCACTAGCAGTTTACAATTTTGACAGTAAGTTTTTACTTTACTATTTGAAAAGAATTGTTTTGTTAAGTGAGTACATTTTATTTTATTCTATGACATTTACTAAATTTAATCATTAATCAATATTTTTCAATAATTTTCTATTAATTTTTATTCTTAAAATTTCACAGACTTAATAGAATCGTTAACTGATGATGATCTTTTGATCGAAATCGATTTTAAATTTAAAATAAATAAGTTTTTAATAAATTTGGACTGATTCTTGTCTCCCTTATTGAAAAATTTAAACAATTATTTAACAAAGAATATTATGTTTTGGTATTCTATCAAGCATGAAATTTTTTAAATGTAATTTAATTTCTAATTGAGTTACTAGTGGCTTTTATTATTGTGAATTAACAGGGTTTTCCGAGCAAATGTTAATATTCATTTACATAGTTCATCGTGTCAAAGCTTGAAAATATATTGGGAAATATAGGCTAGCTGTTTCCAAAAAGAGCAAGTATGTGGTAAATAGGTTTTTGTGCGTTTGACGAGACGAAAGTCATTCTAGAAATAGAAACCTCATACTGTTTTGGAAACCGTATCTCAACAAAAAAAAGAACAGTTTACCTCGATGAAGTTAGCCATACTGTTTCTAAATTATTGTTATTTACCGTGTGACTTTTTTGTGCAAAAAGTTTGTGACCCCTTGTGTACTCGTTATTTTGGTAGTCTATAACTTTGTTATACTGTATACACTTAATTTTGGTCGATATTATTTGACTGTAGGGACAGATACAACACAATGTTTCAGTCTAGCGAATTTCAAAGTTTAAAGTCCTTTTGTTTACCTATAAATCAAAACCCTTTTAATTTGTTCGTATTTGATTTCGTACATTCATTTTTTTGCTGCGTCAACTTTCCTAAAAAAAGCAATAAAGCCAAGATTTACGTCTTGCAACTGGCAACATTTCCACATTCAGAAAAAAAATCTTTGACGAACAGATCTATCGTATTGTGCTAACAAACAAACATAATTTGTACTATTAAGTATTGTAAAAATTAAACTTAATGCATGTAGAAAAAATATGTTTATCAAGAAAACTATCTTAAACCTGTAAAATTTGACCTACTTTAACAAAACAAAAGTCAAGCTTAGCTTACCTGAAAATTAGCAACGCCTTACCACAAATGCTTTGATAGAATATTTCAATAAAATCACAAAAGCTAACTTAATGCTTATGAATGTATTACAAATTTGTAGACTGACTCAAAAAAATAAATTATTTGGTGAAAATCCAGAAAAAAATTTAATTGTTCTTCTAATGCTAAAATTATTTCTATTTACAATGAATGTGCTACGATAGTGAAACTTTATCAACGAAAAGAAAAATAAGTCCATTATGCCAATACTTTAGCTTGTGCTGACAGTACCACTTTTTTAAAATATTGAAGGAATAAATCAACAGCTAAGACACAAATATTACGTGCAAAACTTATTTCAATGTTACAGAATGTAACCAATCACTTGGAATGGAAAGTGGAGCAATTCCCGATTCTAACATCACAGCATCTTCATGGTGGAATTATAACGGTGTAAAGCATGCGCCGTACATGGCAAGATTGAACAAAATTTCAGCAAACGAAAACGTGGGTTTCTGGGTACCAGCTAGTGTACAATACGGTAAATATTTTTGCAGCTGTTTTTATTTAGTAAATGAGTTACGAGTACATGTAATTCAAAATTTATAGGCTACGTTTACTACAGAGGCAGTCTTAAAATTATAATGCTTCTATAAAAAACAATTGAACAAACTTACAAAATATTTTATTAATTTTACAAAATCTAATAAAAAGATGTAACTGCTCGTACTAAATGCTTTTGAATGGTGTTCGAGTTTTTAAGCTAATTAGGGATATCATCTGTTACAAAATAATATAAGTTTTAAAGTTTTTAATTTTGAAACGACAGAAAATGTTTCAATAAAAGTTTATTTTTAGCTATTTATTAAAATTAAAAATATTTTAAAACTCGTTAAAAAATTGTTAATGTTTGACTAAGTTGACCAGCATTTGCATTTAATAAGAAGTTTTGTTTTGTTTTTTTGGAAAAATGGGAGATTAATGTTTTCAATTTCAACTTGAGAAAAGAAACATTATGTGTTTATCAAACAAAGCCGAATCTTTATCTCAGCAGAAAGCATCAGAATTAATGACAACAAAATTGTTATCCTTTCCTTTTTTTTCTCTACAAAATCAGTTGATTAGCTTTTTATTAAAAGATGTGCAATTGCCATTTTGTAGACTAGATACATTTATTTATGTAATGTATCAAAAATTTTTTTCTTTTACTGAGAAGTATTAACTATTACAGAAGGCTTTTAGCATTTCTATGGATAGAATTTCCACGGTAAACTTTGTTGATAAACAGAATATTGCCATAAGAGTTCATGTTAAGCATACTTATCGTTTAATGTTTTTTACACCTCCTTTGTTGCTATCTTTTCCTTATTTTAGTTTGCACAGTTAATTTACACAAAAACGATCAGTACTTAAACTTTTCTGGAATCGATTTATTTAGTTATAGAATAGGAAAACCGAATTTGCTTTACAAAAATATCACAAAACTCATTTTTTTTGCAAATGACGTAAAAATTTATGCTAAAACAGTGTTAATTCCAAGAAAACAAAAGTATTTTCTTTGAATCTTAACAGGAGTTTTTGTACGTGTGTAAGTTTTATTTTGACAAAACATTGCGAATATTTAAATTCTCGTAAAATTGTGTTTCTTTGAGAGAAATTTTGTCTTGCGTTTGCAGATCTCATAAATGATAAAGTCGTGATATTTTGCAATTGATAGGTGTAATTGGATGATACGTACTGTATAATGAGATGATAAATAGGCGTTTTTATTATCTAGTCATCTTGCAGTGAATACTTATAGTCAGTTGATTATCTTGTTGAAGTGTGCAATCTCTTAAGCCATTATAAATTTTTAAAACGTTTTAAAAAATACATACTGTAATTTGAATCAAAAAATGTGCAAATGAGTGTTATCTTATTTTTTGGAAAGTTTTTAAAAAGAATGTGATGTGATAATCACTGATCACCTTAATTCTTTTCATCAGTTTTCAATAAAGTAACAAAATAAATAATTCAAAAGCTGCTGAGTTTCACAGAAGAAATTGTGAAATTAAAAAATATAGCGTAAATCTACAAAAATTATTAAAAAAACATTAGATTAAATTAAATAAACTATTGAGAGGAAAAAGTAATGAAAATGAAATTGAAAAAAAATACGTAATTGATGCAACAAAAGTCAAAAATAGATGTTGTAAAAATTGCGAAATGACTTCAATAAATTGAATTAGTATAAGTTGGTTGAAAACACTCGTTCAATCAGTAGGTATATTCAAACGATTTCTTTCCAATTCCAGCTAAACTATTTTTGAATGATTTTCGAAATGCAAGAAACTTCATTATTTTACTAGTTAAAAATGTATCTAAATTTAGCTTTTAGGTTTTTTTTTCTTATTCTGTTTAACAAGTTAATGGAACAATTTAAGGCCCGTTTTCACTACGAGCGTGAAAACGACCATTCTCTGTTTCTTCTATTGATTTTTTCGCGCTTAAAATTGAAGCAAGCGCTAAGCAAAGAAAAAAAAATTAATAAAACATGCAAAATATAAGCTTTTCCACGCTCGTAATGGAAACGGGCCTTTAAGAAATTAGTTGCAATTAACTATAGGAATAAAACCAATTTTTTCATCAACGACACACAAAAAGGTCATCGGGAACAATGTGGGATTAGATCTTTCTTTCTTTTTTTGGAGGAAATGGGCATGTGCTGGGTGGTCCACTAAATGCCTGGAAATGTTTCCGTCAGTCAGATCACCAGGCTTTTGTTGACTCAGAGAGAGTACGGGCTGCATTTAGATAGTAATAGTGGGGCAAGACGCTATTTTGTGCTTAGTTGTCTGTTCCTCTGCACCACTCACGCCAGGCGCCGTAGAGTCCTTGCGCATTTGTGGATTTCTGAACGGAATAGGCCAACGCCGGTTCGGAGGCAGTTAAGTTTGACTTGTACAGGTCTGGGAAAGTTAATTCACGGTATTGTTGGGATGACATCCTTAATACGTGTATGGAGACTAGAGGCGTTTTCTTGCCACTCCATTCTCCTTCTATATTTTCCTCATCGTGCTACACTGTTGCCTGCGTGGGTAGAATTGTTTAGCAGTTCTAGTGCAGCAGACACAAAATGGGTGTCTTGATTTAAGTTTTTCATATAGGAGGTCTAATATAGAGAAGAAAACATATTTTCTATGTGACAAAAAACTAAACATTGCGTGTAAAGACAGAATTTTTTTTGAAATCCTAAAGTATTTAGACCTGCCGCTGTTCAGAAAAACTACAGGTTACATCAATAATTGAAAACGTTTGGCTGCAATGCAAAAATTTTTTTTAAAAAACATTATATTTAAACAAAGCAAACTATAGTTTGGAAAGTTTAAAATTTTGATAAACTTATCACTAATTAACTTTAATATCTTAATAGCATAGCTGGCATATATTGCAATAAAAGGCAGTTTTAATTTCAAGGAAAAATATTGATCAAGGTTTTACAACATTTTTTAAAAATTATATTGAAAATAGTGCATGTAAATAACGTCACCACTAAAGAAACTGCTGCCTACTGGATTAATAAGTAAAAAAAAGTTAACATTTGTACTATAGCGTACGGTTTACAACACCGTAGCATGAAATCTTTCGCTGCAACATCATCCTTTATGGATAGCACACCACGCGGTAAACTCTAACTGCATTTGCTAGGCGACATATGGCGGTAAAACTCACAATATGTAGTTTTAAGCATGATCACTACGAGCTGTTAAAAAAGATTTGATAATAGCACTTAAACAACTTTTATTTACAGGGTGTTTTATCTTAATATACTATCACTTTATGATAACTTATATCTTAATAACTGTTGGAGATATGAAAACCAAACTTTTTTTGCTAAAAACTAATGTTCTTAAGTTTACGCAGCAAAAATTTGAACGCAAAAATCAAAGAAATAAATGTTTTGTTAAATTTTTCACAAATGTTCGATGCGAGCCCTTGGTTACAGGGGATACATTGAAACTGTATTTCATTTCTTTCCAAACTCAAACAAACATGTCGGTGTCGATGACTATCAAGGCCTCAGTTATCTGAGTTTTCAGCTCATCCACTGACATTGGAAGAGGAGGAGCGTAGATCAAACTTTTACATAGTCCCAGAGTAAAAAGTCACATAAAATTAGGTCTGGATATCTAGGGGGCCAATGAAAAGCACGCGATCATCATTTCCGGCACGTCCGATCCATCTGCTATGCAGAGTAGCGTTGAGATACTGTCTTACAATGAGACTCCAGTGAGGTGGTGCCCCATCTTGTCGGAAAATAAAATTTGCTTGCTCCCAGTCAAACAAAAGTTCCATCAACCAATTTTGCAGCATATCAAGGTAGGCTTCACTGTTGACTGTTGTTCCTTCAAAAAAGAAAAGCCCATACACAGGATTTTTGATATGGCGCAAAACACGTTCACCTTAGGAGAATCTCGCACATACTCCAGCGTTGAATGAGAATGCTCAGTTCCCCATATGCGTGTGTTGTGTTTGTTGACTTTGACAGTTAGGTGAAAGGTGGCTTCGTTGCTAAACACATGACGGTCATCAAATCCGTCTTCTTCCAACATCGCCTGCATTTGGGTACAAAAGTCTTCGCGAGCTGGTTTGTCGGTGTCCTTCAAATGCTGGAGCAAATGCAGTTTATAAAATATCATATACAGGTGTTTTCTTATTACTCGCCAAACGGTTGTTGAAGACATCTGAAGTTCACGACTAGTTCTTCTGATTGCCTTCCTTTGGCTCCGCTGGAAGATGTTTCAAATCCCTTTGATCGTTTCAGTTGAAGGTGATGGGGAAATTCTTTTCCCGGTGCACAAACATCCCTTCTCTTTAAATTTCGCGTGCCATTTCTGTATGGTAAGTCGGTGTGGTGGCTGCTTTGAAAATTCTGTCCGAAATTTACGTTGAACACATGTCCACGAGTTGTTTTTATCAAATTCCAAAACACAAAACGCTTTCTCCTTTCCAGTAAAAGACATTTTAAGCAAATAAGAGCCAAATTAATGGAAATGATATTTTACGCAAAAAGCTGAAATTTTGATTGTGACATAACAATGGTCTGGCAAAACAAAAAATTAGATATTTTACCTATCCAACGAAAGCAATTTTATCCTGCTACTTTTGCCAGTTACCGAGATATGAGATCTTTTAAAGTGACATATTGAGATGAAACACCCTGCATTGATTTTCTTGAGATAATATTTATCTGAGAAGACGTTTCTAGGCAAACAAATACGCTTGTGATTTTAAAACTACTTCATTACAGGCGCAATAATTTTGAAAGAATAGATGCTACGTGATTAATAATTACAACGCTTAAGTGCAATGGTTTTGTTAGTTTAACACTGGAATACTGATTTCATTTGGATATTTTAAATCAAATTTTATCCATAGCTACTTGAAAAAGTTAAACAAAAATGCTTTATTGCACATTTTTATTTTATTAAAAATTAAATACATTTTACTTATAATTTTTTAAGATTTTGCTTATAAAAATAGTAAAGCGTTTACCAAAATTAAATAATAATAATCAAAGCAAGCCAGGTTGGCTTAAAGCTAAAAACATCTTATTATAAAAAAGAAACTTTCTAGCTGAAATATAAATATTTTGTACAGACAATCTCTTATTTGAAGAACCTGGTGAAATTTGGATTCAAGTTTATCTACCAATAAAAAAATTTGTCTCCGGAATCATTACTCAAAGAAGACCATCAAATCCGCTACAATACATCACATCTTACAACATTTCATATTCGCAAGATGGAGTAAACTTTAAAATGATCAACACAGTAATTTTATTTCTTTTTTTAATTTTTTTGTTAACTATATAATCCTACAGACAACAAATTTCTATAAAACTTTCATTATTTTAAATTTTAAATGTATGCTTGGAACATAAATATTTTTTGCAACTCCGTAATAATTTTTTGCTTTCCATAAAACTAACAATTTTTTTGACAAACACATAAAAAGAGTTTTAATTTTGTAAATTGCAATATTATTGCAAAGAAGGTTTGTGTTTTAAGAAAAAACAACACTAAATTATTATTCACCAAAATATCACAATCAAGACGCAATCTTAACATTGGTAAGATTTGACAACCTTCCAATATTTTGTACATAATCCTATTACAATCACTGCATTGGGAAAATGTTAGTTTTCTGCACTATATACATGTACATTGCTATTTATGGTATTTTTTGATACGGGTTGGTGGTTATGCAAGATCACTTGGCGCAAAAAATCTCTCAAGAACAGCAGCGCTACTTATCCTGTGTTTCGATTCCATTTAATTTAATTTTTATTTAATCTCTACAGTACATTTATCCTCCTAATTTGCAGGAAAGCATCAGAGGCGCTATACATAGGACAAGCAATTACCCTAACTGCTTCCACAGATACCAAGATATTACTGCGGGTTGAAACTATTTATTTTATTTTCTTTAGTTTTATAGAGATATGACTGAAATTTAAAACTGTTTGCCATGACTAGTAAGCAGAAAAAGTACCGTAAAGTGCTTTCCCAAGGACACAACAAAGTGTCGCGAGTAAGTTTTAAAATAAGAACATCTCGATTACAGTCATGGGGCACTTAACCACTCGACCACACTGCAGAATGAAAAAACTTAGGTGTTTTTCTAGAGAAAGTTTTCTTAAGTCAACGTCAGTTTTTTGAAAATGCTTTTTTTGATAATGTGTATTCCCCACATTTTTCAATAAAATGTACGCAATATTTGCTGAAGCACTAAAGTAACCAAATAAAAAGACCTTTAAACTATTTTTCTTTGACATAGGATTCTTTCAAATTTTCATTAAAGACGTCCACTTTTTTTTCATTTCTTATAGTTCAAAGTCATTGCTATTTTTTTCTTTATTTAGTAGCTGCTTATTTATTTGCATAACTAGAGATTAAGTAAGAGGACCGAATTTATTTGTTTGATAAGCAACCAGATATATACTATCGACATAGTTTGAAAAAACTTTCTCGATTAAATTTACATTTTTTTGGTAAATGGCCCGGGTACTTCTCGACAATGCGCTTTTTGACATCTCTAATAGAATTACGGTTTTTCAGTAGAAGCAGTAATTTTTTTTTCAGCCAACTAGTGGACTTGGCAATCATTGAGAGGCTATGCAAGCTTTAGTTTTGGATTTATTTAATCTATTTTGAGACCAATTTATGAACCAGATAGTTTATTTCGGTGATTTGAATTTGACTTGAGAGTATAAAATTAGTTTAAATTTTACAGTCTGTTAGCTATGTAATGAAAAATAATTTCTTGCATTTATTCGGCTATACCAGGTGCGCCCAACTCGTGGCCGGAGCAGTATTTTTTGAAGCCCTCTCTCCCGTCAATTTCCGAGGAAATCGAAGACAAATTTGATGTGAAGACCCCTTTTTTGTTTTTTTAAAGGTTTAGAGATCACTTTGATTTTGGGAAAAAAAGTGGGAAATCAGAGACCGATTTCAGGCGAGGACCTTTTTTGGGGGTGTTTTGTTTATCTGGCCCGCCAATATTTTCGATGAGTCAAAATGGCACTCCGCTCAAAAAGGTTGGACACCCCTGGGCTAGACTTTTTGTGTAGTCAGGCTATTGTATTTAATTTTTTAAGAAGTATTTCATAGCACCTTTTACATTGTATCTTGCGGTAATTTTGCTTTTAAAATTGATTTAAGTTACATGTCATACAGCTTAAATTAAAACCAAAATTATGTAGACGACAAAACTACTTTTTAACTGTATCATGGAAAGCAGATTTTGTCAATCTAATATACAACTATTAACAGTTTATGTGTCTGTATCAACATTTTTGTAGAAATGAGTAGAATAATTACATGCTTATTTCAAATAATATAGTTACATCTGGTTTGTTTTTAATGGATATGTATATTTTTGTAATTTTTTGTATCTTCAATCTTATTGTAATCAAGTTGCTTGAAGATGAATTCTAATTAATTTTTGTTAATATGTATCAGTATCGGTATCAGTATTTTTTATTTCTGCTCTGCCACAATAAAAACAGAAAAAAATTTATGTTGTGACAATTTTTTTAGTTAATTACTTGGAAAAAACAAAGATACACTGTAGCATATAAAAATATTTACTCATTGTTTTTTAATGATGTATAGCTTCTTCATCTTTTACAGTTATTACCTAAAATTAAACAAAAAAATAATAATATTTTTATACTGTAATAATTGTTTTTGGTACAATATACTTTTATGTTTTTGAATAATTTGGTTTTTGAATTAAGTACCATTTAAGAGCTTAAATACTTACATACTTACATTGTTTAAATCAACTTAAAAGTGTATTTAATGCAAAATCAAGTTCTTCAAAAACATAAAAGTATGGCATTAAAAACTGTTGTTACAGTATAAAAATATTATTATTTGTTGATTGATTTTAGCTAGTAGGTAAAAGATTAACTTTATCAAAAGGCAATGCGCAAATATTTCTTATAAGCTATCCTTATTTTTCCCAAGTAATTGAGTGAAAAAACTGTCAGACCAAATTAACAAAAATAATCGGAATCATTATGTCATGCAAGTTGACTGCAATAGATTGGAGATACAAAAAGTTGCAAATATACAAATTTGCTAGAAACAGATTAGATGCTACTTTATTATTTGAAACAAGAAATACATTAATACTTTTGAATTATTATTTGTAAATTGATTTAACGAAATCTGCTTAAAATAATACAGTTACAAAATAATTTGGTTTTAATTTAAGCTATGTAATACGTATTTCACTTAAAATAAATTTTAAAAGCAAAATTAGCCGCAAGCTACAATGTAAAAGATTTCTTAAAAAATGAAATACAGTAACTTGACTGCAAGCAAAATTAAGCTTAATAAATGTAAGAAATTAATTTGAATTACTTTTTATACTTCCAACTCAAATTCAAATTACCGATATAAGCTATCTAGTTTATGACTTGACTGTTAAAATAGACTAAATAAAACTAAAGCTTGCTAAGCTTAGCAACGGTTTCCAAGTCCACTAGTTGGCTGGTAAAGAGCTTATACATGTATAAGTATTTTTTGGTAAATGGCTCAGGTGCTTTTAGATGATGCCTTTTTGACATTCCCAACAAATTACAATTTTTCAGTGGAAGCGATTGTGCAAAGCTGTCAACTAGTAAAAAATTTGTCGGTTCAAAGTAGGGTTCTAGAAATCGGATAACAGAATCCAATGCTAAATTGCAATAAACGTGTTCTTTTTAGCAAATGTGAAAAATGACGTCAAGTAAATTACCAAATTGGAATCACGCGCTTAAAAAATCTTCTGTCGGTATTTTTGTGACTTTGATGAATTATAACTTCTGCTTGGGATTTTATTACGATATTTCACCAGCTATTCATGAATTATAATGCAGTAATCTGGAGATGAAAATGATTTACATAAAAATGAAAAATCTCCCAGACTTATGCTACTGCAGCAAATTTATTGTGGATGTTTTTTCTAACAAAAATGTCAATAGTCGGAAAAAAGTCACATAAGGAGACACTTGAAACTGACCAAATACATGACAGCTCAATAAAATGGCTTGCTATAAGTTAGCTAATTCCGCAAAATTATTCTTGTCGCTTTTGGTTTGTAAAGTTATTGCTTATTCTGCTTTCAACTCATCCACGAAGAATGTTTTGAGAGGCTGCAATCTATTTATAGTTTTGCGTATTTCTCTCGTTTCCCTGTTAGTATGAATCAAACAGTATCTTTGAAAGTTTTTGCTGAAACACATTTCAAACTTTCTATTTCACTTCAATAATTAACCATGATTTTGAAGTATGGGTTTTATATATGTCACGCTCTACCTACTTAGTATCAAAATAACCACAAGATATTAGAGGCGAACCCTACGTAAATATCGCAGAAAATCACTAGTCTGTTGAAAGGAGCTTATGCGAGTGTTGAACTGGCTAGTGATTTTCTGCGATATTTACGTAGGGTTCGCCTCTAGTATCTTGTGGTTATTTTGGTACTAAGTAGGTAGAGCGTGACAATATATTTCACATTCGTTGTCTGCTGTAGTTTGATGTCTGAGTGTTCATTTCCACTTCGATTGAGGACACATTTCTTTCTCGATTGTCTTTATAACTATAAACAGCATTTACAGTCTTCTCATCTGTAGAATTATCTTCAAGAATTTCCAAATCGTTTTCAGCTTAATGAGAGGTGTTGTTTTGTTCTCTTCTTTATTTATTTGCATGCCTTCTTTAGCGGCAGCACTACTTATATTATTATGTAGATAGCATTTAGCGTCAGTATCATCATTATAAAAATCATTTTTTAATGTCATGGCTACATGCAAGGCTCTCTAAAAGAAATTTGCAGACCCTTATAACTATTGAATGAAATAGTGAGTTTACAACAAATGCATTGTGAATACACGAATATTGTACTTGCTTATTTTACAATACTTGCTTATTATATACAAGCTGCAAAGGCAACAGTCAGTAAGTACAGTAGTATGATTGAAATGCACTATCCAATGTAGTTATATTTATTATTATTAGCATAAAATAATTTCAAACCTCTTAAACTAGACCTCTATTAGTGCATAAATGTCGCCAGTTTGGTACTTCCTATAAATCTATTACGTTATTTTTCCTCTGCATTACCCGAAATCCAAAGTTAGTGTATAAACTGCACTTCGGTTCTACACTGAATCCAACTTGACTCCATCCCTAATCATACAATCTAAATACACATTGATCAGTTGAAGAAGTCTTCACTGGAAAACGAGCTTTTGTGTTGTACTTCTGTCTAAAATAAAGTTTTTTATTTCTATAAAGTAACTAATCCTAATCAATTGCTTTAGTGTTTAATCTTGATAAAATTATTTCAAAATTTTGACTGATTAACTCTTTGAAGAGGGGGCTTTTGTCCACTAGCTGCGCTAATTTTTGAGTTTTTCAAGAATTAAGCAATATTTAATTCTATTTTTTCCATTGATTATAAAAAAAAATTGTTTAAATTTTATACCATTGAAAAGATAATTTTTTCCTGAGTAAAATGATATAATATGTTTAAAAATTTGTTCAAAAACAAATTTGCAATAAACAAAATTAAAGACCCCACTTTTCCTTTCAAAAATCTCTTTTTCCCCAATAATTACGACTAGCGATAAGATAATTCAAATTTTCAAGTCGCTACGTGTCGCTAAAGTTTTACTCTGTCTGGCGGAAAAAATTTCGTCTGAATATTTTGCAAAGCGAAAGCGCTATACTCGATTATATTCCCAAGAGATTACGGCGAACGGTACATTTCTAATTAGAACAACGAAATTTTGAACTTGATCGTAGTGTGTGTGCTTGCGTGCCATTATTTGAATCTTTGCGCGGCTTTGCCTTTGATCTAGAATCTACAGCGTGGTCCAACTACAGGCTCGCGGGCCGCATGCCGCATATCAATTTTGCACAAGTCTTGTCGATCAGAAGCAGCAGCCATAATTTTTTTTTGGAGAACGCTATGATTTTGCGCCAAAATAGGAATTTTGGAGACCGATTCCAAGTGAAGACCTTTTTTTTTTTTTTAGAGAACAACCTGATTTTGGAACGAAAATAGGAATTTTGCAGACCGATTCCAAGTGAAGACCTTTTTTTTTTTTTTTAGAGAACACCCTGATTTTGGAAGAAAAATAGGAATTTTGCAGACCGATTCCAAGTGAAGACCTTTTTTTTTTTTTAGAGAACACCTGATTTTGGAACGAAAATAGGAATTTTTAGCCGACTGAGGCCCGCAAACTCGAATAATTTTGAAAAGTGGCCCACAAGAGTGCAGAAGTTGGACCACCCTGATCTAGAAAAAAAGTTTCGACTTTTTTTCGTGACAATTTTTAAAGAAGAAATGGCAAGCTCATAGCTTATATTAGCTTGTTCAGCAAAGTAAAGCAGTTTGTTGTAACTCAATAAATTCTTATGTAACAAATTTCGATCGATTGATGTATTTTTGCTGAAGCATAAAACTACAACGGTATTATGTTTTAGGAAAATATTTTGAAATGGCTGTTTTTGCAACTTTAGCAAATAAAAATTTATAAATGAATTTTTTAATGAAAATTCTGAAATGTTCTTTGTGATAAGCAATAAACTATTTTTACAAACAGAAGGTCACCGTGGATATGGCACACCAATCCTTTATAATTTTTTTATTTTTAATTTCCATATTTGTCCTCCTAACACACGAAAAAGCTTTGTAAACGCTATAATGGAGCAGCTGTCAAGCAAGTATTACGACCTGCTTTCGGAGACTCCAAGATATTGCAGTCCGATTCCGAGCTATTGAAGCACATAACTTATAAGTTAAAAAAAAGAGGGACCCGCAATTTAGACGAAACATTTGGTGTTTAAAAATCTGTTTTTGAAATAACATATAGAACCAAAAACCAGTTTTTAAAAATATATTATTTCTAAAATTTACTTGATTGATAGTGTTCGTATATATTCTTTACTTCATAAAGCTTTATTAATCTTAGTCTCATACAAAAAAAACTTTTTTTATAATTATGACTTGATTAGTAAATTATAATTTATTAAATTGAACAACTTATCTTTATACGGTTCGTAACAGAGCTTTCAAAAGTTTTTTTGCTGATTATAAATTCTGACTTCGGATCAAAGCGCAGCCATATATAAAGGAACGTGCGCATTTGCTTGGGTATTGTGACGTAACAGAGGGTTTTTCAGGAAGTTTAGCCAAAAAAATTTGCCGTGTTTCTTTTTTTGCTCACTTTGAGTCACGTGACATGAGCCCAATTTGGGCTCACCCGTCTTCAAAGAGTTAAAGTGCTGTGTAAATTCTGGGGAGGTTGGATATTGTATGGTGATGTTGTATCTCACCTGGTAACGTCTATGGTTTAGAACGGAGGTTTTCAACCTATGGGCCACAGTGGTTTTTCTAATGGGCCATGGAGCATAAATCAAAATGAAAGCAATATGTATAATATATATGTATAATTAGGCTTGCCATCCGTCCCATTTTTTAGGCATTTTTCTGGCGTCCTGTGCAGTCAACCACATAAAGACCTTTTTTTTTTAGAGAACACTATGATTTTGGGAAGAGAATTTAATTTTGTTGACCAAAGTGGGTTGTGAACTTAACTTGGGTTGAAAAATAGGCCACGGTACAGAAAAGGTTGAAAACCACTGTACTAGAGCAATGGTTTTCAACCAATGGGCCATGGCGCTGTTTTCAGTGGGCCACAGAGCATAAATCAAAATGAAAGCAATATAAGACTTGTATAATGTCAAATCTGTAAACGGGCCGACTAGTTCAGCCCGTTTACAACTCTGTACCGAAGTGGGTCGTTACGTTACCTTGGGTTGGAAAGTGGGCCACAGTATGAAAAAGATTGAAAACCACTGGTTTAGAACAATCCTCTTCAACTTGCTGCCAAACCGCGTCAACTTGTGCCGGTCCGCGTTAATTTTCTGCCACTCCAAAAACTATGTAAGTTTTGCAAAGAACTGCAAAATTTTTACTGCCTGTAAAACTCATTTCACGCTAGCCGATTCGTAGTCATTGCAAAAAAAGCTTTTCTTTGAACAAAAAAAGAAATACATCCAAGGCATTTCCATTCCGGGAAATTTTTAATTCGGTTCTTACGAGCATTCCTACAACAGTGTGGAATTCCAAAGCATAAGACGAAAACTTCCAAAAATTGTTGAGTTAACAACCCAACCGAGGTTATACCTTTGCTGTATATGTAGCGTAGTATTGACTAGGGATCCAAAACGTTAACCGCTACACATAAAAACTGGTATGTCTTTCTGGATACCGTAAAATTGTTAGAATATACATGTACAGTAAAGGCTGAAAGTAGCGTCTAGCTATCAAGAAAACTTGCAGTGATTAAGTCAGGTTAATCTAGCATATTAGCGCTACAAGAAGATCAACTGGTGGAGATTGTAAACAACGGCAGCCTTAAAACCACGTTCGACACAACAACTTTGCCGGTATTCTGGTTTAAAATCATGGCTAATACCCTGAAACTGCCACAACAGGACTTAAAATAGAATTGCCATTTCTGATACCCTATCTGTGTAAAGGATAGTTTTCTGCAGTGAGGGCAACCAAAACAAAACAACAATGTAAATTGGACATACACAACAAAAATGTCGGATATCGTTGTCTTCTATTAACCTTAGATAGAACCGTCTTGTTGTAGAGAAACCAGCTTAGGGTTCTCATTGATTTATTATTATATTGAGTTTAGTTGTTCATGTACTTTATATTTGTTTTTTCTGGTATATCTGTATTTCATTTTCAAAGTATATTTAAATAAACAATTAAATTACTAGTGGAGTGAACAATCTATTTAAATTCAGTTTAACCCTTATACTCCCAGACGGGTCATTTTGACCCGAAGCAGAATTTAAATGTGTATTGTTCGCGTTGTACTTGCTTTTATTCAGTGAGATTTCATAAGTCTTTCGAGTAACCTTCAGAAATACTTTCTTAAGATTTTGAATGAATTATGATTTAAACTTTCGCCGTAACTTGTAGTAGTCGCATTACTTCCTAAATGGGTCAAATTGACCCAAGCCCAAGAGTGCATTATTTTACATGAATTATATTTTTTTTCGGGCTTCAGCTATAGTCTTAGACAGATGAAACCTGACACCTTTTATATACAGACACTTATGCATTATAAATAAAACTTTGTTGCAGGCATTGAACCCGTAACTTTTGAACTCGAAGTCCAGTGTGCCGATTCGGCCAGCTCTATTTTCATTTTTTGCGTTTGTTTCTTGTGCAGAAAGCTGGATAGAATAATTGGTAAACTATCTTGATTTTTTAGAAGACCTTTGCTTTTTTGAGTGGAAAAGCTAGTCAGTTTAGAAAGCAATCCAGTTGGATTTGCAATGAAACCTCAAGCAATTGAAAAGCTTTTTTGTGGCAATTTTTTTACTTGTAAAGTTTTTGTTTCTAGAAGGTTGAAAGAAATATGTATTTTGTCTACAGGATTTTACTTCAAGGTATTGAGTTCTTGCTTGCAGGGCATACCTGACTGTTGTATAAAGTTAGTCACAACAATCTTGTCAGTAAAATGCTTGGCTAAAATAATCTTTTTTAGGTTGAAAAGGAAACATTGTGTAAATTTTTTCAGCTAATTCTGTAAACAGTTGTTTTTTTTTCTTGCTATTATTTTGCTTGGGTAAAGTCAAGATGAGCAATTATCGTACTGCAGATGAAGTTGCTAGTCTTCTTTTTGATGACAATCAGGAGGATTCAAGCACGAGCGACAGATTGGATGATGACGACGATTGCAGCGATTATGTTCCTTCAGACGACGACAACGAAGAATACATTATTCTTTCTGATCCAGAGTATGATTCCGAGGATAATAATGATAATGCAGAAGCTAGTGACGCATCTGGAAGATACATTACAAACACCAGTACTGCACTTTTTACATCAAAGAGTGGTGTAGAGAGTTGGGCAGCAGAACCATTACTTCCACTTACTTCTAAAACGAACCAAAGAAATATAATAAGAGAAAAGTCTGGACCTACTAGATATGCCATAAGAATGAGTGGCTCACTTGGAGATTGTTTTTCTTTGTTTTTCAGAGATAATCTTCTGGAAGAAATATGTAAATGGACTAATAAAGAAGGTCTACGTGTATTTTCAAATAACTGGAAAGATACTACAGTTGTAGAACTAAGAAAAGTGATCGGAACCTTATTGCTAGTTGGTGTATACAAGTCAAGCAACGAAGATCTTTCTCAGCTGTGGCATATGGAACATGGAAGACCAATTTTTCGTAAAATTATCTCGTGTAATCGCTTTCAAAATATATTACGTGTTCTTCGATTTGATGACGCTGCAACTCGACGATCTGCCAGATCGCCAGATAAATTTTCACCTATTAGAAATGTATTTGAAATTTGGAATAAATCTCTGTTGGATGCATATGTTCCTGAAACCAATTTGACGATAGACGAGCAACTTGTGACATTTCGGGGTCGTTGCCCATTCCGCCAGTACATGCCATCAAAACCAGGAAAATACGGCATCAAGATCTGGGCAATATGCGATTCAACCACACATTACGTACTGAAAATGGATGTGTACAAAGGAAGAGAAATAGGTGAGCCAAGGGAAACAAATCTAGGTTCAAAAGTAGTGCTAAAACTCTCAGAGCCTTTTCAAAAAAGTGGAAGAAATATTACCAGCGATAACTTCTTTACAAATTTGGAATTGGGAAGAAAGCTTCTGATGCAAAATCTCACCATCGTGGGAACAATTCGAAAGAACAAAAAAGAGCTTCCTGCAGAATTTGTGTCCACGAAGGACCGAAAAGAATTTACTACTCTCTATGGTTTTCAAAAAGAGGCAATGATTGCTTCTTATTGTCCCAAAAAAGGAAAGGTGGTTACTCTTCTAAGTACCATACATTTAGTCAAGGGCACTGAATCGCCTGGTCCGGAGAAAAAACCAGAAGTCATTACTTACTACAATGCAACAAAAGGCGGTGTGGATACCATGGACCAAATGGTGAGATGGTTTACTATCAAAAGAAAAACTCGAAGATGGTCCATGGCAATCTTTTATAATATGCTGGATATCAGCGCTCTAAACGCATTTATTGTATGGATGTCCCTCAACAAAGAAAACTATTCTGCAAAACGTGACAACAGATTGCGGAGGAGTCTATTAATTAGTTTGGCAAAGGAACTGGCTGGACTGCAGGACGAAAATTCAATTCAAATACCAGCTTCATCACCAGCAAATACAAGAAAGCGAAAGCGCTGCTCCATGTGTCCTCCAAAAGCCGATCGCAAAACAAAAACCCTTTGTGAAACATACAATAGCTATATTTGCAGTGATCATTCTGTCGTTATTTGCAGAAAGTGTAACGACTAATAATCATAAACTCTTTCGCATTTGTTTGCGCTGTATTATTGTGAAACATACTTTCGTTTATCACATCTTCTCTGCTGAAATAAACACCTATATGAATTATGTACAACGTACTTACCTGCCTAAATGTTAAATTTTTCGTAATCATGATTATAAAAATAAAGTATTTGTTTTTTATTACAACACTCATTGACTGGATATATCTGTCCCTTTTTATAACACCAAAAGTGTCCTCTTCTAACAACATCCTCTAGCGTAATACACAGAAAACAATATGCGGGTCAAAATGACCCGTATGGGAAGTAACGCGACTCAAAAAGTCTGGGAGTATAAGGGTTAAGGGCTAAGCGATCTCAAATAGAGCCAAATTACTAAATTGTTAACTTATCTACACCACATTGGCCGCGATAAAATTGCTTAACGTTGACAGGTTCTCGGCGATAAAAAGATTAAGGACCACTGGTCTAAAACATTCATTTAGGTTTTAGCATTTTTTAAAAAAATTTTTGGTTTATTGTAGTTTGCTTTGCATGAATATGGAAAAAAACTTGAATGAACCAAGTGTGAATTGTGAACACATTTTTTTAGAGAAAATTTTTAAAAACTATTACAAAAATATAACCTTACGTTTCCTGCTAGTTAAAACGTAAAAACTAACTTTTATAATTTTAGGTTGTTGAGTCAACATCCTGATAAAAATAAAACGGCATGTAACATAATCAGCAATAACTTTTGAATTTGAAACTTGAAATTTAGAAATGTTGTTAGATTTTTATAAAAATAACCAAAATATTATTTTTGTTATTTCAGACATTTCAGGGAAACAACAATATAAATACTTTTGAGATAAGGTACTTTCCCGAGAGAATCAGCGCATCTTATATCCGCCTTTATCCTATTACGTGGCATAAGGCTCCAGTTCTGCGAATGGAGTTACTTGGATGCGAGATTTAAACCATGTTTAAAAGAAATCTAAAACTACTTTCAGCGTAAATATTTGAACAGTTTTTGACAGAGACCTTAATTCATAAATCCTAAATCTAAAGGCCGAATCAATGACACCAACTGCTGTTATTGAGAGTGTATTTTTTTGTTGGAAATTCAGAAAGCAAGACTGACGCAAAACACATTTGCAGTAGAAAATAATAATAAAGAAACTAAAAGCTGCAATCATATATGTTCAAAACGCGTACTCCGACTTACTACAGTGTAGCATATACGTAGTGTAAACGCTGCTGTATCTTGAACATGAAGACACAAAATTAAAATTTGAATTTTTTTATCATGGTTTTATTCTGATTAATTTTTGAATTTAAATTATGTAAAGAAAAATGGTTGTTTTGTAAATTTCTTATTTAAAGTTGTTTGTGCAAATTTATCACAGAAATGCATTAAATCATTTTATTAACCTCCAAAACTTCTTAAATTGTTTTATGACAAATTTAATGTATAAACTACACATGTTAATAGATCATAATTAAACTATGAGATAGATAAAAAAATATGAAACACGACAAAAAATCAAGCAACAACCTGTTACTGCGAGAATTTGCGCCGGTGAAAAAATTGCTAGAGGGCGCTGCAAGCACACGACAAAACAAGCTTTTCAAGATATGAGAACAATGTCATCATGTTTTAGTACGCTATGAATTGTGTTTAAGTTTTATGTGTCTACAGTAGTTTTGTAATTACGGATATATTATAGCAATAGAACTAGATGCATAATAGATATTAATGTTTTTTTAAACTGCCATTTCTTATTAGATGATGAGTGTTAGCGAACACTCAAAATTATCTACCTGCGCAGTTCGATGAACAAGTTTAACATCACTTTTTATTTTGCTGCAACTATCTTTTTTACTTATGCATTTTATTACTTAACTCAATAGAATTCGGAAAGAAAATTTCTGAAATTTTGTTTATTGAAATTTTTGATGAAAATACAGTTTAATGTTGTGAAAAAAGTTTTGCGCTTGATAAAAATTTTTTAAACTACAAGTCCATTTTGGTGAGTTGATTCAGTCAGTGTTTGTTTTTTGTTTTAATTTATTTTTTGCGGCTACATTTAAATAAAATATTTTGTTCGTTATTTGCTGTTGTAGCTAAATTGATTACTATGTAGACCTTCGAAAGTATGTTTTTACCCATATTGTATTCTTAATTAAATCACATTGTGAAACTTTTATCTGGATTTCATCTTTATTCCATTTTTAGACGATAATCAGATTCAAAAGTTTAAATTTTGTAAATTTAAAACGAAATCGCAAATGTAATCTGGCAAAAAAGGCCTGAACATATGTATCAAAACGTTTTGTTTACTATGCTATAGTCCAAGCAATCTCTACAAGCAAAACCAATGTATCTTAGAAAAACGCATTTTGTCCAATAAATTGTTACACTCATTACATGATTTCAGAATGTGGTTCCTCGTGTACTGTATATTTTACTTGAAAATATTTTCTGCTTTTCCCAACTCTTTTCCATAGAGTTACTTTTTTGCTGTTATGGATAATAAAAAGTGAAAAAATAGGGAGGCAAACGGAAAAAAGCAGTTGTTTTAATTTTAGTTGCTTTTCAAAAAATATTGCTTTAATTTTGATATTTTTCAAAACTATTTTAAGTTTATCGTTTTTTTTTTGACAAAGAGAGGAAAACATCAGAAGTTTTAAGGTTTTGAGGAGCCATTAAGGTCCAGTGTCAGCAGCGTAGTCGAGTGGTTAGGGCGTCGTGATTTTGATTGACATGGTCTTGGTTCAAAACGTAGGGAAACCGGGGCGAGCAAGTTGTTACAACCTTTATTAAATTTAAAACAAAAGTTTTAAACCGCTTGATATAAGTCAAAGTATTACTTAGGTTACAATTTTTTAACTTTAAGAAAATCAGGACTATTTTTTTTAAAGCTATGAGATATGAAAAAGTGATTATACGTACACTGAAATAATTTTTGAGCTTTTTTAAAAATTGACTGCACGAGTTGAGTGAGAGTTTTTTTATGGATGTGAGTGTTTTCAGTATGCCTAATGATGCTAGTTTTTTGTATAAAAAGAATTGTACTGGTAACTACTTTGAATTTGCTGCTTTAGTTGTAAATGTAGTCAAACCTAATACGGGGTGAGTTGTTACAGCTTCTAACAACTCACCCCAACATGCTCTGTCAAATAAACTGCAAGTATTTTTTTCAGTGCTGTTTATTTGACTGGTTGGATAGTTGTGTTTTTAAATATGCCTCGAAATTATAAAAGAAAAACAAATAAAGCTAATATGCCTTTCTCAACTTACCAAGAAGAAGCAAAAAGAGTAGTAGACCATGTGGAATTGCTCCAAAAAGGTGCTGCAGATTTTGATGTACTGTAAGTAAAGGCTTATGCATTAAAATTAGCTTACTTAAACTATTATTTATTAAGGTCTGTTGGTTTATGAAATAAAAATATAGCACTTAATAATTGTAATTTTTTATTTTTATTAACATTATTATAATTGTATGACTGCCAGAGAGCAATTGTATATCGTTATCTACCTGCTTTTCCTTATAACTATTTTTTGCAATGAACCCCATAGACAGATAACATCGTTTTTGCTTCTTTTAACCCTTTGCGGTCCAATTGAATTTCTTTTTTCGGTCAGTCTAGGTCCAAACTCTTTTTTGTGATTTTTTTGAAAGATGTTTGTGTGTATGTTAATTTTATGATTAATTTTTGCTAAAAACTAGTTTCAAGCGTTGTAGGAATTCCCCTAAGCTGATAAGTTTTCAAACTAATCCAAATCGATAAAAAATCTTCTCTTTGCATTTGTTACATAGGTTTGGACTTCTTAAAAGGGTAGTAAACTAAATGCATGTGTGACATGAGTTTGGATCAAACAACATAAATTGTTTTTGCATCCCAGACGGTTAGTTGGACCGCAAAGGGTTAATAGTTCAATTGTATAAACCTTTTAGTTATCTGCAATTAGTTTTTAAATTATTTATAATGATTAATTTTATATTGACTAAGTACAAACTAACCACCACTTATTACAATTTGTTATAAACCTACAATCATATTGTTGTGCTGTTTTTTGTGACTCCAAATGATAATTTTTGACACATTTGTGTGAAAATTGAAGTATATTAATTTTTTTATAACTTTTATCTTTTGTATAGCACAAATGAATTAAAATGCTTGTATAGTTTTATAAATATAGTGTTTGAAAAATAGGTTTACTCGAACTTTGTTATTTATGTTTAGATAAACTTTACCACACTTCAACAATTCTGTAAAAAAATAATAAAGGGAGAAAAGTTGGAAGTGGGATATAAAGCTCCAGGTTCAATTTTCACCTTGGAACAAGAAAATTTACTTAATAATTATGTTGTGCATTCATCAAAAATTTATTTCAAACTGTCTCCTCAGCTATTTCAAAAACTGGCCTATGAGTTTGCAATTACAAACAACATTAAACATCCAACTTCTTGGGATGTAAATAAATCTGCTGGAGCAGACTAGTTTGGTGCTTTTATCAAAAAAAATAAAAACTTATCTATTCGAAAATCAGAAGCAACCAGCCTTTTATAAAGCAACTAGCTTTAATTGAGTCAATGTCAACCAGTTTTTGGATAACCTGGGGAGTGTTTTAGACCAATACCATTTTCAACCATACTGTAGATGAAACTGGAGTCACCACAGTTCAAAAACCAGATAAAATTATTGCAGAAAAAGGCCTGAAACAAGTTTGGGCATCACATCTTATGAAAGAGGAAAATTGGTAACTTTCGCTGTTGCAGTTAATGCAAGTGGAAATATGATTCCTCTTTTTTTGTTTTCCTAGGGCTTGGTTTTATGATTATTTTTTAGCTAAGGGTTTTGCTGGTGATGAAGGTCCTACAAACCCCAATGGCTGGATGCAATCAGCGGACTTCTTAAAATTTATGAAGCATTTTATAGCTGTTACAAAGTGTTTAAAAATGTCCCGTGTTTTGCTTATTTTAGACAATCACCCATCGCATCTTTCTATTGAGCTAATAGAATACTGTCGTCAAAAAGGGGTTGTTCTTTTGACTTTGCCACTACATTGTTTACACAAACTGCAGCCTCTTGATAAAAGTGTCTTTGGACCTTTTAAAAAATATTTAAACTCGGCTTGTGATAATTGGATGAAAAATCACTCAGGAAAGCACATGACTATATATATGACATACCTCATATTGTGAAACTGACTTTACCTTTTGCAGCAACGCCTGTCAACATTCAAAATGATTTTTCAGTATGTGGCATTTCACCATTTAATAACCACATTTTCACTGACAATCACTTCATGGCTAGTTATATCACAGACCAAGAGAGTCCTCAGGTTTTGCCTATAGCTGGTGCTTCACAAACTCATCATCCATCTTCTTTCGGTAGCAATCCATATCCATTCACTTCATCAGCTCTAGCAATCCTGCAAATTCCTTCATCAGAAAATGTTTTCTCTATTTCCTCTGCTGTAATAACCCCACCAATTCATCCTTTGCCCTACAATGTTTCTTCATCAAAGGAAAAAGAAAACTACGTACCTTGTGGAGTGACAAGTTCTCCTCAAGCAATTCTTCCTTTTCCAAAAGCTCAACCGCAATTAAAAAAGAGAAACTTTCGCAAGAGCCGTTCAGCTGTTGTTATTCCACCCCAGAGAAACAAAGATTAGAAGAAAAACAAGCAAAACCAGTTAAGAAAAAAATCCCAACAAAAATATTTTCAAATCAAATCTACGAAAAAGTCAAAACAACAAGAATAGTTTTGCATTATTTGGTCCGACTCTTACTCAAACTCTGCTCCTAGAGAAATTTGGCTACAGTGTCACAGTTGCAAAGGTTGGGCTCATGAAGCTTGTACCGATACTGAGGGCAGCAATTATATTTGTGAAAGGTGTGATGAGTGAATTTTTTTGTGTTCTTTTGTTGCCTGTATTGTATATATAATTTGCAACATTCAGTTTATGCAATTATTTTCTATTAAACTGCATTGATTTGTTTCATTATTACAACATGAAATCACCTTTATATTCTAAATCATTGTGATTATAAAGCCAAGATAAAAAAAACAATTGAATTAATCATAAAACTAAACAGTTAAACTGCTGTAACAACCTATTATCATCAACGTGTTTTAACAATAACAAAATGAATCAAACGTCCATTATAATTTTTATAAAAGTGACGTACTCCTATAAACTGGAAAAGCACACGCTGTGAGAAATGTCCGCGAAAAAATTTGTCAAGTGTCTAAAAACAGGGGCAATAAGTTTCTTAAACAATAAAAACATGAGTAGCTTACGAGTAATGTACACTGTTCTGCTAAAAAAGGTTAAAGTGTGCCGCAAAATTTTTGTGCTTTGGAAAAAAGCAAATAGGGTTTAATGTACAAATAACTTTTGTTTGTCATATAGTTTTGTTATTTCTAAATATCTCTAATTTAGGTTGTTTAAGTAAAAATCTGATAGAATACAGGCTCCATTCGCTTACAAATTTTTGTTTGCTGGATGCAAACAAACATCTATGGCTATTTTTGTTTTGACCTAAAAATAACGTTTTTTCTGATTTTATTTTTATAACATTTTTACTTTATCTTAATTTAACAATTTTGGTGTAGTATTGAGGTTTTAGAGACAATTTTCAAATTAAAATATTGCGGAAATAGCAAATTAAGTTAGTTTGGAAAAGCTATATTGGCATTTGATGATGATGATATTTTATTCATGCTTAGTAACAATATTAGGTAATAAGCAATGTACTATGAAGCATGAAAAGGAAACGCGACCCAACGACGAACGTTAAACATGCAGAAAGTATAGAGAAAGTTGAGAAAGAGAAAAAATGAGAAGCACGGCCGCGTTACTTTAATTCAAACTAAATATTAATATTTAAAAAAGACACAAAATGTGCAGTGCAGGAACGGTTATGTAAATCATTGGTAGGCACAACCGTTCTGTATTGCCATCTATGAATTTAGCTCAATTGAGCATGGTGAATAAAGAAAATCTCCCGAAAAGAAACCACACCAGGTCCGGAATCCTTTTTTCAATCCACTGCAAATACACAAACATGAACATAAAACAAAAATACTTATATATATATACAATTCGAAGAGAGAATAAAGTAGCAAAAGAAGTATAAAGTTTAGAAAAGAGTAAAACATGCCAACTTTGTAAATTGATTTGAATAATCAAAAACTATAGTTGATTGTCAATTCAAAGGTTTGAATTTCTTATATCAATTGATTCCAATTCTCTTGCGTAGCGTACACTCTGCATAGTTAGCTATGTGTGGATCATTACAATTCAGTAAATTATAATTGAAATCATCAAATAGGAAGCAGGGTTTGTTTTTAATTGATTTGAAAATATTAATGAGGTTCTCAAAAAATAATGCATAACGTTTAGAGTTTTTAGATGGTGGTCTATATATTACACCACAGATCAATGTTGAATTATTGAATTCAATTTCAATAAATAATGATTCAAACATTTTTTCATGCATTATGGTTAAATCTGATCTCATTGTAAAGTTAAGTGAACAATTAATATATAAGCCAACATCTCCTCCTCTACTTTAAGACCTTGAATTTGAAATAAACGTGTAATTACAGAGGTTAGTATGTGGACCGGTTTGATTTTCTTTAAGCCATGTTTCTCTTATTGCTAAAATACTTACCTGTACATTAATGCAATGCAAAAAGGTTTTCAGTTTTAATAGTGATCGCATATTTAAGCTAAGAGCAGTGAAAGAGGTTTTAGTTTTTTGATTTGATAGAAGTTTGGGTATTTTATCACTAGAAATATATTGTTCATCATTCAAGATTGAGTCATAATATTTGTGGTTAGCAATTAAATAAAAATTTTCATCTGTCTTGTAGAATAAATCAAAACTGTCAAAAACTAAACCAGGTCCAAACTTGAAATAAGTGGTAGATTTATTGCAGAATCCAATAAACTAGAAAAATTACTTTGAAAGTCATTCTTAACAATAAATCTGAGCTACTGTAAATAGCATCAACTTTAACGTTTTAATCAGTCATCCTAATAGTCTTCAAATCAGTTTATAAACGTTAGCGTCAACATAAGCGCAATGTAGCCTACTTTAATGCTTTTTGGTTCTGCAATTTTTTGTACTCTGTCATATTTTGCAGCTAATTTTTGTAAAATTTCTAAGATTTTAAGACGATGTTTAAAACGTTTAGTAGTGTAAAGCGTTTTCTAGAGCGCTTGGATTGACGTCAAACAGTTAAGTTTTCAAATTTTGTTAATCCTGATGCAGTCATCGTTCAGATCTCTATTAAACTTTTATAATATTAGTTTAATTGAAATGACAACATTTTAAAAATTTTAATAACACTAATAAAAGTTTGGTATTTTTATAGATAAGGTTCAGCACGATTTTATGTTTCAAACCTTGACTTTCTATTTGTAATTTTGTCTGCTGAATAAGATAGTGATACTTAAATTTGTCGCAAATTAATCATCCCTTTTTCAGCACCAGGATAGAATAAAGAAGAAACCAAGAAAAAAGGGTCCCTCAAAAAGTGATAGAAAACGCAGGGGTATCCAAATTAGTTTCATGAACAAAAATATTGTCGAAATCGACGAAACTTTACTTGTTCGGAGAAAACACAAAAAAGGTCGCATTTTTAACCAAATTTGGCTGTTCGGAGGGATCAAAAAGTGATAGAAAACGCGGTGGGATCAGAGTTAGTTTCATGAACAAAAATATTGTCGAAATCAACAAAACTTTACTTGTTCGGAGAAAAAAAAAGATCGCATTTTGAATCAAATTTGGCTGTTCATTGGGATCAAGAAATGATAGAAAACGCAGTGGGATCAGGGTTAGTTTCATGAACAAAAATATTGTCGAAATCGACGAAACTTTACTTGTTCGGGAAAAACAAAAAAGATCGCATTTTGAACCAAATTTGTCTGTTCGGAGGGATAGAGCGGGTGTACGAGAAAAATGTTATAAAAGTGATTTTTATGTTTTCCTAAAATTGTGAATGGGGTTTCAGGGGGTTTTCCCTTTGAAACACTCCTAAAAAATGATTTGCGACGCTTCTAAGTGCCAAATTTGTTCTCATCACAAAAAAAAGGATAAATTAGTCTTGAAAAATGGTCTAAAGTAGTGCTGTTCCTTAGCTATAAATTTATCAAAAGTTTTAATAACACTAATAAAAGTTTTAACTAAAATTAAATTAAACTTAATGTCTAAAAATACAAGAATCAAAGGTAATTTAACAAACAATATGAAAATATCTTCAGCAACTTAAAATAGTAACAACTGATAAACTAAAACTGATAAATTAACGCTAAATGTAAACTAACAAAAAAGTTAATAAAATTTCGGTGTTGTCGTCGTCGTCGTCATCGTTTGAAGAGGCATCCACTCCAGGTCAGACACAAACAGGACTGGGGCCGAGGGTTTATCCTTTTACTACCCCAGACTGCTGGACTGCCTGGATCAGACGCTGGCAGTGATGTCATTAAGCCAGCATCGAGTTTCGTTATCCAAAACCGTCAGTCCTCGTGCACCATGTGGTGCCCGATGTATAGGGCACGCTGTTAGTACATGGTCTGCGGTTTGCTCTGAGGCGCCACACTCGCAATTCGGTGAAGGAGCGAGACCCCATTTGTGCATGGACGAATGGAATCGCCCAACACCAGTCCGCAGGCGGTTGAGCTTAACCCAAGCTGCTCGGGGTAAGCACATCCCAACAAGCCTGGCACCGGTCTGGGGCACAAAAGCACGGAGCCTGGAAGCATCTTCACAGTACTCCGCGTTCCATTTAAGATTTGTCCATTCAGAGGCGCGGATGCCAAGTCTGGCAAGGTTGTCCGAGAGATTCCGCGCAGCTGGCACAAACGGGCGTCTGGATCTTAGTCTCACTTGGCGAGTATCTGAGGACCCACTTAAAAGACCATGCAAAATATGATCGGGGTCCAGAGATCCACGGTAAGCCAAGGAGAGTGTCGCTCCCATTCGGCGAAGCTCAGCTGGCTAGATGCCTGATAGTATAGATAGGTGGTCCGTTGGAGTGGGACGCAAACATCCAGTAACTATGCGCAAGGCGTCATTCAAGACACTGTCAATGAGGCGAGTGTGAGCACTGCGACACCAGACTGGCGCACAGTACTCAGCTGTTGAGTAGACTAGAGATAAGTTGGCTATGCGTAGTGTTTTAGCACCAGCACCCCATCCCGAGCCCATGAGTCGCCTCAGCAGTGTGACGCGCGATGATAGTTTTTTGCGCAATGCCACTAAATCGTGACAAAACGTGAGCGATCTGTCCAGTTTTACCCCAAGATAAGTAGGGGTTGGACAGAATGGTAAAAGTCCACCGTTGTTGTAGACCTTTAGCTCACGTTTGGCCTCTCGGTTATTTAAATGAAAGGCTGTCGTCACCGTCTTAGTGTGACTGAGCTTCAACCTCCAAGTCTGGATATACGCTGACAGTGTGGACATGTCTTGGCTTAAAGTCCCCTCCAAGTCCTTCCAGTTTCCAGAAGAATGCAACAATGCTAGATCATCAACATAAGCAAACTTTCTGGAAATCATGGAAGGAAGATCTTACGTACGTATAGATGTTAAATAGAAGGGGAGCCAAGATCGATCCCTGAGGAACGCCGTTTTTAAGACGGCGTAGACTGCTTTGCTTGCTGTCACCAGTGGTAAGGGTGAAACTTCGATTTCGGACAAGCTCCATGATCATTTTGACCATGTGCTTATCCGGAAGTAGTCTCAGCAGCTTGCAGGTAAGGCCCCGGTGCCAGACAGTGTCATAAGCAGCTGTCAGATTGATAAATACGGCACCGGCCTTCTTTTTAGCCTCAAAAGAATCCTCGATGTTCTGGGTTAGCAGAACAACTTGATCTACGGTTGACTTCCCGCATCGGAACCCAGCCTGCTCTTTAGGGAGCAGCGGATCGATTAATGGTTCAACGCGGGCGTAGATAAGCCTCTCGAGGATCTTGTAGGGGACACAGAGCAGAAATATCGGTCGATAACTCTTTGGGTCCCCCACGGGCTTTGCTTGTTTTGGGATCGCGATCACAAGCGCTCTTCTCCAGATCTTGGGAATTTTGAGTCGGCGCAAACAGGAAGAAAGGATGTCACGTAACCAGGACATCAAAGCAGCTCCGGCATGGAGTATAAGCTCGGGGCAGATGGAATCAGGTCCCGGAACTTTACCTGGTTTTAAATATTGGAAGGCAGCAGCAAATTCTCTCTGTGAGAAATTGTCAGAGATATTTACTGCGTCTGGTGTTGTGGCCCTCCAAAGGTCAGACACTTCTTGAGAGACAAGTCGAGATGACTTGCGATCAACAGCCTCGTATTTCCCATTTCTAACCAGCTGAGATGCAATAGCATCGGCTGAAACGGGACAGTGACGAGGAGAGTGTCGTGACCTACCAGTAAGGTTGTTCAAAATACTCCACGCTTTTCGACTAGAGTGTGAGAAGTCAATACTCCGAACTGCTTCGGACCATCGATCCCTCCGCTTTCTGTCAAGCTTGGCAAGTAGAGCTCTAGCAGCCAAACTTGAGTCGTCTCCCTGAGGAGACTGCAGAAAGGTTTTATAGAGGGATTCACACTCTGCATCCCAACACGGAATGTAGTTATTTCGATACCCGCGTGGGATAGTCTTTTTGGCTGCTTTCTTAATGGTGTTACAGAAGTCTTGGTAAGCCGCATCCACATCAAGTGTATCAGGCGGCAACAAAGTGTTTGCGAATTTATTCGTCAAAGCAATGTAGTGACTCCATTTGGCCTTGCGGAAGTTCCATCGCTTAACAGGCATGCTTGGCACTGCCATAGCAAACCTTGATGTTGTAATAAGCGAAGGTCGATGTTGTGACCTGGGGAACTTTTCAAGAATACGTCTATCCGGTAAGCGACTGTTTGGACCTACGCTGGCAAAAGCTAGATCTGAATTGGTACCAGTGTTCTAGCGGCCGGAATAAAAACTGGCAGTGTCCTTGGCATTATATAGGAGTGCAAGACAATTAACACTTGCCCAGCCAGCCAAGCACTCACCGTCCGGAGTGTTGTCGTCGTAACCCCAGTCAGCATGACGACAGTTAAAATGGCCAGCGTACAGACAGGGGTGAGGAAAAATTGGGAGATCCAGGGTTCGCAATCGCGTTGGCGGTTGTTTGTAGACGTTGACTATTTTATAACCATCAACGTCCACACACAACCACTCGATCTCCGATGTCGGTGGAGATCGGTCCAAAAGCGTGTATCTCAGTCGCTCGTGGACAAACGTGGCAAGGCCATGCTTCCTGCTTAAAGAAAACCCAGCTAGTTGGTAGTTTGGTAGTACCAACTTCTCTGCATCAGTGCAGTGGGTCTCCTGCAATAGGATGACGAGTGCCTCAAACTGCATAGCGAGGTGATGAAGAACGTTCATCTTGCTTGCAGTGATGCCTTCGATGTTCAGCTGAAGAATAGTGGGTCTTCGGAACTTGTTGGCAATGTGCCCTGAAAAGGGCAGTTTTATCCTATTGCCCCGTCCTGAAAAGGAAGTTTGCCGATTAGCAGACCCACACTGAATATCGAAATGGGTGGATACCATTCCGTTTTGGTAGGTTCGGTTTCGGTCTGTCATTTTAAAATCAATGAACAGACTTACTCACGGCCCAGGCTGCGTGAAAGCACCTACCATTTGGGTGTTGAAGAAGAAGAAGTGCAACGCGGGGCAATATTACAAACAAATGCTGTGATTAGTAACCTGAAAAGTTCAAAAACTAGATCGAAAGATGTAATGCTCTTTTTACATACAAATTCGAAATTTCCAACTATTAAAATAAGAAAACAAAAGTAATATAAAAGACAAAAAAAAAGAAAAATCTGTTTAATTGAAGGGAGTTAAAGAGCACTCGGAATTTTAAACAAGACTGAAATCGTGCTGTTGAAAAACCATTTACAAAGTTAGTTCTTCATATTAATCGTATTTTGAAAATATAATAAATTTCGCTTAAAAAAGCTTTCCAGAATAAGTCCTTCTTCTTCTTTTGGCCTTTTCCTTTAATCAGGG